>JAKGGE010001820.1:2090000-2102500 GCA_023748175.1 Hoolock leuconedys | reverse complement strand
AAGACAACTTGGAGTATACTTCCTTGCTTAATTGAATTTGAGACCCCCCCCCACCCCAACCAAATCAATCAAATTAGTTATTCTCCACCTTTATACATACAGGTGTTCAGCATGTTTGCACTGTTCTATTTCCCCCCACAGCACTTACCACCTTAATATACTGCATTATTGATTTCTTTATATGTGTATGATTGGCCTTCACTACTAGGATGCAAGCTCCTGGAGGACAGGGATTTTGTCTGTTTTTTGCCTTCCTGAGATCTCCCAAGAGCCTGTAATAGTACCTGGCACACGGAGGTACTTAAATATTGTTGAATGAAAAAGAAAATTCATATTGATACAGAGATCCTTTGATGTTACAATAAAAAAAGTAAAACTACTCTAAGAGTTTAAAATTTCAAAACTTGTTTTCTTTCATATTATAGTGAGGAAAAAAAGGAAACATTTATGACATGTTTCATAGAAAAAGAATACAGTAAAAAGAATACAGTAAAAAGAAACAGTACAAAAAAGAAAAAACTGTTTTCTCCCTATTTCAAAAAAAATGCTAAGTGAAACTCCAAAAATTTAAACTAATAAAATTCAACATTCCACTTTTTATGCCAAAGCAAGCTGACACTTTGAATGTTTCAAAATTCTGCCTACTTTATTTTAATTCCTGGGGGGGAAGAAAACAACATTGCCAAGATCAAACAAATTTCAAAACATCAAAATCCATAAAATGATTAATTAAAACAGTGCACATTTTTATCCCTTAGAAGAAACCAAAACTGATGTATTCTGAAGTTCTTCTAGACCCAAAGGTGATTCCACATTGTTTACATGACTGCACACAACACAAGGCTCAATTTTTAGAAGTGTCAAACAAACCTGCTATAGGTACAAACAAAATCTTCTCAAAGGAAGACAATTGCAAGAGGAACAGTTCCTAAACATCATCAACATTAACAATAAAATCTTTCAAAATCGGTGCCTGACAAATGAACTAAATCCTAGCTGATCACTTGATCATATGGCCGCTCAAGGAAGAAACTGGATAATATGTTTGCTGAGTAACGATTTTGATCTAAATTGAACATGCAGCTGTGAGGACCTCATCTGTCCTACTAGAGCCTAAGTCTCCAGAAAGTAGATAACCCAATTCAGCCAAAAGAGCCAGCTTTCCATGGGGTGGGGGTGGTACATGCTCAGTAAACAAAAAAAAGAGAAACACACACACGATATGTCAGAATGATTTTAAAAAATAAGACAAGAAATATTAAAAACAAAAAAATCTGCCCCTTTGTCATCCACTTGTCAACCTAATTTCCCCCAATCCCTTTGCCTTTCATACTTTTGCTAAAGATACAGTTTTCTACCTTCCAAGCAAAAAGCAAGACAAGCAACCCCAGACAAAGAATATTGCCAATGCCAGTGCTGACTCAAAGAACACACAACAGATGAATGGTTTCATGACTGGTACAGCTACTTCCTTCATCCCCAAGGACAGAACGGTCTCTTCCCTGGGTGGCTGCACTGGAAGGAGAAGACAATCTGTTGCTAAATACCTCAGAATAAGGCCACACATTAATGTCTCCTCTTTCACATACTACAAATAATTCAGAGACTTTTCATATTTTCTTGTTTCAGATATAACTACAGACAAACAAAAACACAGAGGAAATGCTGCTGGATACTATTAAAGTGCTAAGAATAAGTTTTCGCTCAAGTTACAACCTCAGTGTTCTCAACTGGCAGATTATTAAACACAATATACTCTTTTCTCTCTTATTTAGTGTTTTTTTTCCTCATGTAAATAAAAATGCCAAAAGTCTAAACTGAAGCAACTGAATATACAAAATATCATTTAAAGGAATATTCCTAAAGAAGCTATGTTTTCTCTATCTCATTCTTTACCAACGTTCACAGTCTGAAAACAGGAACAGCTACAATGGACAGGCAGAAAACCAAGATTAAAACAAGAAATAATTCAAAAATAAGTCAAGTAAACAGGGTATAGGAAATTCTTACCATCCATACCTTGTAGAGAAAGGTATTCACTGATCATCCAGCATTTTTGATAATTTATGGAGAGAAGAGTGATGACTGAAGCATAAAAAAGAACTCAAAGGTCCAGTTTTAAAAGGAATTCACCTGTATATTGATTGCTTCACTTCAAAACTGTTGCTTCTAAATAATCAAAACTAGTTGATATGCAAAAACAAAATTAACCCAAAATATAAAGGTGTCTGTTAATAAATATAATAGATTTGTCAAAATTTAGGTCAGACTGAGCAAATTTACTTTTGATACTTATCAGGCCTCTTTATTAACAAGAGTAACTAATGAAAGAGAGTTTATCTGTGTTCCTGAAGAGGAGCTCTACTCTGGACTTCTGTTAAACAGTTTATCACTGAAATGAATAGCAGACAAGGATATATGTTTGCTCAGTTTATGGGTAACACAGACAAGAGAAGAAGGGGTATGGAATTAAAAGAAAAAATTAAAATGTATGCTACAAATTTAACTTCTAAATCTAAATAAAAGTTGTTTAGTGGGATTGTATCTCAAAATTATACATATATGTGAGTTCAAATATAAAAATGATAAATAAACAGGGAGAGGAGACTAAACTTCCTTACAGAAGAAACCCAAATAATATCTCTCTATACTTCTCTCTCCAGAAGGCAGAGTTTAATCATTCTCCTCAACTTGAGTGTGTACTAAATTTAGTGACTTGCTTCCAAAGAAGAGTATGGAAAGGGAAAAATAGTAATTTTTCAATGGAGAACTCTAGCAAACACTAACCTAACCAACAGATTAAGGTTAACATAACCAGTGATAAATCATGTTGATACCAAGTACCCCTTGATATGATATAATGATAAGGGAACTTCACCTTATTCTTCCCCAAATCTATGAGAAAAACCTTAGACACACCCACATTGAAGGCATTATGCAGAATATCCTCTGCAAAAACATCATGATCATCAAAAACAAGAAAAGATTGCTTTCACACACCAGAGGAGACAAGATAGCTAAATGTAATGTGGCATCCTGGATTGGGTACTGGTGAAATTTGAATTACGTCTGGAGTGTAATCAATAATAGTAAGGTACCAGGGAGGGTTTCTTAGTGTTGACAAATGTATCACAGTAATATAAGATGATAACATTAGGGATAACTAAATCTGAGTGATGGATATAGGCAGAACTCTCTGTACCATCTTTGCAACTTTTCTGTAAGTCTAAAATTATCCCAAAATAAAATTTTATTTTAAAAAAGTAAAAAGCTTTCTAGTAGACTCGCTTCTCCCAGAAATGATCTTAAGACAAACTTAACCCTTTCATTACCACTAAAAACATCAACCCCTGTTACTTTTGAGAATGTTGATTATAAGAATTCCAGAAGTATAAGATACAAGTATGGGTAATTACAGCACGAAAAAAGTAAATTTCCATAGTGCATATGCAGATAGATCTAAACATATGCTGTTGCTTTGTTACTATAAGATATAATAAATTAGAAAATGAATTCAGGAAACTGAGGCCAGCCTCCATTCTATGTAGCTTTCATAAGACCATAATTAATTTCTGCCCATACAGAGCATCGTGAACATTATTTCAAGAGGTTTCTGAAAAGGATCTCTAAAATTATCAGAGAATTAATCCTTCATATGGCTCAAGTGTAAGTATTTGTTGGACTATTACTGCCTATTACTATAAAAATCATGATTCTTTGAGTGCCTACTATGTGCCAAGTAACATGCCAGGCAATTTACAAAATCATCTTTAATCTGTTTAACTTTTAAAGGTACATGTTGTTACCTGATTTTAAAGAAGAGCAAACTAGGGCTCTGGAAGACTTCACCCAGGATGACAGCTAGTATAGGATCAAACTGGGACTCCAACTCGACATAGTGTGGAAATATGCACCAGTGGTAATAGGTGAGATTTAGGTAAAAAGAAGAAAAACTTTTATGACAGTAAGAGATGCTAAACACTTGGGCAATATCTAAACAATGCAGTCAATTTACATTCATTAAATAATGACGAGAGGATGAATCTGAAATCAGAAGACAGATTCTCCCACTCGTTCATTGCTTTTGTTTGTTCATTTGTGCATTCAGGCATGTAACAAGTGTAAGCAGGACATGTAGGCTTGGGTTTTCCAAGTTCAAGTCCCAGCTCTTGTCCTTTCTAACTGTATGACTAAGCTGGTCACTTATCCTGAAATTCAGTTTATCATTTATCAAATGCAATTATAACATTTGCCTTAGCTATGTCAGAGCTATTTACGTGTCAAATAAAATATATCAAAACTATAAACTACAAAGTTCTATTGAAATGTTTTACGTGTTAGCTACAAAATTCCTTGATACCCTCTCAACCCTAGAGTCACAAGGAAATGGTAGGTACATTATCAACAAAATATTCACCTCAAGTCAACAAATATTTATGGATGTATCTAGGCAATGAACCAAGACAAGGAACATTGAGGCCCAAGAAAGATTAGTCCTGTATTGATTATATAAAACATCTTCTCAGACTAAAAAACAAAAACAAGAAATTGGAGATTAGGTGGTTTAGTGAAGAAGACAAAACACTTACCTACACATAATAATCAGTTTTAGCAAGAATAAATTGGGTAATCCCCTTTAAAAATACAAAAGTTAGCTTGTATACAATGACATCGCAGATCAACTATAATCCAAGAGGTCAAGACATAGATCAGGAATGAAGCAGAAATTATCTACAATCTACTCGAAGTGTTGTATTTTATGTTCTTGCAAAGAAAATAGCTCATATTGTCTGCATATTTTTATCTGGCTAACGAAAAAATACTGTTCACATTTTCTAAGAATGTTGTTCATCAAGCTTCTTAAGCAAAATAGTATTAATAACTCTAAAATAAGAGCTACAAAGTGAAGCACAAAAGAAAAACTTCGTATCATCTCATTCTTTAACATATTAGCATCTTCTCATGAGTAAGAAGAAAAGTGGAATTCCTACATTCTCAAACCGTGACGTAATATTGGTTTTATTGATTCTCTGTACAATTTGTAGGAGCACCCAATCATTATGTTGACAGTTTTATCATAAAGTAATAGACTTCCTTTTAGATAATTGCAGTTACCACATTGAATTTCAACCTTCCATAGGACTTTTTCCTAGATACAGCTTTACTGTCTGTCCTAGATCACATTACTTTCTTTTTATAGCTGTACACACAAAGTGTTTTAGGTGCTACACCTAATTATGTCAGCACAATAACAATTTAAAAGCTCATGATTAAGAAATGACGGTTAAGCACTTATATGTTAAGGCTCCTTTTTACAAAGACATATAGTGCTATGTGACATAAGTAAATGAATTGCACAAGCACTTAAAAGTGTGTTGGAGGCTTACAAAAAATAAGAGCTCTTTTTGGGTAAATTGGGGAATTTGATGAGTTTGTCCAGGCAAGAACATTTGTTACCTACAGTATTGACTTGCAAGCTTTCTGACTCATGAAAATGATTTGCCACATAACTAACTTTCAGAAGACAAAACTGTGCTATAAAATACATTTTTCCAAAGGGGAATAGTTTAGCATAATTGTTAGGAGCACAGGCTCTGGAATCACATTGTCACTGCTCACTGCATGACCTGCAGCAAATCACTTAAGCTCTGGGTACCTCGGTTGCCTCATCTGTAGATGGAAATAATACTACTACTTGACTTATAATGTTATTATAAGGAATAAATATCCAAGTAGGTAAAGCACCTAGAAAGTACCTGGTATATAATATGTGCATATAAGTGTCAAATTTTATTATCATTGCTTATTTGAACTGCCTTAAGCAGCTGATAACCAAATAAGGACATGAGAAAGCATTAAAACTGACAGCTCATCTAAGACAGTACATGGAGGTGGCAGAAACATAATGGGAACCAAGAAATGAGCTATTCATGGAATAGGGAAGTTTGGGGCATTCTAACCCAGGAGAAAAAGAAAACTGAAAGTGCAGAAGTACTTTGTAGGAAGAATGAATTAGGCTAAAAGGAAATCTAAATACAGAGGTCAAAACTGGTGTCTAAGGATGAAAATCAAATGAGAGAAAATAACACAAACAGAGATCTATACAACAGGCACAATATAACCCAGAACATTGTTCTGACAATCTTGCAGTCTCTGGCAAATGTGTATGTATAGTGAGGGGAAGGAACAAGTGTTAGCAGGGATGGGATACAGATAAAGATCAGTAGACTGCAGACGGGAACAACTACAAAGAGACTAGGTTTAGCGGCAAATCAACTTAGCTGTAAAATCCCCTGAAAATACCAGCCATGATAATTCTTAGTCTAGTACATTTCATCAGTGGGGATAGAGGAGAATTACTTGATTTCTGTATTCCATAATTTCCACAATTCTACTCAATAATTATGAAATTGTCAGAAAAAAAGACTTTGTGTCTGATAGGCTCAGGTAAAAATTCTATCCCCTAGTAAATTGACCTGATTTTTTTAAAAGAAGTAAAATAAGAACAGCCCTTTATTAAAAAGAGCAAAGATACAATATAATTTGGCATCCACAGTAACTACTTCCCTTAAGATAAACAAAAAGTACCTCTATTAAGTTATTGTGTTTCTAAAGAAGAAAAACAAATCTGCATGGTTCCGCAATAAATATCCTGGAATAACCAAAAATGTCAAGTCAATATCCCATACAAACCCCAAAATAAGAAATATAAACTAAAAAGGTTTTTCTTATGTATCAATATATGTAAATGAAAGTATGTTTTGAAGTTCTAAGAAAATTCCACTGTATTATAAATATTAAAAATAACTTTCTTTAAACAGAAAAAAAAATTATATGAAATCAGGATTGTACCAGAAAATTTAGCATACATAAGCACTATACATTATGAACCATTTTTGACTTCCATAGTCTTCTTAAGACAAAAGCTCCAGTGGTGGTGGGAAAGACCATTTCTGTCCAAATGAAGCAACATAGGTCATCAATCCTTGATTCCGTGTGTCTCTTCAGGTTGTGGATAAACCTTGCAAGCTCTTTGGACCTTCCTCAACTACTCTTTTACCACCCTCTTTCTCTATCCTAACAACCTGTTCACTGATCAGTTTGCTTTTCATATATTTAAATTTTCTTCACGAGTTGAGAAAAATAAAAGGGGAAGAACATTAACCAGTAAAGGTTTTCTATGGTAAGCAGGATTTATAAGCTCAGTAAAATATCAACATTAATAGCCAAGGTAGATTATTTTTGAATTTCAAGAAACCATCCTGTGCTGTACCCAAAATCATGGGTTACGGACTACACTTTACACTATAAAGCATAGTTGAAATCTAATTTCCAACATGGAGCTTCTTGAATGACAAAATCTTTCAATACAATCATTATCGTTAATATTTATCACACAATGCATGTACTCTTATATGTCTTACCCAAAGTAGTGAAAATAAGTTATTTTCTCATTTCACCCATAGTAAAAAGCAAGTCTACAAACAGATACAAGAAAATGCCTAACCAAAGATACAACTTTTTATCAATAAAAGCATAGATTCCAAAATAAGTTTATTCCTACTCCTAGAATTTCATCTGAATTGTCTAAACCAACAAATTTCAAAGGATAAAATATGATACAATGGAGCTTTCAAGAAATTGAAAACACACCATCATGCAGAAGCTTTAAAAGTTTAACTAAGACTTTCTTCATGTTTTAATATTTTACAAGAATATAAAAAGCACCCTCATGCAATGCATAAGGAAACAATATTTCCCTCTTAATAAATGTGTAATCAGGCTGGGTGAGGTGGCTCAGGCCTGTAATCCCAGCACTTTGGGAGGCCAAGGCGGGTGGATCATGAGGTCAGGAGATCGAGACCATCCTGGCGAATATGATGAAACCCCATCTCTATTAAAAATACAAAAAATTAGCCGGCGTGGTGGTGGGCGCCTGTAATCCCAGCTACTCAGGAGGCTGAGGCAGGAGAATGGCGTGAACCCGGGAGGCAGAGCTTGCAGCGGGCCGAGAACGTGCCACTGCACTCCAGCCTGAGCGACAGAGCAAGACTCCGTCTCAAAAAAAAAAAAAAAAAAAAAAAAAAGTGTGATCAATAAACAGGAGGCTTGCAAACAGTTGGAAGTATTACCCTCTAAAATGAGCTAGAGAAGCTCAATGTATTCACTTCTCAAGAAGGTATTCATTCTTGAAATATGTAGGTATCATGCAGATGAAAATTTAATCATTAATAATTTTGTGGATTAAATAAACACTTGAAAAATTAAGAACAAAATGAGGGTTCACATGTAGAATGCAGAGTGCTTCCTCCTATTTGAAATTGCTTGGAAAAACCATTCCGTTTATGCATGATTCACAAATCTAAATATGTGGCTCTGAGAAAGAAGCCCACATTTCCCCATTTATAAAACTCTTCTATAAACTGTGGTCTGGAACCTGAATTTCATAGCCTGAACTGAATTCCATTTTTTTCCTTCTCTCATTCAAAGCAACTCTTATTCCTCTTAGCATGAGATACCCGACTTTTAAATCTCAGATGCATCCTGGGTTCCTTTTACTTCCTCACTACCGGTATCCAGTAAATTGCCATGTCTACAGACTTTATCTCCTTTATTACTTTCATTGTAAATCCTAGTTCAGACCTAAAGTTTGCTAAAGATAATGCAATAGCTTCCTAGTTGGTCTTTCTCACTACACTCAGAATTACCTTACTTCAATACATTTTACAGTGTTGCTGGATCATCTTCAACCTTGGTTCTTAACTGCGGTCAACAACACATAGTTCTGTGTCATGATCTATTACAAAGTGAGCTGCAAGTTATTTATAACTAATACCAAATCTATTTAAAAGTACTTTTAAGTAAATGAAAGTTGATTTAGTTATTTCTGTAATAGTACTCTCCTTCGGTTTTATTCCAATTTGCTTCCTCGAGTGGAAGAGAGGTGGTGGAGTTACAGGAAAGTGCTAGGAATTACACAAATCCTGGTTATCTCACAGTTCAGCACGATGATGGTGGAAGGGGAAGCAAACACATCCTTCTTCACATGGCAGCAGGAAGGAGAAGTGCCGAGCAAAGAGGGAAGAACCCATATAAAACCATCAGATCTTGTGAGAACTCACTCACTATTACGAGAACAAAAGCATGGGGGTAACCGCCCCCATGATTCAATTACCTCCTACCGGGTCCCTTCCACAACTCGTGGGGATTATGGAGAACTATAATTCAAGATGAGATTTGGTGGAGACACAGCCACACCATATCAGATATCTTCCATATCTGTCTTGTTGAAAAGCACTGTCATAAAAAACTAAATAAAAGCTCTCATCATGTCACTCTGCTATTCAGAACGAACAGTGGCTTCCCATTCCCTGTTAATTTAAATATAAATACCTAGGTCTGGATTTCAGTATCTTCTATCATATAACCCCAACTGAATTTGTCCAACTTTAATTCCCACTAAGATTGTACATACAAACTTTCCTTTCTTCATAGAGTTCTCTGTCTTAAATTATCTTCTCTTGAAGCCTCAATCCATGAGGCTTCCTCTAATTCTACAAACCAGAACACATCTCTTCTTTGACTCCTTTCAAAGAGATGTTTTTACCTCTAAAGGCACAGACAGGATCATAAGTTGGGCATCCCAAATCCGAAAATCTGAAATCTGAAATGCTCCATAAACGTTTTGAGCATTTCAAAGGAAATGCTCATTGGAGCATTTTGGATTTTGGATTTTTGATACTCATCCAGTAAGTATAATGAAAATATTTCAAATCCAAAAAAAAAAAAAATCTAAAATCTGAAACACTTCTGGTCCCAGACATTTCAGATAAGGGATACAAGATTTGTGTTAGGTACACACATGACACATTCCACTAAACTATGAGTTCTTTGATGAGTTTTATCCTTTCTTCCATCCACTGTAGCACCTAACATAGTGCCTGGAATATAGCTAGGATTCAAATGGCTCTTGACAATCTGCAGAGGAACGAAGAACATGAATTCCAAAGGAATTAATATCCTCTTATTGTTAGAAAGGGACCACTCAAAGTCTAATCAGATCTAAACACCTACTGGATGCTTTCTCATACTTTCTTCTATTAAACTCAGGTTTGGAAGATGATTGTACCATCTTTTGATGGCCTAGCATACTGGCAAAAGGTATAAACCAGTTTGAAAACTAAAATTAAGCTCATTCAAAAAGTAAGAACAAAATTTAGTAATCCCATCAGGGAAATCATAATCCCATTCTGGTGTGTGTGTGGAGGCAGGGATTATACACATTATGTTGAAATGCACATCCCCTTAAGAAAATAAAGAGGAACTCTACAAAACATTCATCTTTATGGCAAATTACATTCAACTGTATGGCTCAGTTTCAAATGATGTGACTATTAACCTTGGTCTATCCCAAAGCCAGAAAGATTATACAGCAATATGAAAGAAAGCAAAGGCAAGCTGTATAAAATCTCCAGGACATAAGCAAAAACATCATTTTATAATGAGGATTGAGGTATTTTCTCAATGGTTCTTCAGAAATTTTAATCTGCCTTATATTCAGACTCAGGAGCAGTAAACATGGTCCATTTACAATTTTATTATAATGCCAACCTCCCTATTAATAATAGTGTTCACCTTATAAGTCATAGAGGATTGATTTTCATAAAAGGACTGAACATTTAGTTAGACAATTTTATCTTGTTTAAGGATATTTCCATTATCATGTCTACTCATAAAATTTTCATTAACAGTTTTCTATACTTAGAGTTTTCATTAACAGAGTTTTTCTACAATGCTCCTAGTAGAAAGTCACCATTATTAGTGTGAAACTTACTCATTTACTCATCACTCACTCACACATTTAACATTTGAAAGTTAATAGGGAGCAGGACCTGTGCCAAAATCAGGGAGCATTGAACAACAACAACAACAAAAAAAGGTAAAATCACTAGCATTCTTGTAAAAGTTAAGATGGAAAGGTGATCCCTGGGGTAGATTATAAAACATGGGATTAAAATTTAGCCTTCCTTAAGCAACTCAGTCTGTAACTGGTTAGCACTTTCCAATTATACTCTCAGTGCAATTAGAAAACATGGTATAAAACAGAAAAGTATGTATTTTGATACTTTGATACTTAAATGATTTGTTAAAAATATAACGACTCACTTTAAAAATATATATATATCCAGAGTCTCCCTATTACTTATTATTAATCATAATGTTGTAGGTAATATCGTCTGCTAGGAAGAAAGGCTACTGAGTGGGGTAGGGTTCAATCACTTGGATTGATGGCATGATGAGTGAAGAGCTCTTTATCTCCTGCCACCCAGGTCTGTGATGTGACAGGAAAACCTGCAATGCTAGCCTAAAAGCATTTCCCCAACAATTATTCTAACTGCTACTTTATTCAGTGTAATGCAATAAAAAGAGTTGTTGACAAGGAGCTGGAAGCCTTGAGTGTGAGCACCAGCACTGCCATCTACTTCACACCCTTTGCTACCACTCCATTTACAACTCACCTGTACACTGGCCTCATATGCTCCACCCACCTCCCTGGGTGATTCCAAGGCCACAAAAAACCAGAGACGCTAACTATTCTCTCCCAGAACAGCCTAACTTCAGATTTCATGAGGAAGAGAAAATGGCACAACATGGATAAACTTCCTCGTGTCTAATTTGGGAGGAAGAAAAATAATTCAATCGAACAGATGAAACTTGGAATCTGGGTTCTAGGACCAGCTTTATGTAGTAATAATCATAGGATGATGGCCAAGGCACTTATACTCAGTCCCTGTAGAGCTCAACTCAAAATATCTATCCTATCAGTACACTAGTTTTGTTGTGAGGCTAAGCAACAGTACAACACAAAAGTAGTCTAAAAGGCTATAGAACATTATTTAATCAGGGGCAATAACAAAATTTGTACAACAAAATTGTCATCACAAGAGCCACTCAGGTTTCTTTTTAACTACTGAGACACTAGACAATGTATATATCATACCCTAAAAATTATTACATGAGAAACCCAACAGTACTCCTTAAAGTGGATATTCCTAAAGTATATGTTATCAAAATTACATGGCTTATATGTCTCATGCTATTAGCTATACCTTTTTACAGAAGTAAAAACAATTTAAAACTGAGCATTGATCTAATGAAAGTAATAGTAAATACACAGTACAATCCACCCCCAAAAGAATAGGATATTTTTTGCCTGATTTCTAGTTTGAAGAGGAAAAAATTAAAAATACAAGCCAAGACTGAGACTTGCAGCTCATTAAAGCTGAGGCGATTTCCCCTATATAGAATTCTATTGATCTCCATAGTCCACACTAGACAAAAAGTGTGGTCAGGGAAGGGGGTGATGGATGCCTCTGCCAATAGCACTGAACAAACCTGTTAGCTAATTGCTACCAAAGACAATTATCCCCACATTGTTTCATAATGGAAACACATTACAAAACTCTAATATACACACAGGGAAATTTGATGATTTGACT
>JAKGGE010002686.1:0-27988 GCA_023748175.1 Hoolock leuconedys | reverse complement strand
GCTCCCTCACTTCCCAGAGGTGTGGGGCGGCCGGGCAGAGGCGCTACTAACTCCCAGATTTTGGGTGGCCGGGCAGAGGCCTCTTCACCCCCATATAGGTTGGCTGGCAGAGGCACTTTTACCTCCTAGACGGGCGGCCGGGCAAGGGCACCTTCAATTTCCAGATGGGGTGGCCCGGCAGAGGCTCACCTCCCCCCAGAAGATAGAGTCAGGCAGAGGCGCTCCTCACCTCCCAGACTGTGGGTGACTGGGCAGAGGCTCTCCTCACCAAGATGGGGAGTCTCGGCAAATGGCACTCCCTCACTTCCCATACGGGTGGCCGTGGGCAGAGGCGCCACTACTTCCCAGAAGAGGCTGCCGGGCAGGCCACCACTTCCCAGTGATGGGGTGGCCGACTTGGGAGAGGACAGTAAGGATGAAGCTGACTGTAAAGGCCATGGGCAGTCTGTGAATAACATCTTGTGAAATCAGTTGCATAGAGGACACTATGGTGGCTTCCCCTGAGATTCATTTTTTTAAATTAATGTTTGGGTATCTGCTCCCTGCTGCTCCTGTGCTGTCCATGCTTTAGGAAGGGCTACAAGTCCACCTCTGGTTCTAGGGATGAGGCATCAAAGTCCTGTTCCTCTGACTGCAGTGGAACCGCTTTGATCAGTGAGATCACATTAGGGAATTGTTGCTCCCTCCCACCCTTTCCTTTGTCTTTGCCCCTTCTGCCGCCCCCACCTCCTTCCCTTCCCTCAGTGATTCTCTCCTCCTTGACTGGAGACAGGAAGCCAGCACTTCAAGAATCCTTTTGTCAATCATCCACTCCAGGTGAGTGGAGAGAAGAAATAAACTGGCCTCTAATGAAATTATTGAGCTGCTGAATTAATATAATCCAGAAGCTTTTTCCATCCCCTGGGCCTCCAGTCATGTTAGCTGATAAGCACCATTGATTGTGTAAGGCAGCCATGAGATGAGTTTCTGTCTGCAGTGAGTTGCATCCTAAGTGATAGTGGGTTTCACTGAAGGTCTCCAGGAGGATGTATAACAGACTGCAACAACTAAATGAGAGGCTGGTGTACACTGCCAAGGCCAGAAAGGGGAAGTATCACCTTAGAGAGAAATAAAAGGTGTTTCTTTTAACTAAGAGGTCCATACTGCTGTGCTTTTTTCGCTGAGCCTGAGGAGGAGGTCACTTCCCTAGGCGCAGGACCGTGGTCACATTTGCCTGGGTATTCCCAGTGCTCTGTGCACAATGCCTGACAAGTCTGGTCTTTGATACCTACTGATGATTAAATGAGTGTGAACACAAGTCTGATGTTTATTGAGAAATAAGAAAATAAGGTGAAGGAGAGTAATACTTCCATTGCATAGAATAGTATGGAACATTTCAATGACATGGTTTCAAGTAATTTAGAATGATGGAAATGGGATGCTGTTTGCAACAAGTGGAAAATAGTAGTAAGATGAAATTTTAACTGAGCCCAGGATCACACTGCTCAGGCCACACACACACACACACACACCCCACAAATGCTTTTGAACAGTATCTCTTCCTTTATCCCACTTTCTCCCTCTCTCAAATGGACCAATTTTCTTTCTAAATGTCTTCCATAATATTTGGTTTTCTTACAAAAAAACATATTATAAGATGGAGAGTACAGGAAAATAACAAGGGCTTTTCTAGGTCAGATCTTAATGTAAAATCACCACTGCAGTGATTGATGTTCTGTGTGTGAAGATTCTGTCAAATGTTCTGTAACTTTGCCCAGATGTGAGGGAAGGTGTGCGTCAATAAAAAAAACCCATGGTGAGTTTGCACTGAGACCTTGCTACCTTTTTTTTACCTCCTGTGGCTTCTTTTTCACAAAGCTAGTATAACAATTACTCAGAGTGTTAGATTATTGAAACTGACCTAATATTGACTATATGAGAATTTTTTTTTAGTTCTAGCAGTTGTATGTTTTAGGCATTTTGAAAAAGTCAAGATGATATAATTCTAGATTTCAGGACAGACCAGATGAAACTTCTAAGGAATTATAACTTTCAAATACTGAAGAACTTAAAATATCTTTTTTTGCCCTTTTTGGTGTAAGTTATTTCACCAACAAAATTATGGTATTTATTGGTCCTACATGGCATTTGCCTCTCGGATTTCTTTTTTGGAACTGCTTTTATTAAGTTATGTCTGGTTAGCTGGAGGAAATGTATGTATGAAGTGTTTCTTTTATTAATAAAAAATAAAGATTCCATTTAATGGATTAGTATGTCCATGCATGTGGTGTCTGATTCTAAATTTTTAATTAACTCTGTTTCTTTCATAAGTACCATCAAAATTGGGATTGCTAAGCAAAACTTAAGTCTCAATTTCCCATAGAAATTTAGTCTTACTATTCTAGACAACCTTTGAAAGAGGGGTTATTGCTCACAGTCTAATTCCACAAAAAAGTCTCTGCAAAAAAGCCATACAGCCCCTGTGCCCCTAAGGAGGTACCTCTACACTTTCAACTTCAGTCACTGGGGATAGAGCCCAACCTTCCTGCAGGGTTCTGAAGAGGCCTGCTCAGCAGCCATGCACATCTGGATGTGTGCTCCATTTCTGCAGAACTTGTGCCAGTGAATCTCTGTCTTCTGCATCTTAGCTAGTTTAAAGTGCTTGTTTCACAGGTGTCTCTGATTTGGAGTGATATATACCTGTGTCTTCTGTGAGCAGTATTGGCCGTGAATGTTAAGTGTCGGAAATACATTTTACATCACGGTACTGCACTTACATGTGTATTTCACAAGATGTGAGACTTACTTTTGACTGTGATATACCCATTTTCCATCCCATTCCTTTCTAAATTATAGCAATAATGTGTTGCTGTCTGCACCTTGAAAAAAGCATTTCCTCCTCCTCCTCCTTGCCTTTGGGTGGAGGGAGTACTTAGGCCCCTGAGTCTCTCAGAAGTGTTTCTGTCTTCCTCTGGCGGCAGTGTGGACCTCTGATGACCAGGCAGGACTTGCTCTGCTCACAGTCCTTTCCTAGTTAGTCCTGAGCCAACTACAAAATGATCAACATGTTTCCTGACTAATATCATTGAAACCTGCCTAGATATGAAAAATGTTTTATGTGAATTAGTTTTATGCCTGTAAATCATCTGTGAGGTATAGGCATGGTGTATCTTTTACAAAATGGAAACGGAAGACAAGAGAGGTTCATTATTCGCTGGCGAAGTAGCAGAGCAAGGACACTGTGCTTAATGTCACATTATTGCAACAGCCCTGCCTTGGTGGCCTAATAACACTTATGTAGTTCCCAGATGTCCTAAAAAATGAATAATAAGAAAGATCTATAAATTGGTGTTTCTACTGGGACATAGACAGTAGAGTCAGTTAAAATTTAATTAATTAATTAATTAATTGATTTTGGAGATAAATATATGATCCCAGCTCACTGCAGCTGCAGCTCCTGAACTCAAGTTTATCTTCCTCCCTCAGCCTCCCGAGTAGCTGAGACTACAGACATGCAAACCACCACACCTAACCAATTTTAATTTTTTTGTAGAGACAGAGGCTCACTGTGCTGCCCAGGCTGTTCTCTAAACCTGGCCTGCCAATCCCTCCCACCTTGGCCTCCCAGAGTTCTTGGATTACCTTGCGTGAGCCACACAGGCCCAATTTTGTAAGTTATTTATTTGTATTTCCTTCCAAGTTGTGAAGCTAGCCTAGAGTCTAACTGATATCTATCTGTTTTGGAAATCGTGTTTGATCTCATTAAGGAAAATAAAGTTTCTGAGATTTTGGTTCATGTTTACCCAATATATCAAGGCAAACTCCTTTAGAATATTTTTGACAGTTACCACAATTGTAAAGGGATGGCTTATAGATAGGTTTTTTTATATGCAGGGTTATGTTTTGTTTGTGAGTTTAAAATTTTACAGCTGTGATTTAAAAATACCAGACTGATGAAAGTAAATTTTTCAGAGAAAAATAATTAGCATTAGCAATGTATCACCTTTTGACTCAAATGATATTTTGAAGGACAGATATAATTCTCTTTCAATGAGTAGCTATTAACCAGAAGATCACAAAGCAATTCTAATGCTCACTTGCATATATCGTAAAAATTACTTAACATACAATGCCTAGTTCTTTGAGTGGACTGGGATATATCTGAAAACTATATAGAAGTTGGTTTGCTGTACTTAGATCTTATGTGGGTGTGGCCTATTGTTGGTTGCATCTGAAAGTAAGCTTACATATTGATCCTCAAATGCTAAAAGTATTCATAAATAGGGTCTTTGGTTTGTACCACTGGCTCACCTACCAGAAAATAAATAGGATGCCTGTTGCATGTGTAGCCGAAAGTGCATCCTGTTTGTGTTTTGTGGTCCTGTGTGGAAGGTAGTTTTACGAAGCATGGGGTTAATGCTAAACCCAGCATTCAATTTCACCCTTAATTCATACCAATAGCTAACGCTGAAACAAAACTTTAGGTATTACAGTTGAACAGTCAAACTTTTTTTTTTTTTTTTTTTTTTGAGATCGGGTCGTGCCCTGTTTCCCAGGCTGGAATGCAATGTGGCGCTGGCCACGGCTGTCTGCAGCCTGACCTCGAGCTCAATCGACTCTCCTATCTCAGCCTCCCAAGTAGCTAGGGATCACACAGGCATGCCCAGCTAATTGCCCGCTTGTTATTTGTTTTGTAGAGACAGGGCTCACTTCAAGTGTTGTGCAGATTGGTCTTGAACTTCAGATCCTCTGGGTGAGGCTTCCCAAGGGCTGGGATTAAGGTGTGAGTCACCCTGTCCCGTCAGCAGTCACTAGTTTTTTGGAACAGTAGTCAAGCATCATTAGAAATAAATATATACAATTGATATTTTAGGTGCACAGACAATATTACATTATATACCAGAGTTATTGATGCAGAATCTGCGACTTTACATAAGGATGAGATTATGAGACTTAGCCAAATTGAAAAGCTTTTTTCAGAACATAATTGTATATTTGATGTGACCTATTTCACTTTTTACTACACATTTGAAAAACCAGAAGGAATTTTATGATACACTCTTAAAAAAGTGTGATCATGAGTTGCTATAGACTCCATTTGTTATATATATGTTAGTGGTATACTAAATCCATATTTCTTAACCACTTCCTTTAGTCAAATGTCTCCGGAATGTGGAGGTGTCCAGGATGACAGCCAACCTGTCATTGATCATCCCTTTATCTTTTATTGTTATCTAAACTGTTTGCCACTGAGCATTCTTTTTAGGATTTCTGTTAATATTTGATAGTT
Organism: Hoolock leuconedys; assembly: GCA_023748175.1. Taxonomy (NCBI): domain Eukaryota; kingdom Metazoa; phylum Chordata; class Mammalia; order Primates; family Hylobatidae; genus Hoolock; species Hoolock leuconedys. Next base: position 22,719 of record JAKGGE010002686.1, on the reverse strand, counting down.
AGCTTTGCAAAATATTTGACCACTGCCCTTGGCCAGTATTACCTATGTACTTTTGATGCCTGTGCACATAAAGCTTCACAATATGTTAACCGTATAATTAGCCGAAGCTTATGTGTGTATATAAAATGCAAGAAGAAATGTCATACATTTGTGTCCCTTTATGAAAGAGTTTTCATTTGAATTCATCTTGAAATAGCCTTGGTTGACTTGTAGGCACCTACCTCCCCAGCTGTGTAATAAACTCTGTTTTTTCTGATGTAGTTGTATTCATAAGTATTTGCAGTTTGCTTTTTTGGTCATGGCTTAAATTGCTATATTGTAATCAGTCTTGGTGCTCAGTTAATAGATTTTCTTGTTAAAAAAGTGAAATGAGCATTATTTTAGCAACATTAAATAAAATCTTAAATGGTTTTGCCAGGAAAATTGGTTTGACCATCATGCCTACCCATAAAAGAAAAGCATTTTCCTTGTCAAGAGGGGCCTTGTGCTTACGGTCTCCACTCAGAGATAGGGCTGAACAACCTGTCACTGTGGCTAACAGAATTTGAATTTGCTAATATTAGGGGAGCCATAAATCTCAAGCCAATTGTGAAGTTGAACTTATCCACTAAATCCAAGCAACGGTTCTGTGGGAACTAGGAGAAAAGCTTGCAGATTGTAGTATTATTTCCCAAATCAGGCTGGTGGATAGGGATGATTTGACAATTGTTTTTTCTACAAAAGAAAGTGATTACAAATAACACAATACTCTATCATTTTAAATTAATACAGTTTTCCAAGCTGTCTTCCATTTGGTTTCTTTATACACAAATAGATAGCATGTCTTTCTCCTGCTTAAGAACTCATGTGCGTATCCACAGTGCCTTGAGGAGGAAAATCTGCTGCCTGGCCAAGTGACCTTGGTCTGGCTCTGGAGCACCCCTCCAGCATCTCTCTGCCTCATCATCCCTCTGCATTCTAGGTCACATGGAACCCTTCCTTATTGATGCATCCCGCTACACCATGTGATCAAGCATCATATCTTTCATGTTCCCTGATCTGTTTCTCTGGAGACTACTTGTCCCTCTGTCTACCTTCTTCAATTTAGGAAAGCCACTTTTCCCCCCCACCAGATCAGTTCTGCCAGGATGGCTTATGTTTCCAGTCACATTCTATCTTCTGTGTCAAGCACAGCACCCTCAATGAATGTTTGAAACAAATAATGGATAGCATAAGCACTCATTCTCTTTATTTAATAGAAAATTGATAATTCTACTCCCCAATTATTTTTTTTTTTCAAAGTTAAATATTTGTAGATAAGAGATTAGAAGCCCCCTAATCTTATATTTTGCTACCTATGTAAGTATATCAAATTTTGCATGAATCTAGATGTCTCGGGTTTAGGATGTATTACTTAGCTTAATTCATCATCACACAGCCAGTTGGGAGGATTTGCATATTTTAAAGGATTCAGTAAACAGGATTGAGAAAATCTAGGGAGTTTGCACAAGCACCCAGTGAAAGAATAGAAGATGATATATTTTTCAAAGGCCATATGCCATCTTCTTAAGCTTGTGATATGTTATGTGCTACATAGTTTTGAACAAATAGTTCACTTTGATTTTGGATGTTTTATGACGAGCAATATTAACTGTCCTCACCCTGCCCATTAGTCTATGGGTAAGTTATTCCATATATCTATTTGGTAATATATAGCAAACAGTCACGATATCTATAGTTCATTTTTCTCTCAGAATGATAGCAATCTTCAAAATAAGAACATTTGTTCAGTTTTAAAGCATATACATCTGATATTTCCTATGAATAAATAATTTATAAACTTTTAACACTCATTTTATTAAATATCATGTTTTTTCTTTTAAAATGCTAACCCTTGTCTGTGCAGTTCAAAGTGTTAGATAATGCAATTGACCATAGACTTTTTCCTGTAAAAATACTATACTTAAGGTAAGCTTTCATATTTGTGATTTTTATACTATTTCTTTCTTGAAGGTTCCAAGTTAAGGAAAATGAGGAAACCACCTGTGCATTTTCTTACACCCTAAAATATTTCTAAAATGTAATCTCTATGCATTTTGTAATCAGGGAGTACTTGATCTCTGGTTTGTAAATGAAACTTTGATTACCTCTTTCAGTTTCTTTATTGAAAACTGAGATACTAATGCTGACTGTCTCACATGCCTGTTAGGGCGCATACATGTGAGTTATTATAAAGTGCTTAGAACAAGCTCAGCACATAGTAATGCTAAGTAAATACCATTATGGATGATTTAGGTTTTAACCCAATTTTTTCCAAATGAAGCATTTTCTTAAATCAAGAGAATTTACACTTGATGTTTACATGTAAACATGAATATACAGTGGGATAAGTCCACCTAGAACACATTTTGATTAGGTTCTATTTTTTTTCCCCTCCCCTCAATACATTTCCACTTCATCCTGGCTCCTTTAAAAATAAAGTGAATTTTGAAAAAAAATCTTTTACCCATTCCATTCCCATCTGCCTTTTGAATCACTGTCAGCAGATATTAGTGTTTTTTATATTAGTTGTTGCTGTATTAAGCAGCAAATACGCGGTTTTATTATTCATCCTAGGTACTTTGTAAATGTTGGGTAAGTGAATTAATGACTGTGTATCACCGTACAGGCAGTCCCGCTTACAGTGGTTCAATTTACAAATTTTATTCTCATGAAGTTCTCCATTGAATGTAATCCCATGAGAAGTCGGAAGTGACCATCTGTCATGAGTTTCTGTCTTCTTGACCTTTAGAAGAAACTTAAAAGTTTTCTAATGTCTCACATACTGGCACGCAAATTGTAAAGTAGAAGTTCCCTCCATCTTTCCTCCTCGCTAACTAAAAAAGTATAATGTATCTTTGTGACAGCAGGTCTTCTCTCTGATAGGCGTTTATATAAAGATGTTAGCATTTAAATCCCAACGCAGTTTAAAAAATAACTCATATTTGTGTTCAATGCTGTTTTCTAAATAATTATCATAAACAGAACTGACCAGTGAATGGCGTAATGTAATTCATATCTTGAAACTGAGAGTACAGCAACTCTGCTGGAACATACCACACTGCCAGCCATTTAGTGGTCAAACCCGTATTTGGATTATGCGTCTGCTTGAATTCAGTTCCTACAAGAGTTTTTCCTCTTGACTGGAACCAATTACTTTGACGGTTTTAATAAGAGTTAAGAAATAGAAAATTAATGCAGTGGTTGAATACAAAAATCATTGTCTCTGCTCTTTAAATACCAAGATATGGAAGTAGTAGATCAGAGTACTAAGTCCTTTGAATGTGAAAGACTAGGTAAGCCTTTGGGAGATGTTCCAGTGGCCAATATTTAGAAAAACAACTAGGCTTTTCTTTTGTTTGTTTTAAAATTGAGAACGCTTTGAATGTGTAAAGATAGCACAGAAATTGGGAAAACACACGCTTACAGTTCTGGAAAACCAGGAGGCAAGTGGTTTTCTCTTTTCTGAGCGCTCGCTGTAAATTTTGGCAGCAATATTTTATTATAATAAGATCAATTTGCGTTAATATCTGCTTATTTTGAATGAGAATTGAGTTTGACTAAAGACACTACTGTCCTTCCAAACGAAATGAAAAATGAGTGATGTACAAAATGAACCTTAAAATTACCTGATTTACTCCTCCTGCATGCACCATTACAGTCAGTGAAAGTGATGAGGGTGGGGAAGTAAACTCATGAAGATTTAAAACCACACAGGCATATTTTCGGGGTTTGAAGGAAATGACCATTAGGAGGCAGAATTGTTTTTCTTGCCAGGAACGTGCAAATAAAATACTGTCTTTAAAGGTAGTTTACCTTTTCACTTGTTACATCATTCTAAAATTGAGAAATCTTTTGAATTCTAATATAAAAGTTTTATCTTCCAATCTATCTGAATGCTGCTCATTATTTTAATCATGTTCATCTACTTCTAGTAAAATTGCTGCCTGTGGCTGCCTGGAGAACAAAAAGCGTACTTCTGTTCTTCCTTCTTCAGTGAACCAGGATACATCATGCATAGTCTTGCAAACAGTTAGGGTTTAGTCTGAGCTGATCAATAAATTCAGAACCCTTTATTTAGTGAGAGCTCCATACAGTGTGCAATGAAGTCATGTTTCCAGTTCCCTTCCAAGCATCACTGCCAGGGTAGGAAGGTGCCCTGCTTTCTTTCTAAAGTACAATCAAAATTATGTTTGAGGCTCTTTTTCTCATTAGCCAGATGGAAAGCAATGCATTTGTGCACCCCCCTCCAAACAAGCCTGAAAAGAGCTTGCTCCTGGGTTCATCCAAAACCTGTCCTCTCTAGTAATGAAGAATGAGTGAACAGAAATCATTTGATTCAAGAAAGAAAAAAATTGAGTATTAGCAAAATACTGTTTGAAGCACATTCAGACTTAATCACATAAGACAATTGTTGCTAAATGGTTTTGAATAAAATTCTTCATTTTACTTAAATATGCTCAGAGGTTAGCAGCATGCTATCAAAAAGTATATGGATAATCATGCATCTGAGAGTGATCTAAATAACTCTTATTTTACTACAGATACATTTTGTATGCAAACGAATAAAACACTTTTGCAATATATTGTACTTTCTTTCTGAATTGTTATGCTTAGTTCAGGATTTTTTTTCTTTATGAGACTTTAAGCAAAGTTTTATCTTTTTTAAAAAATATTTATATATTTGAGTAGTATTTTAGAGTATTTGGGATATCAGCTTAATAATTTGTATCAAGATAGTAAGAAACGGAGGCCTGAAAATTGATCTCTTACATAAAAAAAGCGTTAAAACACAATTTGTCACCTTGTTGGCTACTATATCTTAACAGTTTTCCTTTCAGAAACTTTCATCATGATCTAAAATTAAGTTCTGAGATTTCACTTACCAGAAACATCTATCTCTGGAGCAAAGGTTGTCCTATTAATTAGAAATTACTCATTTTAACACAAGACTGTTAAATAATTCATATGAGGCCCACTGAGAATTTTACTTACTATGTTTTAAGAAAATGTTTATAGTCATAGGCACAAGTGTTTATATTCTTAGGCATTAAGAGTGAAGCACCTCTAGTCTGCTAAAAGAGTTGTGTTTAAGAAAGTTTGATGGAATTCTCTTCACCTTATAAGGTCGATTTAAAGAGCTATTTCTAGTGTTTTAAGTAGTTGTAGAAATCTTTCATAAATTAACTTGTTCTTCCATTAACCATATATTTTGTGGTATGATCAAAGACTACTAGAATTCTAGACTTGAAGGAATTTTCAGATTTAGCACCACCCCACTCTTACCATGGAGTCCAATACTACCAAAAAATGAAAACCCAACTAGCTAACTTAATTCTATGTTGACTTTAGTAATAGCATAAATGAGATTTTTGAAATAATCAAGATTACAAAAGCCAGTATGTAATAATGAGTAGGAAAACAAAAAAGAAAACTCCTAGGAGAAAAAAGGCAGCACCACAAGTGCATAAATCCCATAGTACAACACTGAATAGAAGAAGTCTTGCTTTCCATAAGCTTTTCATTAAAAAGGGGGGGTTGTTTGATACAAATACAGACAATATTAGTGGATCCCTTTGAAAGAGTGGGATTACTTTGCCTGCAGGAGGTTGGAAAAAGGCTTCCTGAAGCACAGCATCTGAGCTAAGCCTTAAAACTAGGTATAAATTAGAGGAAGCCACTGAGATTGCTTGCTTGGCATTTTGGGCATAGGGTACCAGGAAGAGAAAGGAGCCTAAAACTTTAAGGTTTTGAATATAAGTAATTAGAAGAATGCGAGTACCCATCAAAATGAACTGAGGCAATTCAACACCATGTGTCAAGAGGGAGGAGGGAAGACTACCCTCATTTTCTATCACCTTTAGTTCTTGTCTACCAAAGGAAATCTCATTGCAGTTCCTAAACTCTCCCCGGCTGTGCAGCTTTGTATGTATCACTGACTCATCTCACCTCTACCTCCCATTCTGCTCCTGCTCACTTCGCTGCTGGGAGTTTTACAAACCCAGGCAGTATCATAGCTTGTGCACAGCCACCAAGACAGGTGCTTCATGCTACCGGTTCAGACTTTAATCATCTATCGCACTGTCGTGAGTGTGGTTTTAGTTTATGGGACTACAGGCCTGTTTTTTTGCAACCCTAATCCCCAGCACACAGTCAATACTAGTAGATGAGTGTTGAATTTGATGAAAGTGATAAAGAATTTGAATTGTTGGAAAGGTGGAAGCAGAGAGGACATCCAGAGCTGAGATTGGGCCTAGCTTAAGAAGAAGTTAGGGAATTCACGACAAGAGTTGGTGCAGAATATAGAGAAGAAAGAAAGAAAGCCGGAGGCCTGAATTCAGGGACCCAAATGTAGGGGTTAGGGGAGAAGTCAGCACCACATAAGCAACACAGAAAATTCCAAGAATTCAAGGAATGACCAAGGGTTAGAATACTGCAGGGAGGCCAAGAAAAATGAGAGACATAATGAAAAGGTTGTATCTAGTGAATGGGCAGTTTTGAGGCCTCGGAGAGTAGTTTAAGTAGAGTGGTTATGATGAAAAATACGTGTTCCTTTAAGAAAACAACAATCAAGCATGTTTTCATGTCATTTGTAATGATCTCTTGGACAACTTAGTTTATTTAGGTGTTTTCTACTGACCCTAAACCCTGGGTACCCAGAAGGCTAAGGATTTTGTGGTCACTTTAGTTGATCGAAAAGCTGGTTACGGGTAAAAAAGACATATTATTCTAAGACTGATACTAACGGAAACCAGCATTATATCAACGCTAGTGTTTCACCTTTGGTTCGTGGGATTTCGCATTTGTCCCTTGACCTGGAAGGGTTTCCATCAAATATAAGCTATTACAGTGCCTATGAGAGTCAGATTCCCTAAGTAAAAAATCTTACACCCATGGCCAAAGGGCTTTCTCTGGCAGGGCTGAAACCCCTACCTAAGAGTTTAAGATCATTTTCAAAGGAAATAAAAACAACAACAAACAACTTAATAGTATGAGTGATATCTGTGTCTAGGGGTGACCCATGTGTTGCACTCATATTTCTTCCGTCGTTCTTTCATCTCGTAGGCTTCACAATGCAGAATTGCATGATGAGGTCGCATGAAGTTGCATAGGTTTTCTTCTCTCTCTGACTTGGGGCATAACCATGCCTCCCTTTATATCTGTGTGTTTTATAAATTGTTCCATCTGTCTTCTTTATTATAGGTATGACATATCTCAATACATACAGCCTGTTCGGCCAAGCAAAAAAAATTAATATACAAAATATCAATTCTAGTCATGAATAGGCATAATGCTTGTTTTATATTCTCCATGACTTATGTAATAGCAAAGTTTTGAGAAAACTATGATGTATATATTTTATATACCAAACATATATCCTATCTTCTATTATTGAGCATCCTGTGATTTCTTTAGTCAAGTTCCCAATTGGTCATAGTTTAAAACATCTGCTTGAATGACTTGAGGAGAGGGAAGTTCAGGGAAGTATCTTGGACCTATCAGCATGATGAAAATGATATGCCATCTGAAAAGGAATTTATATGCATACATACAAAATATATATATGACACATTGTGACCCATGAGTGCCTGTGTGTATAAGCCTAACTCATGATGTGTGTATGTGTGTATGACAGAATTTAGTCAGAGTACTAGGGATAATTTAAACATAATAGTGGCTTTTGTTCAATTTGGTTTATCATGAGTTAGGCAAAATGCAGTTTTTTGTTGTGTGAAACAGAAATAGAAAAACAGTAACTTAAACAAGGAAGATGTTTATTTTCTCACATGCAACTATTTGGAAGCTGGCATTCCAGGAAAAAGATAATGATGACTTGTTCCATGGTTGGTCCAGGGATCCAGGCTCCTTCATTGTCATTTGGTCCTCCCATAGTATTGCCCCCATTTGCAGTCTGAGATGCACAGCAGTCAAGTTCACTGTCCAAGCAGCAGGCAGGCAGAGAGAATGCCTCTTCTTTAAAGGCATGACCTGGAAGGTACAGACACTTACCCATGTATCCCATTGGTCAGGGAGGTTTCTTAAAGCAAGGCACAGCAACCATGGGAGACAGAGAAATGCACTTTTTATTGTGAGTGGCAGTATGCCCAGCCAAAAAAAACATCTGTTACTATGGAAGAAGACAAAGAATGAATATTGGGTTACAGTTTCAGTCCTAGGGCACAATAGGAGGTGGTGTATATAAGTAGCAGACGTGAGGTTTTCTATATTTCCATTATTATTGGATCAGTTGTAGAATTGCCTTACTCAGTATTGCTCAATATTAAGGCATTATTGAATGCTTTATAAATTATGATAAAACATCTTCTAAATTTGCAAACCTGGATGATCTCAAATTTGTGAATTTAATTTTTAAGGATCTGATTGTGTAAGGTAGATGACAATTACTGATGGAGATCTGTTTGTTTTCTAGCAGGTTGTGGTGGTCTGCCTGATTGTTTCCTTTGAACATTATTCTATTCACGCGATTCATTTTGGCTCCTTTATTGCTTCCCCATATGTGGTGGTCTCACAGGCTGTGCATGGATATACCTGAATGGGACACAGGCCCCAGCATTAAGCAAGGGTGGCATTTACAGTTATGTGTACGCGCCCGTGAAAAGCAGTCCTGACAGTAGTGGCTGTACCTGGTCCAAGTCACAGGAAAAAGTTTCCTTAAAGGATTCTTCCTCTTGTTCAAGAGTCTGCTTTGCACCATTTTCTTCCCTGAACATAACCCACTTTGACTTGGTTGCTGCTGTGGGGAGCATTTTGAAGATCTCAAGTTCTTTATGTTCCCTGATTGTTTTTTTGGTTTTGAACTTTCCAATGGATTATAGTAACCTTTTCTGTATAGGACACAGTCAGGGAGCAAGGAAAATAACTTTATTTGTGTCTATTTAATTAGAGATTTTCAGGATTTGGAAAGTTATTTTTTAACATAACAAAGTATACTTTTAGCTAGTAATTATATACATTAAGTTTCCTTTCATAAGCAGTTCAGAATTCATATTTTCCCCATTTAATTAGAGTGTAATTTTGCACCTTTTAGAATGAATAATCTTAATAAAAGGCTATTTTGATACAAAAATTAGTGGAATATATCAATAACTGCCTGTTGTATACAGTCAAGTCTTCCTTCTTAGGTGCACTGTTTTGTTTTTTATTCTGAAACCAAAACAGTAAATTTTGCTATGATTCCATACTGTCACAACCCAAAGTCAGCAGTCACACACAATAATAATAATACTGAATAATAATAATAATAACACACCGAAGTAAATTTTAAAACTAATTAATTAAACTGTAAATGCATTATAAAACAACAACAACAAATAACAACAGCAACACTTTTGCCTACCCAGTTTTATATATTGCTTTGTGTCATTCTTTTACCGAGAACTGTGAATTTGTTCTTTTTAATATAAGTTCTTTCGAAAATAGGTTATTTTCATCATTCACCTCATACTTAAAATAGAGAATTCAATATTGGTGTCATCAAAAAGTCATACATATTAGAAGATGGAGCACTTTGGCTGTAAATGTGCAGGCGATTTGTGGCAAAATCAGTATTTATTCCTAATTCTTTTTCCTATTGCATTTGTATCCCCTCACTTTTACTTTCTTCCATCTCAAACTCGTTTCTGTTCTTTAATACAGGTGTATGTGAATATTAATTATCATAGAGACAACTTTGAAGGATTCAGTTTTACTTGTATGGATAGAACATCACTGGATATATTCTTAAAAAAAAAAAAACAAAATCCAGTAGAAAAAAAGGGCAGGAAGTATGTGTTGCCTAAACTTGATAGGAGGGTAGATAATATTTAAATAAGGATGCAGATGGAACATCACTGTTCTTTGCTTTTTTATTTTAATACCAAGCTCGATGAAGCCCTTTAAGTTCTGATATATGGAAAACCCAATATTTTTCCCAGGGTGGTGGCGTCATTTAGATGACAGGTGGTCTAACATACTAGAAAGAGTAATAGTCTAGGAGCCGTAAGAACTTGATATTGGGGTTTGCCCAGCTACCAACTTCATTATAACCTAGCCTGGTGTGGGTACGACCCCAGTGCCATTTTCATCTGTAAATTGTGGTACTTTAGGACTACGTGGTTACTGAAATGACCTTAGATCTGTGGGATTACTGTGATTATCATTTTACTGGCCACTTTCGCCTTAAAACCAATATAAAATAAAACAAAAATGAGCATTTTTTCAAAAAAGATGCCTTCTGCGGGTGCTGATTTATGCACATCTGTATAATTCCATCTTCCCTTTGAGGCTATGAACTTTTCTTGGATGTTTAAACTCTTCATGAATCTATTTTGTGACCCAATGATCTTAGGGCTCTGTCCCTGTGTTACAGCATGGAGCCCTTTCTGCTGCATTGTAGGAGGCTTAAAATCTCTGAACCAGTCACAGGTGAAGTTAAGGTGTGCTTGGTGTAAGCAGCCCTAACCCTAGTGTATATGCTACAGTATTGGCCAGGTGGCTGCCTGAAGGGATATCTGTGTCCTGCTGGTTGTGAACATTTATCCAAGTCATATATTTTTTTCCTTAGCCATTCCTGCAATCACATGTCTGGCCATATGGATTTCCTAGTTTATTTAATTTGAGATTGGTATATCCAGTCTCAGTTAATCTTATTTAGAACAATTTGTTGTCTTTTACAAGTATGTGAGTGGATTCCTTTTGTGTGCCATTGCATCCCCTTTTGTGGCAAGTACCTCAATTCTAAAGAGAATTAAATAGCAGCATAAAAAAAATGAGTAAGATAAGCAAGCCACTTCTCAAACTTCCTGCTAAAAAATAAGAAGATTTATCTCCAAATACATTGTAATTCTGTGAGGGGAGGAAGAGTACAAAAATCAGATTGTGGCACATTTAGAGGAGATGAGGCTTAATGAACCCTACTCCCCGGCCACAAAATTTGGAGTAATCTAGTTTTAAAAGATGAAATACTGATTCCTCTCCTTCATTTCTGAGATAGGTACTTACTACATAAACAAGCAGCTATTCCTTTTAGAGTATGCCAGTGTTAATTCTTTCAGGTAGCACCAGTATCTTAGTAAGTCTGGGTCAAGCCCTCAAAGCCAGAGTTCACACTTTGGAGGCACTCAGACCTTGAGCGTCCATTGTGTTACACCGATTCTCTGTGCTCAAGATCAAACAGACAAACAGGAAATGACAATCATTAACTGGTTTTATATAAAACCCTACGTCAGTGAATCCCTGTATCATCTTGGCTTAGTCTGCCCTCTTTTGGGAGTTGTTTTAAAATAGGCACATCCATGGTCATCTGCCTCCACTGAAAGTAAATCTTACAGTGATAACTGACTTCCCATTGAAATAGTGATTTCAAGAAACGCTTGCTTTGTTCTAAGCTAAAATTCATGTAGCTTGACTCAACATAGTTTATAAAAGGACATTCAAAATACCTAGAGTCTGATGAGTAAAAGTAAAACAGTAAAATTTAAACATGATTCAAAATATCACATTATTATTTTCATTATTATAGATGCTTAAGTTTCAGCCTGCAAAATTGTTTGATTATTAAACTATCTTTACCTATGGTCTCTCCTAACAAGTTGTCTTTTTTTATGTGCCAGGCCATATGGATTAAAAAAGTAAAATTTCAAAAAAAATACACCTATCAAGACATTAAGCCAGGGTTTTCAAACTCCTTGCTTACCACAAGTATTTTGGAACCAGATAATTTTGATGTATAGGGTTCTGTGAATTGGTAGGTTGTTTAGCAGCATTCTGACCTCTACCCATTAGAACTACAGGTGTGACAACCAAAGCATTCCAAGATTGCCAGATTTTACCAGAAGCCAAAATCACCCCTGGTTGAGTGCCACTTCATTAAATAAACTAACGACATATCACTATTTAACATAAAAAAAATGTTCTAATGAATGCTTTTCCAAGAAAGAATAACATGGCAAACTTCAGGTGACCTAATAAAATGGTGCAAAACTTCATGAGATTTCCTGAATTTGCTTGTTTTCTTGATATAGCTGTTTGAAAAATTCAAACAGATAGTATGAGATGAAGTAGAGTGCAGATATCCCATGTTCTGTCACTTTAAAAAAGTGTTGTAAAATTCACATGACATGCTTGTATAAATGGGTCACTCTCATTTTAACCTGCCTCTGACTTTAATAATCGTGAAAATTGGAAAGCTGGCCTGGTTGTAAATTGGTTGTGGTGGTTCCTGGGTAGTTCTGGATGAGGGTCGCAAGTAGCCATCTTCCTGCTCATCCTCAGGATTGTGTAGCTGGGGACCTGGCATCAGGAATGTCCTGAGTAAGATACCAGAACCAGTGGAAGCTTCTATCACCAGCCAATAGTGAGACAGCTGCCCTGCCCATGCTCTGATAATCCTTAGGGTTGACTGGTTTCACTTCTGCCAAGTCACTGGTGGATGTTGCAGTGGTCAGCACTAGACAGCACAGTGATTCACACTGGGATAGCTCCCTGCATCTTCCAGTTTGGAGTGGGTCTGAGAACAGGCGCAACTGAAAACAGCATAGACTCATGCCCCCTTTCCCACAAGGCATTTTTTGTGAAGTAATTGCTATGGCAACTCTGTGGGCAGAGGAATCTTGTCAGAAATCTCTTTCATAAAAAAGCTTCAGCCTCAACACCTACCCCAGGAACTACAAAGGGCCCTGAGTAACCCCAGGTCTTCCCGATATCAGTTTGTTTCAGGCTTTAAGGACAGGCTAAGACCCCTGGCACCTGGGGTTGCCTTTCAGCCCAGTGAATTCTCTAGCAAGAAATGTTCTCCTCCCCTTGAGATCAATGAGCATGACCTCTAGGAACCCCTGTTACACTTAGCTAGACTGGGCACCAAAAAACGGCTGAGAACAACAAGGAGCCTAACAATTTTTGCATGTAAACTGAATTTAAACCCAAAGCTATCTCATTGTTCTTTTTATTCCAATTTTTTTCCATTCTGTTTTCCTACACTTAGATAGAGAGAAGTTAATACATTCATTTTTTTTTAAGAAGATGGACAGGTTAAGTCTAAGGCTGTAGTGCCTGGGTCATGGCATATTAATAACAGATTCTGGGTGTGAAAATTTAGAAGCCCTATAACTAAAATTCCTCATGACTTAGTAACTTGGCATTTTACCGACACCAGGTCTGTGACAACATCAACTTGAACTACAGCTGATATGTGAGCTATTATTAAAACCACCTTGACCTATCATGGCAAAGGAATTTAAAGGAGAAGAAATATAATTTAAATGAAACTAAAGCCCATTTATTGCCTATCAATTGTCGGCCAATTTAGGAAAATTCAAATATAAGTTTAATCCAGATATAAAAATATTCAATCACTTTTTTCCCATTAGATAAATGTTTCTGTACTTGGTTTATATGAGGACCAATAGAAAAAATAGTGTAGTGTGTGCATAGACTTAGAATCAATTGGAAGTACTCTAAGATCCAGTTCTCTGCCCCATCTATCTTTATTTTTCTTTGACTAATAGTGGTTGTACATATTCATGGCCATATAGTGATATTTCATATTATTATAATGTATATTGATCATATCAGAATAATTAGCATAGTCTATTAGGCACAAACATTTGTCATTTATTTTGTTGGGAATGTTCAGTGTCTTCTAGCTATTTGAAACTATGGAATATTGTTGGTACATCCTACAGTGCTATAGAACACTAGAATTTATTCCTCCTATCTAGTGGTACTTTGTATCCCTTTAAGAAATCTCTCTTCTATCCTCCCTCCCTCCCCAGCCTCTAGCATCCTCTCCCACCTAACATCTTACTTGTTGAGGATGCCACTACTAAATACTCAGAAATCTGATTTCATCTCCAAAATGACTGCTCTTGTTTTAGATCGTCTTTTTTTCCCTTTTTCCTTCTCCAGATACTGTCATTTTTCCTTCACTTGGTTTTAAAAAAGGAAAATTTATTTCATTGTGCCTCTTGGGAGTTTGTATAAATTACCTGCCCTTTTATAAATTACCTCAGCCTTTTAAGTGGAGTGTAACCTATATACATTAAGAGTCATCTTTAAAAGCTTCTTGAAGGAATTTATAGCAGTATTGAATATTCCCTGTCTTTTTTTCATAGAGCTAATTTGGAGCATTTTTTTAAACTATGTATTTTATACAGTATTCCAAAGAAGAGGATTCTGTAAAATGCTCTACAGTAGTAGAAATGTTTTGTCCCTATCCCATCAGGCTATGAAGCTATCTAACTAAATATTCTTATTTCAGTTATATAAGCAATCTACCTCTCCCTTCTAGGGCAGGAGAATATTTGTTTACATCTTGCAACGCATTTCTTTTTTTCATCATCTTTTTTTTTTTTCCTTTTGCTGGCTTACTCTCAGTATATTGACACTTCTGCATTCCAGACGATTAACTATGTAGGTATTTAAATGTTCTGTCTAATATGGTAGCCAGAGTCATATGTAACTATTGATCATTTTTTTAATGTGGTTGCTCTGGATTTGAAGACTGGGTACCAGAAAAAGGATATAAAATGCTCCCTTTTAAAATATTGATTATATATTGAAACGATAATATTTTTTGGATATATTAGGTTAAATAAAATATGCTATTAAAATCCATCTTCACCTGTTTTTTACCTTTTAATCTGGCTGCTGGAAACTTTCAAATTACACATGCAGTTTACCTCTATACTTCCACTGCCCTAATTCCTATATAGTTGCTTTGCACTATAGCACCTTACATTCAGTGTTTTATTCAAGGTCTGATAAATACTGGGGTTGTACTGAAAGGAGATTTATTATCGCCATAGTCCACAATATTACCTCCCCAGTACATTTACCTCCCCCCGCTGGCATTCTTAAATTTGAAGCAAAGATTTATTTTTCTTACTGTTTTGAGTCTACAGATTTGACTCTTGGATTCTCTTTTTCCTGCGTTGTCTCTGCTGTTGACTTTCTCTCAGTAAGATACTCACACCCTTGCAAAGCCTGTGTGCCTGCTCTGCTTGCCAGCCTGTGGTAGAAATAAGGGGCCTTTAGAGTGTGGCTTGATCTCCACTGTGAAGTAGGTAACCTGCTACCTGAATGTGGGCAGGATCTTCTGGAAGGTGTTGTTGTTGTTTTTCTTCCTGTAAAATAAGGTTTGAATGACTAATTAGAAGATATTTATAAGTATATCTACATAATTTCCATGGTAGTAAAGGTTATTGGCTTATTAAAAAGATGATCATGAGAATATAATATAGTTTGAAACTTTCTTTTAGAAAACCTGCCTGTTAACTTATTTTAAGCGTTGTTTGAAGTTATAAGTGAAATTTTATATAAACTTCACAGCCTTTTGGTTGAATCCACACCTCGTGCCTCCTTCAAAGGAATTTGAGTCGGCCCTTTACTGGCCATATTTGGTATCATCTCTGCTGTGAGCCAGACAGAATCTTTTTCCACTCCATTCGTGACTCATGGTGAATTCTGTGGGCAAGCATATCACTAACCCATTTTGTGGACAGCAAAACAGCAAGTCAGAAGGTTTATTTTGGTTCAGTGAATTTGCTCGTGACTGTGGAACTAAAATATGAAACTAACCAGCTCTGGAGACATACAAATTTTGCATTTATAGTGGGGTGATTAGATAAGTGGTCTGCTGGTGACATGGACGGATTCATGCCTATCTACTGATGACTGGTAAACTTTCCAACACTTTCAGTGTACTGATAGTACATTTCTTAAACGCTAACATATCTAACCAACAGCTAATTGTCTGTCGGCTTATTGTCTGTTACCCTAAAATGCTAAGGTCAGACTGTCCTTCTAGTTTTGGTAGAGAAGAATATCATGCGTGGCAGAGGCCAGGGAAGAAAATCTATAAAAAATGAGGGTATACTGTAAAAGTTTGTTAGTTTAAAATTTGCGTACTATTTTAACTGCAGTTTAAACTGTTTACATTTTTTCTTGTTATTTACTCTTATTCAGTTCAGAACAGAATTTAGAACTTGCATCTGAGGAAAAAAAACTGAAAGATCATGTGTGTGCTTCAAGCCTTAATCTTTCCCTCGTTGCATATTAGTATACTGGGTTTAAACAGTGAATGATATCTTATGCTAATTGATAGCATGGCTTAACCCAAAATTTGGCACCTGACATTTAGGTTTAGTGTTCTTCTGCCAGGGTTTGATTTCTCACTCAAAAGTTTCAGGTTGATCAAGACACCAGAACCTGTGCGTTTTAATTTCAGAGAGCCAACACCTGCCTCTGTGATTCTCAGTTCATTTATAAACAAGCAGTCTTGGATAGATAATTTCTAAGATTACTGTTTTGCTCCCACAAATTATAGCACAGAGTGCTTTCCTTCTTTTACTTGATGTGACAACATTCCTGCAACCCAGCCTCCTCAGTCCCTCAGTGCCCACTCCAGCCATTAACCAAATCAGAGAACACAAAGACGTATACACCCATGTTCTGTAAAATATCTCTGTCTAGCTCAGCAAGTGTCTGGACAGAGGAGGAGGCTGCCAAGCTGCAGAGGCTTTGAGGTTTGATAATAGAAGTCCCTCGCCTGTTGCCTTTCTTCCCGGGTAGCATTTGATTTGCCTTTCCAATGCCTGTGGGTAGGCTGGCCACTGCAGACTGGGCTTGGGAGCTGTTAGGAGAGCTGATAAGAACTCTCTTTTGCAATACTGAGCAAGAAGGTCACCTTCCATGACTCTGCACAGACCGGATGGCTGGATGGGCATTTTTCTTTTCAGCCTCCTCTTCCTTTCTCTCTTCATGCTAACTTACTTAGCTTCTGATGCACCTGAGTCCTGTTTGATCTAGAAGGGACCCCGGAGAGAGTGTGGCTTGGTGAAGAGAACCCACAATTTAGAGAATAGTGGTGTGTTCTATAGCCATCTTTGTCCTGTGCAGCTGAATACCTTTGGCCACATCTTACCACCTCTTAGCCTCCACTGCAGCCTATGTGGTAGACATACAGATCTCTTTTTCATTTGAATTTTGTTGCAGTAAATACTGTTCTGCCTTTAGCAATTACAGTATGCATTGATTTCACTCATCATTAATTTCTTTCTTTAGTGGCAAAAAAGAAATCCCTCAGTCTCCCTTTAGTTTCCCAAGAGCATGTATATCTCATGATCCCACTTCATGACTCCTGCTATTGCTTAGGTGGATTGGCCCAGTAGCTTGCAGAACAGATTCATTATTTCAGGCATGAGGGATGTAGCAAAGGTTTTGTAATGAGACTGACCATTGCTGTGTGCATTTCAGTCAAGAGTCAACTGACTTTTCTTGGTCTATTCAGAGCTTATTCCCTTTTTTTCCTAAGTTTGATTCTGACTGAATTCCTGGCTAAAGTGGCTGCAGCAATCTCTACTCCTGGCCTTTAACCCAGCATCTCACAAAGGGCCCAGGTTTATTCTCAAGAATAATTTATGCAGTGAAAGCATGTGGCTGACAGAGGGTCCCATGTAGGGGAAACACTGTTTTGTTATGTTAGTCTTTGGCTGCAACTAAAGCAAAGCAGAATTAACCACGGATAATGCTAAACAGCCGGAGATAACAGAAAGAGAGGTCCCTGTATGTAATAGTGATAGTAATAATACCTCATGTAGTACAGCATGAGGTGGTTCTAATTCCATGTGTTTACATGGGCAAATAATTCAAGTTCTAATTCAGAAAGGGAATAAACCCTAAGTGTGTTAAGCATATTCTTATCCCAGGAAGGACACCATATGGCCTTGTGTTTGTGGCTGCTCTACATGACACCCTTCTGTCAAAAAAAGTGATTTTCCAAAAGTATGGTATAAACATTCTTGGCAGTCATTCAAAAAAAAAGGAAGGAATAGTCTTTTGTTAACCCGCATTTTTGAAAGTACTGTTCTGGCATAAGGAAAGAGAAATCGATAACACTTTATAATGAAGTGTTGACACTATGCTTTTGTTATTGTAAGAATCATAATTCTTTACAAACAGTAAGAAAAGCTTTCCTTGATCTTCAGATTACCTGACATGGAATTTTAAAAAAGAGTTTCATATACTTAAGTATTAGAGAAAAGTGTCAAGATATTTGACACCAGTTATCAGAATCTACCCGGAAGCTAAGACTTGGTTTTGTCTTGAATGATACTGAAATTTGCAATAATAAATACTCTCCAGTTTTAAGAATATCAATGCAAAGTTTCTTATTTATATGGTTATTCCTATCCAGCTCCCTCCTATTGTCTTGTTTCTACGCATTACTATATAATAATATAACAGAGATGTGGCCGTTGAATCTTAGCTGTAGTTTTCATTATAGTTCGTGAATCTTTCTCTTTAAATACCGCATGAACTGTGTAAGAGAAAAAACTACTGTTTACTTCCAACAGTGTAGGGATATAGAAATTCCTCCACTTAAAAATTGAGGGCACTTTTGGCCACTTCTTGCAAATTAGTAAAACATTTTCTTCTGACATAACAGTGTTAAACATTTGTCTAAAAAACAGAAAAAGTTACTTGTGGTCAAATAAAGTCTACTAAACATATTTATTTTGCAAGGATACCTTGTTTCATGGAAAATATTCTTAATTTGATTGGCCATTTTAAGCATGAATATTCTCTCATTTTCCTTACTAGCTCCAGTAATATGTAGTTTGTAGATTACAGGGTTTAGGTCATTAGCAGCCCACTATTCTCCTACGGCATGGTGGCCATGGTTCAGATGCTGGCTCTAATAAGATTAACGCGCTGCTTTAGCACCGAGAAGGCGCCAAGTTGTACGTCAAAGTATTTAATGTTCAGCAGGAACACAGCCTGTTGAGGTATGACTAAACTTGAGTTTTATGATTCTGCCTTCATGATTTGCCAAGTAAATGGAATTCTGCAGAGTAGGAGGGAAGAGAGGGTTTTTATTTATTTTAGACACCCTTGCTTCTACGCAAGGTTAAGAAAATTTGGGGAAAAGTTACCTTGTCTTTTTTTTTTTTTTTGGTATATCTATGTTTTTTTTGCAAAGCAGAGTTTACATCTTTAGGAAATGGCTAGTAACATCTGATAAAGTTCTTGCTTAATGCAAAATAGTATCACAGAATAAACCTCGAATTTGTAATTTTGTAATTGAAACTCATAATATGTATTGACAAATACAAAATGCATTTTGAGACTTAGAATAAACTTGATTTTTATGAAATTCCTCATTGGATGGGTTCTGGTTACAGGACACAATGTCTTTCAGCAGCTGCTTGATTAAAAGCTGAGCCCCGGTCTATCAGGGGTGAGTTAGACTTGGCCAGGACTCAAGTGTATGTGATTGCATTTCATCTGTTTGCTATCTCAACAAAATGGATCTTTCCTGAGTATTTGTAGTTTTGTCCTTCAGCAATGACTAGATATACCAATGACTGTAGATTCCACCAAAGATGAACATGCTTTCAGTAGAATGTTTCTCTAGGTAGTTTTAAACATTTATAGATCCGTAAGCAACTGGAGAGTTTTCCACACTTTTTCTGAAGATCTTGGAAGTTGTCTCCAAAGCCTGATCCGTGAAAATGAGGTCATTTATCTTTCCAGGAGGGTTTGGGTTCTCTCAACACCCAATTGTTAATGATGGGTAAGGGTAGCTTTTACTTCTTTGAAACCTGCAGGCTATCAAAATAGAGAGAAAAAATGGGAAGGTTATTGCTTCCTCTGTCTACCAGGTTTTATTATGGAAAACTGTTCGGCCAGGATAATTGGGTTTAATTTGTAACAGAGGGGAAGATTTTGCTTGTAACAAGAAAGTTCTTTTGAAGATAACCGCCAGTAGCCAAGGTTGGAAGGATACTGAGGAAACTGTGGAATGTTTTTAATGGCCTAGAATGGGAGAGTGTTTTTTTTCTTTTTTCTTTTTTTTCCTTTCTTTCCTACTAGACTACAAAGTGTGTTAGTGGGCTAGAAGGTGATAATTTCATAGTCTTCACCTGATTCTTTTTTTAAGATGCATAATTAAAATGCATAAAAACCTTTCACTTTTGTCTCAAAGGAAAACATACTTTTTTTTTTGACATCCGACTTTGACCTGCCGCACTCTTCCTGCTATGCTCTGTGGTTTTACTGATCGCTGTTTTATACAGTTGAGAAGAGCCTGATATGCTTATTTGTAACTTAAATATTGTGAGAATAACCCTACTCTGTAAATGTAAGGTGTAAAATGTACACAGTGTTATGGCATACATATGATATCATTATTTATTGATACATTTCACATTTTCTACATTGATATTATTTAGTTTTGCATCATTTTTTAAGTGTCCTTAGTATACAAATTTATATTACAATATCACTTGATCTCAAACAGTTTCCTACTTAATATGCATACTGTCATACACTCCATATTCTGTGGTCACAATTAACTACTTTTTTCACATTTAAACACTACTACTGAATGAGCTTGAGTATTTTATTTCACTACAATACTACAGGACTTCACTTTAAAGCTGAATGTCTTCTTTCTTTTATGTAACAATAATATATTATTTATAATATATGTATTGTTCAGAAGGAAAAAGAAATTTATTAGGATCCTCGAAATGATTAACTTGATTTGTAGCCTGAAATGGTGCGAATTTTCTTGAAATATTGCAGTAAAATAATTGCAGTAGTATATCTAGTTTGGGTCTGATTTTAATTGTGTCAAACTTATGAGTTTTTTTTCAGCTTTACTGTTTCAAGTTTTTCATCATCTCGTAAAAAAGGTCATGGAATTGGTACAAACGCCCAGCGGTGTGTGAGTGCATTAATCAGTGCCAGATTACTACTGTCCCTTTCTTTGTATATAATTTTGACTTTCCCTTGCTTATATCCGCTAATAATTCTCT
Source organism: Hoolock leuconedys (assembly GCA_023748175.1). Lineage (NCBI taxonomy): Eukaryota > Metazoa > Chordata > Mammalia > Primates > Hylobatidae > Hoolock > Hoolock leuconedys. The sequence goes on along the minus strand of JAKGGE010002686.1, from coordinate 1,882 downwards.
TTACTAAACATTTGTGTAACTAGGTAAACTGTAAAATAATTACCATGATATCTGTGTATATGGCAATAATACAATTGAGATGCTAAACTGAAATTATAAATTATACATTATTTTAGCAATTGAATTTGATTTCTTTTAAATGTTCATACGTATTTACCATCGTATAGTGTAAAAGTTTTAAAGAATAGTTAAGACAGAAACAAGGCTCTTATTAAATGGGAAGGAAGCTAAAATTCACAAACAGAAAGTGGTCATTCCGGTGTCTTCCTACCGCTCAGTAGTTACATGTGACATCATATTTTAAATCATACCTGAGAAATTTTTAAGGTAGTGGATACTTTTGTCCTCTTTGATGATGTTACAAAACCATCCATCTGGGAAGAAACCAAAAAACTCTAAAAGTTGATGTCCCAGAATAAATATATATAACACTTTTTTTTTTCCTCGCCTCTTCTTGAGATGCAGATCCACCGTCACCCAGGCTGGAGTGCAGAGGCTGCCATCTTGGCTCACTGCAACACCACCTCCCAGGTCTCGCTGCATTCTCCTGCCCCAGTCTTCCTGGAGTAGCTGGACCACAGGTGCACACCACTCACGCCCCAGCTTAATTCTCTTTTGTATTTTTAGTGTATGTCTGCCATGTTGACCCGGGCTGGTCTCAAACTCCTGATCTCAGATGATCCACCAGCCTTGGCCTCCCAAAGTGCTGGGATTATAGGTGTGAGCCACTGTGTTTACCAAGTATGTAACACTTTCATCCCACATTTAACAATGGTGAATGACTACTGGCAGGATAAAATTTTCCAGAATCTCAAGACTAACTGCCTGAGCAGAGAACTTGTGAATAAGCACCGTGAGGCAACATCTGAGGATATTAAAGAGAACAATTCTACTCACTTTACCCATTACAACTTCTGGTTAAAGTGCTTTCTTTACACAAATCCTCACCTTAACTAATCTGCATAGTAGAGGTTTTTATCTCATAAATTAAGTTCATGTAGGAGTTTAACAGAAACCCATTTTAATGTGAAGCTTTAATTCTCAAACATCTTTGTAAGACATATTAGGATACCTCATATTAAGATTCTATTAATGAATGTAATTACATTTTAAATTAAGAACTGTACATTGATCTTGGGTGATATTTTTCTGAATTTGTAAATTTTTATTTTTGAGTTTAAGGTCCGTCGGACCCAGAAGTTAGAGGTATGTGAAAAAGGTTTACTAAATGACTGATATATAAATTTGTTGTCAGTTTGAACTTTCCCTTCTAGGTTTGGCAAAATAATAATAATTTCTAAATTTATGTATAACCCATTATGTTCTTGTTTAATTGAGACTATTGTTTTTCTCTATGAAAAGCTTAGTTTGAAAATGATAAGTAGGAATTTGGAAGTATTCTTAGAACCTGTAAAATTCATAGTTAATAATTTGCTCTCATTCAGATTTATTATTTCTTGATTGGCATGTGATCCCTATGTTGGTTCTTGAATTATCTGAATCACAACATCTTAATAGAGTTTGCTCTTATTTCTGAATTGTTTTAAATAGTAACTTTAAAATTTGCATTAATTGAAAGGTACCTTGTCACAAACATTTGCTTTTATGTCATGGAAGGTTATCTAGACATTTAGTAACATTTTTGGTAAAAGGAAGAGTATGGAATATTTATGAACTTTCTCACAATAGATTCATAGATTTTTTAGAACAGGATGGAACTTTAGAGCTTTTCAACCAACCCTCTCCCTTTCAATTTAAAGCCTTAGAGAGGCAAAGGCTGAAGCTATGATGCCATACACACAGCAACAGTATATTAAAATGTACAAAAATGCTAGACAATATGGTGGTGAACTTTTTATATATATATTTGCACAAATACAGC
>JAKGGE010000560.1:0-35145 GCA_023748175.1 Hoolock leuconedys | reverse complement strand
TTAGTTATTAGTTATTAGTTATTAGTTATTAGTTATTAGTTATTAGTTATTAGTTATTAGTTATTAGTTATTAGTTATTAGTTATTAGTTATTAGTTATTAGTTATTAGTTATTAGTTATTAGTTATTAGTTATTAGTTATTAGTTATTAGTTATTAGTTATTAGTTATTAGTTATTAGTTATTAGTTATTAGTTATTAGTTATTAGTTATTAGTTATTAGTTATTAGTTATTAGTTATTAGTTATTAGTTATTAGTTATTAGTTATTAGTTATTAGTTATTAGTTATTAGTTATTAGTTATTAGTTATTAGTTATTAGTTATTAGTTATTAGTTATTAGTTATTAGTTATTAGTTATTAGTTATTAGTTATTAGTTATTAGTTATTAGCCTGTTATTAGTTGTATTAGTTATTAGTTATTAGTTATTAGTTATTAGTTATTAGTTATTAGTTATTAGTTATTAGCCTGTTATTAGTTGTATTAGTTATTAGTTATTAGCCTGTTATTAGTTGTATTAGTTATTAGTTATTAGTTATTAGTTATTAGTTATTAGTTATTAGTTATTAGTTATTAGCCTGTTATTAGTTGTATTAGTTATTAGTTATTAGTTATTAGTTATTAGTTATTAGTTATTAGCCTGTTATTAGTTGTATTAGTTATTAGTTATTAGTTATTAGTTATTAGTTATTAGTTATTAGTTATTAGTTATTAGTTATTAGTTATTAGTTATTAGTTATTAGTTATTAGTTATTAGTTATTAGTTATTAGTTATTAGTTATTAGTTATTAGTTATTAGTTATTAGTTATTAGTTATTAGTTATTAGTTATTAGTTATTAGTTATTAGTTATTAGTTATTAGCCTGTTATTAGTTGAAATGATGAGATGAGATGAAATGAGATGAAATGATGAGATGATGGATGAAATAATGAAATGAGATGAGATGAGATGAGATGAAATGAGATGAAATGATGAGATGATGGATGAATGAAATGATGAGAAATGATGAGATGATGGATGAAATGATGAGATGATGGATGAAATGATGAGATGATGGATGAAATGATGAGATGAAGTGGTGAGTTGAAATGATGAGATGATGGATGAAATGATGAGATGATGGATGAAATGATGAAATGATGAGATGAAATGATGAGATGAGATGAAATGATGAGATGAAATGATGAGATGAAATGATGAGATGAAATGATGAGATGAGATGAGATGAAATGATGAGATGAAGTGGTGAGTTGAAATGATGAGATGAAATGATGAGATGATGGATGAAATGATGAGATGAAGTGGTGAGTTGAAATGATGAGATGATGGATGAAATGATGAGATGAAATAATGAGATAAAATGAGATGAAATGAGATGAAATGATGAGATGATGGATGAAATGATGAGTGAAATGATGAGATGATGGATGAAATGATGAAATGATGAGATGAAATGATGAGATGATGGAAATTGAAATAAGATGAGATGAGATGAAATGATGAGATGATGGATGAAATGATGAGATGAAATGAGATGAAATGATGAGATGATGGATGAAATGATGAGATGATGGATGAAATGATGAGATGAGATGAGATGAAATAATGAGATGAAATGAGATGAAATGATGAGATGATGGATGAAATGATGAGATGAAATGAGATGAAATGATGAGATGAAATGAAATGAAATTGAGATGAGATGAAATGATGAGATGAAATGAAATAATGAGATGAAATGATGAGATGAAATGATGAGAATGAAATGAGATGAAAAATGAGATGAAATGATGAGATGAATGATGAGATGAAATGATGAGATGATGGATGAAATGATGAGATGAAATGAAATGAAATAATGAAATGATATGAAATGATGAGATGAAATGATGAGATGAAATGAAATGAAATGATGAAATGAGATGATGAAATGAAATCATGAGATGAAATGATGAAATGAAATAATGAAATGAAATAATGAAATGGAAATGAAATGGAAATGATGAGATGAGATGAAATGATGAGATGAAATGATGAGATGAAATGGATGAGATGAAATGATAAGAAATGAATGAATGAGATGAAATGAGATGATGAAAATGATGAGACGAAATGAGATGAAACGATGAGATGAAATGATGTGATGAAATGAGATGAACGATGAGATGAAATGATGAGATGAGATGAGATGAAACGAGATGAAATGAAATGAAATGAAAAATGAGATGAAATGAAAAGATGAGATGAAATGATGAGGATGAAAATGATGAAAATGATGAGATGAGATGAAATGAGATGAGATGAAACGATGAGATGAAATGAGATGAAATGAGATGAGATGATAAGATGAAATGATGAGATGAAACGATGAGAAGAAAAAATGAAATGAAATGATGAGATGAGATGAAATGATGAGATGAAATGATGAGATGAGATGAAATGATGAGATGAAATGAGATTAAATGATGAGATGAGATATGAAATGATGAGATGAAATGAGATGACATGATATGATGACATGAGATGAGATGAGATGAAATGATGAAATGAATGTAATGATGAAATGAGATTAGATGAAATGAAATGGAATAATGAAATGGAAATGATGAGATGAGATGAGATGAAATGATGAGGATGAAAATGAAATTAAGTAATGAAATGATATGAAATGAAATGACATAATGAAATGAAATGATGAGACGAAATGAGATGAAAAATCATGAGATGAAATGAAATGAAATAATGAAATAATGAAATGAGATGAAATGATGAAATGATATTGAAATGAAATTGAAAGATGAGATGAATGATGAAATGTTGAAATGAAATGGAAATAATGAGATGAAATGATGAGATGAATGAAATAATGAAATGAGATGAAATGAGATGAAAAATGATGAGATGAAATGATGAGATGAAGTGAGATGAGATAAGATGAGATGAAATGAGAAGAAATGAGATGAAATGATGAAATGAAATGATGAGATGAGATGATGAGATGAAATGAGATGAAAAATCATGAGATGAAAAATCATGAGATGAAAAATTGAGATGAAATGAGATGAATTGAATTGAGATGAAATGAAATGAAATAATGAAATAATGAAATGAGATGAAATGAAAAGAAAAGATGAAATAAAGATATTGAAATGAAATTGAAAGATGAGATGAGCATTTAGCCCATTTACATTTAACGTTAATATTGTTATGTGTGAATCTGATCCTGTCATTATGATGTTAGTTGGTTATTTTGCTCATTAGTTGATGCAGTTTCTTCCTAGCCTCGATGGTCTTTACAATTTGGCATGTTTTTGCAGTGGCTGGTACCGGTTGTTCCTTTCCATGTTTAGTGCTTCCTTCAGGAGCTCTTTTTGCTGGCCTGGTGGTGACAAAATCACTCAGTGTTTGCTTGTCTGTAAAGTATTTTATTTCTCCTTCACTTATGAAGCTTAGTTTGGCTGGATAGGAAATTCTGGGTTGAAAATTCTTTTCTTTAAGAATGTTGAATATCGGCCCCCACTCTCTTCTGGCTTGTAGAGTTTCTGCCGAGAGATCAGCTGTTAGTCTGATGGGCTTCCCTTTGTGGGTAACCCGACCTTTCTCTCTGGCTGCCCTTAACATTTTTTCCTTCATTTCAACTTTGGTGAATCTGACAATTATGTGTCTTGCAGTTGCTCTTCTCGAGGAGTATCTCTGTGGCGTTCTCTGTATTTCCTGAATCTGAATGTTGGCCTGCCTTGCTAGATTGGGGAAGTTCTCCTGATAATATCTTGCAGAGTGTTTTCCAACTTGGTTCCATTCTCCCCGCCATTTTCAGGTACACCAATCAGACGTAGGTTTGGTCGTTTCACGTAGTCCCAAATTTCTTGAGGCTTTGTTCATTTCTTTTATTCTTTTTCTCTAAACTTCCCTTCTCGCTTCATTTCATTCATTTCATCTTCCATCAGCGATACCCTTTCTTCCAGTTGATCGTGATCTGCTACTGAGGCTTCTGCAATCTTCACGTAGTTCTCGAAACTTGGCTTTCACCTCCATCATCTCCTTGAAGCCCTTCTCTCCATTGGTTATTCTAGTTATCCATTCTTCTAATTTTTTTCAAAGTTTTAACTTCTTTGCTATTGTTTTGAATTTCCTCCCGTAGCTCAGAGTAGTTTGATTGTCTGAAGCCTTCTTCTCTCAACTCGTCAGAGTCATCCTCCATCCAGCTTTGTTCCATTGCTGGTGAGGAACTGCGTTCCTTTGGAGGAGGAGAGGTGCTCTGCTTTTAGAGTTTCCTGTTTTTCTGCTCTGTTTTTTCTGCTCTGTTTTTCCCCATCTTTGCGGTTTTATCTACTTTTGGGCTTTGATGATGGTGATGTACAGATGGGTTTTTGGTGTGGATGTCCTTTCTGTTTGTTAGTTTTCCTTCTACCAGACAGGACCCTCAGCTGCAGGTCTGTTGGAGTTTACTAGAGGTCCACTCCAGACCCTGTTGGCTAAATGCTCCAATTAAAAGACACAGACTGGCAAACTGGATAAGGAGTCAGGACCCGTCAGTGTGCTGTATTCAGGAAACCCATCTCACGTGCAGAGACACACATAGACTCAAAATAAAGGGATGGAGGAAGATCTATCAAGCAAATGGAAAACAAAAAAAGGCAGGGGTTGCAATCCTAGTCTCTGACAAAATAGACTTTAAACCAACAAAGATCAAAAGAGACAAAGAAGGCCATTACATAATGGTAAAGGGATCAATTGAACAAGAAGAGCTAACTATCCTAAATATATATGCACCCAACACAGGAGCACCCAGATTCATAAAGCAAGTCCTGAGTGACCTACAAAGGGACTTAAACTCCCACACAATAATAATGGGAGATTTTAACACCCCACTGTCAACATTAGACAGATCATCGAGACAGAAAGTTAACAAGGATATCCAGGAATTGAACTCAGCTCTAAACAAAGTGGACCTAATAGACATCTACAGAACTCTCCACCCCAAATCAACAGAATATACATTTTTTTCAGCACCACACCACACCTATTCCAAAATTGACCACATCGTTGGAAGTAAAGCTCTCCTAAGCGAATGTAAAAGAACAGAACTTATAACAAACTGTCTCTCAGACCACAGTGCAATCAAACTAGAACTCAGGATTAAGAAACTCACTCAAAACCGCTCAACTACATGGAAACTGAACAATCTGCTCCTGAATGACTATTGGGTACATAACGAAATGAAGGCAGAAATAAAGATGTTCTTTGAAACCAACGAGAACAAAGACACAACATATCAGAATCTCTGGGACACATTCAAAGCAGTGTGTAGAGGGAAATTTATACCACTAAATGCCCACAAGAGAAAGCAGGAAAGATCCAAAATTGACACCCTAACATCACAATTAAAAGAACTAGAAAAGCAAGAGCAAACACATTCAAAAGCTAGCAGAAGGCTAGAAATAACTAAAATCAGAGCAGAACTGAAGGAAATAGAGACACAAAAAACCCTTCAAAAAATTAATGAATCCAGGAGCTGGTTTTTTGAAAAGATCAACAAAATTGATAGACTGCTAGCAAGACTAATAAAGAAGAAAAGAGAGAAGAATCAAATAGATGCAATAAAAATGAAAAAGGGGATATCACCACCGATCCCACAGAAATACAATCTACCATCAGAGAATACTACAAACACCTCTATGCAAATAAACTAGAAAATCTAGAAGAAATGGATAAATTCCTCGACAAATACACCCTCCCAAGACTAAATCAGGAAGAAGTCGAATCTCTGAATAGACCAATAACAGGATCTGAAATTGTGGCACAATCAATAGCTTACCAACCAAAAAAGAGTCCAGGACCTGATGGATTCACAGCTGAATTCTACCAGAGGTACAAGAAGGAACTGGTACCATTCCTTCTGAAACTATTCCAATCGATAGAAAAAGAGGGAATCCTCCCTAACACATTTTATGAAGCCAGCATCATCCTGATACTAAAGCCAGGCAGAGACACAACCAAAAAAGAGAATTTTAGACCAATATCCTTGATGAACATTGATGCAAAAATCTTCAATAAAATACTGGCAAACCGAATCCAGCAGCACATCAAAAAGCCTATACACCACGATCAAGTGGGCTTCATCCCTGGGATGCAAGGCTGGTTCAACATACGCAAATCAATAAATGTAATCCAGCATATAAACAGAACCAAAGACAAAACCACATGATTATCTCAATAGATGCAGAAAAGGCTTTTGACAAAATTCAACAACCTTTCATGCTAAAACTCTCAATAAATTAGGTATTGATGGGACATATCTCAAAATAATAAGAGCTATATACGACAAACCCACAGCCAATATCATACTGAATGGGCAAAACTGGAAGCATTCCCTCTGAAAACTGGCACAAGACAGGGATGCCCTCTCTCACCGCTCCTATTCAACATAGTGCTGGAAGTTCTGGCCAGAGCAATCAGGCAGGAGAAGGAAATAAAGGGTATTCAATTAGGAAAAGAGGAAGTCAAACTGTCCCTGTTTGCAGATGACGTGATTGTATATCTAGAAAATCCCATTGTCTCAGCCCAAAATCTCCTTAAGCTGATTAGCAACTTCAGCAAAGTCTCAGGATACAAAATCAATGTACAAAAATCGCAAGCATTCTTGTACACCAATCACAGACAAACAGAGAGCCAAATCATGAGTGAACTCCCATTCACAATTGCTTCAAACAGAATAAAATACCTAGGAATCCAACTTACAAGGGATGTGAAGGACCTCTTCAAGGAGAACTACAAACCACTGCTCAATGAAATCAAAGAGGATACAAACAAATGGAAGAACATTCCATGCTCATGGGTTGGAAGAATCAATATCGTGAAAATGGCCATACTGCCCAAAGTAATTTATAGATTCAATGCCATCCCCATCAAGCTACCAATGACTTTCTTCACAGAATTGGAAAAAACTACTTTAAAGTTCATATGGAACCAAAAAAGAGCCCTCATTGCCAAGTCAATCCTAAGCCAAAAGAACAAAGCTGGAGGCATCACGCTACCTGACTTCAAACTATACTACAAGGCTACAGTAACCAAAACAGCACGTTACTGGTACCACAACAGAGATATAGATCAATGGAACAGAACAGAGCCCTCAGAAATGATGCCGCATATCTACAACTATCTGATCTTTGACAAACCTGACAAAAACAAGAAATGGGGAAAGGATTCTCTATTTAATAAATGGTGCTGGGAAAACTGGCTAGCCATATGTAGAAAGCTGAAACTGGATCCCTTCCTTACACCTTATACAAAAATTAATTCAAGATGGATTAGAGACTTAAATGTTAGACCTAAAACCATTAAAATCCTACAAGAAAACCTAGGCAATACCATTCAGGCCATAGGCGTGGGCAAGGACTTCATGTCTAAAACACCAAAAGCAATGGCAACAAAAGCCAAAATTGACAAATGGGATCTAATTAAACTAAAGAGCTTCTGCACAGCAAAAGAAACTACCATCAGAGTGAACAGGCAACCTACAGAATGGGAGGGAGAAAAAGGGCTAATATCCAGAATCTACAATGAACTCAAACAAATTTACAAGAAAAAATCAAACAACCCCATCAAAAAGTGGGCAAAGGACATGAACAGACATTTCTCAAAAGAAGCCATTTATGCAGCCAAAAAAACACATGAAGAAATGCTCATCATCACTGGCCATCAGAGAAATGCAAATCAAAACCACAGTGAGATACCATCTCACACCAGTTAGAATGGCCATCATTAAAAAAGCAGGAAACAACAGGTGCTGGAGAGGATGTGGAGAAATAGGAACACTTTTACACTGTTGGTGGGACTGTAAACTAGTTCAACCATTGTGGAAGTCAGTGTGGCGATTCCTCAGGGATCTCGAACTAGAAATACCATTTGACCCAGCCATCCCATTACTGGGTATATACCCAAAGGACTATAAATCATGCTGCTATAAAGACACATGCACACGATGTTTATTATGCACTATTCACAATAGCAAAGAGTTGGAACCAACCCAAATGTCCAACAACAATAGACTGGATTAAGAAAATGTGGCACATATACACCATGGAATACTATGCAGCCATAAAATGATGAGATGAAATGAGATGTGGTGAGATGAAATGATGGGATAAAATGATGAGTTCATGTCCTTTGTAGGGACATGGATGAAACTGGAAAACATCATTCTCAGTAAACTATCGCAAGGACAAAAATCCAAACACCGCATGTTCTCACTCATAGGTGGGAATTGAACAATGAGAACTCATGGACACAGGAAGGGGAACATCACATCTGGGACTGTTGTGGGCTGGGGACAGCATTAGGAGATATACCTAATGCTGAATGACAAGTTAATGGGTGCAGGAAATGAACATGGCACATGGATACATATGTAACAAACCTGCACATTGTGCACATGTACCCTAAAACTTAAAGTATAATAAAAAAAAAAAAAGAAAGATGAGATGAGATGAAATGAGATGAAATGATGAAATGAGATGAATGAATTGAGATGAGATGAGATGAAATAATGAAATTAGGTGAAATGATGAGATGAGGAGATGAAATGATGAGATGAAATGAATTGAGATGAAATGAGATGAAAAATGATATGAAAAATCATGAGATGAAAAATAGATGAAATGAAATGAAATGAAATGAAATAATGAAAATGAAATGGAAATGAGATGAGATTTGATGAAATGATGAGATGAAATGTTGAAATGAAATGATGAAATGAGATGAAATGATGAATTGAGATGAAATGAGATGAAATAATGATATGAGATGAAATGATGGGATAAAATGATGAGATGAAATGATGAAATGAGATGAAATGATGAGGTGAAGTGATGCACTGTCACGTGTGTGTCTATTCATTTTCCCAACCAACAAAAATTATAATTCATTAATTTTAATTTTATTATTTAAGAATATTCTTAAGAGTTGAAGGAAAAATAATATCTGCACATTATGGGTTACAATCTAAGTATAAATAATACGTAAATACATTAAAACTTACAAAGAATATGTTTTGGAATCGAATATACCATGCTTCTGTGATGACAGTTATTTCATGCTGGTTGTCACAATTTTACATGAAAAACTAATGAAAAAATGTTTTTAACTGTTTCTAAAAATAACAGTTTCCAAAACAATTTTACATTCGAAATATGAAAAAGATGTCTTTGTGTTCCTTAATCTGATGAGATTTTCACATTCTGCACATGATAATTGTTAGATTTTTATTGTGTTGATAAATTGTATATCAAATAAAAAATGTTATTACCTCTTAAATTAGGATTTTTAGGTGATATAGGCAGAATGGAAGGCAAATTTTTATAACTTTGTCTAAATGAACTTTCTAAATGCCTGAGTATTAAAAGATAGCTTGTCTATAAATCACAATGTATATATTACTGTATGACCTAGGACCAATCAAAACTGTTATCTCTGATAACATTGTATTGTGCTCAATATAAAATAGATATAATAATACCTCAAACTTAAATCCAGGCATTGTCATTGAATATCTTAAGAATATGCAGCAAAGGTGCTTTTAAAAATACAAGCTAGTGATTGTACTAAATTTGTAAATCAAATAGGATAGTGGGTCATTTTAAGAATATTAATTATTTCAATCTGTAAACGTGGATGTCTTTCCTTTTTTGTGTTTTCTTTAATTTCTTTCATTAATATTTGTCATTTTTGTTGTAGAAATCTTTTGCTTCCTTGATTAAATTTATTTCTAAGTACACTTTTGTAGCTATTGTAAAAGGAATTGCTTTCTTCTTGTTTCAGCTAGTTTACTATCAATATATAGAAATGCTACTGATTTTTGTATGTTGATTTATATCCTGCAACTTTATTAATTTCATTTATTACCCTAAGAAGTTTTGGTAGAGTCTTATTTTTTTCCATGTATAAGATCACATTGTCTTCAAACAGGGACAATTTGACTGTCTCCTTTCCAATTCAGATGTCCTTTATTTCTTTCTCTAACCTAATTGTCCTGGCTAAGACTTTCACTATGTGAAATATGATTGGTGAAAATAGGCATCTTTTTCTTGTTCCAGTAAAATTTTTTCTTGTTCACAGTAAAATCTTTCACCTTTTCCACATTCAGTATGATCTTAGCTGTAGATTTGTCCTTTATGTCCTTCTGTGTTAAGGCATATATTTTCTATACTAAATTGTTGAGAGGTTTTTTGTCATGTAAGAATATTTAATTTTGCCAAACGCTTTTATTGTGTTTATTAATTTGATCATACAGTTTTCCATATATATCCAAAGGAAAGAAAATCAATATATCAAAGAGTTACCTGCACCCCCATGTTTATTACAGCACTATTCACAATAGCCAAGATACAGAATCAACATAAGTGTCCATCAACAGATGAATGGATAAAGAAATGTGACATACATATATAATGGAATATTATTTAGTCATAATAAAGAACAAAATCCTGTTCTTTGTGGCAACAAGAATGCAAGTGGAGGGCATTATGTTAGGTGAAATAAGCCTGGCATAGAAACATAAACACCACATAACTACATGTTCTCACTTATGTATGGAAGTTAAAATTTTTAATCTCGTAGAAGTAGGTAACAGTAGAGTTTTGGTTACCATATCCTGGAAAGAGTAGGAGAAAGAAGAGTATAAGAAAAATGTGGTTAATACTTACAAAATTACAGCTGGAGAGAAGGAAGAAGTTCTAGTTCACCACAGCACTATTGGGTGACTGTAGTTAACGGGAATTTATTGTGTGTTTTCAAATAACTAAAATAAAAGATTTTGAATATTCTCACTGCAAAGAAATAATATATAATTTGGGTAATGGATATGATAATGACTCTGACTTGATCTTTACGCATTGCATAAATGTATCAGAATATCACTCTGTACCCCATAACATGTACATCTATTATATGTCAATTAAAATAAATTTAAAAGACAAAAAATGAAGTAAAGGTAAATGTACAGAATTTAATTACTTTTTCTTTTATAAAACCCAAGAGTCAGTACCAAGAAGAGTCAGTTTATTAGTTTTCTAAAATAAAACAAATCAAAATGACCAAAAAATGACTCCTTGTTCATCAAGATACCTCTTCAAATTCTTCTATTTGTTTTGTTCAGTATATTATCTGTGTATACCGATATTACACTTTTTTTTGAGATGGAATCTCATTCTGTTACTGACCCTGGAGTGAGGTGGCATGATCTCGGTTCACTGCAACCTCCACCCCCTAGGTTCAAGCGATTCTCCTGTCTCAGCCCCCCAAGTAGCTAGGACTACAGGTGCACACCACCATGCCTGGCTAATTTTGTATTTTCTTTAATTTCTTTCATTAATATTTGTCATTTTATTACCCTAAGAAGTTTTGGTAGAGTCTTATTTTTTTCCATGTATAAGATCACATTGTCTTCAAACAGGGACAATTTGACTGTCTCCTTTCCAATTCAGATGTCCTTTATTTCTTTCTCTAACCTAATTGTCCTGGCTAAGACTTTCACTATGTGAAATATGATTGGTGAAAATAGGCATCTTTTCTTGTTCCAGTAAAATTTTTCTTGTTCCAGTAAAATTTTTCTTGTTCCAGTAAAATTTTTCTTGTTCCAGTAAAATTTTTCTTGTTCCAGTAAAATTTTTCTTGTTCAGAGTAAAATCTTTCACCTTTTTCACATTCAGTATGATCTTAGCTGTAGATTTGTCCTTTATGTCCTTCTGTGTTAAGGCATATATTTTCTATACTAAATTGTTGAGAGGTTTTTTGTGTTTTCTTTAATTTCTTTCATTAATATTTGTCATTTTTGTTGTAGAAATCTTTTGCTTCCTTGATTAAATTTATTTCTAAGTACACTTTTGTAGCTATTGTAAAAGGAATTGCTTTCTTCTTGTTTCAGCTAGTTTACTATCAATATATAGAAATGCTACTGATTTTTGTATGTTGATTTATATCCTGCAACTTTATTAATTTCATTTATTACCCTAAGAAGTTTTGGTAGAGTCTTATTTTTTTCCATGTATAAGATCACATTGTCTTCAAACAGGGACAATTTGACTGTCTCCTTTCCAATTCAGATGTCCTTTATTTCTTTCTCTAACCTAATTGTCCTGGCTAAGACTTTCACTATGTGAAATATGATTGGTGAAAATAGGCATCTTTTCTTGTTCCAGTAAAATTTTTCTTGTTCCAGTAAAATTTTTCTTGTTCACAGTAAAATCTTTCACCTTTTCCACATTCAGTATGATCTTAGCTGTAGATTTGTCCTTTATGTCCTTCTGTGTTAAGGCATATATTTTCTATACTAAATTGTTGAGAGGTTTTTTGTCATGTAAGAATATTTAATTTTGCCAAACGCTTTTATTGTGTTTATTAATTTGATCATACAGTTTTCCATATATATCCAAAGGAAAGAAAATCAATATATCAAAGAGTTACCTGCACCCCCATGTTTATTACAGCACTATTCACAATAGCCAAGATACAGAATCAACATAAGTGTCCATCAACAGATGAATGGATAAAGAAATGTGACATACATATATAATGGAATATTATTTAGTCATAATAAAGAACAAAATCCTGTTCTTTGTGGCAACAAGAATGCAAGTGGAGGGCATTATGTTAGGTGAAATAAGCCTGGCATAGAAACATAAACACCACATAACTACATGTTCTCACTTATGTATGGAAGTTAAAATTTTTAATCTCGTAGAAGTAGGTAACAGTAGAGTTTTGGTTACCATATCCTGGAAAGAGTAGGAGAAAGAAGAGTATAAGAAAAATGTGGTTAATACATACAAAATTACAGCTGGAGAGAAGGAAGAAGTTCTAGTTCTCTACAGCACTATTGGGTGACTGTAGTTAACGGGAATTTATTGTGTGTTTTCAAATAACTAAAATAAAAGATTTTGAGTATTCTCACTGCAAAGAAATAATATATAATTTGGGTAATGGATATGATAATGACTCTGACTTGATCTTTACACATTGCATAAATGTATCAGAATATCACTCTGTACCCCATAACATGTACATCTATTATATGTCAATTAAAATAAATTTAAAAGAGAAAAAATGAAGTAAAGGTAAATGTACAGAATTTAATTACTTTTTCTTCTATAAAACCCAAGAGTCAGTACCAAGAAGAGTCAATTTATTAGTTTTCTAAAATAAAACAAATCAAAATGACCAAAAAAGAGCAATATCCAAGAAAACATTGAAAATGAAACACAACATTTAGTAAGAATAGAAAACTTGGGCACTGTATCACCCTGTTCCTAGATACCGATTTACTGATGGCCATTTAAATAGAATTTTATTCTATCTAATTCATTTATACTCCCAGAGTTCGAAATTACATTTTACCTACAATAAATGAGGTAACACGTGTAAATTACATGGTACTCTGCCTAACACACGTTAATAACTCAATACATGTTAGCAATAAACTTTTAGTACAATAGTCAAAGTACTAATTTCTCACATTGCAATTTCCTTCAAAGACATGAATACAACCTCTCTAATGACTCCTTGTTCATCAAGATACCTCTTCAAATTCTTCTATTTGTTTTGTTCAGTATATTATCTGTGTATACCGATATTACACTTTTTTTTGAGATGGAATCTCATTCTGTTACTGACCCTGGAGTGAGGTGGCATGATCTCGGTTCACTGCAACCTCCACCCCCTAGGTTCAAGCGATTCTCCTGTCTCAGCCCCCCAAGTAGCTAGGACTACAGGTGCACACCACCATGCCTGGCTAATTTTTGTATTTTTAGTAGAGTCAGGGTTTCACCCTGTTGTCCAGGCTGGTCTCAAACTCCTGACTTGAGGTGATCCACCCACCATGGCCTCCCAAAGTGCTGGGATTACAGGCGTAAGCCACCACACCCATTCTGATATTGCACTCTTGGATTTTGAACACTGAATATCTTTTTGAAAGATTGCACCTCTTTACCTCTTTGTGCTTCAGAAATTATTTTCCTTCAAGTGTTCTAAGAGTCTAGTGAATAATGAAGGTCATGTTTTATCACTTTTGTCCTTAAAGATTTCAGACATGCTGAAACTGATTGAAGTATCATTTGCTACCGGATAGATTAATTATCTCTAGTTGTAGGAATGGATACATCTTTAATGGTATATTTTGTGTTATTGTCTTATTTTTGATGCAGTATTCTATAAAAAATTTATTAAACCTGGCATCCTTGGGTGAGCATAGATTTTTCAACTTTGGTGTTATATTGTGTTTGCTTTTAAAAACTGCATTTGAGGCCAGGTATGGTGGCTCTTGCCCACACCCAGCACTTTGGGAGGCCAAGGTGGGCGGATTACCTCAGGTCAGGAGTTCAAGACCAGCCTGGTCAACATGGCAAAACCACGTCTCTACTAAAAACACAAAATTAGCCAGGCATGGTGGTGCATGCTTGTAGTCCTAACCACTCGGGAGGCTGAGGCAAGAGAATCACCTGAACCTGGGAGGTGAAGGTTGCTAGGTTGCTGTGAGCCAAGTTCGCACCATTGCACTCCAGCCTGGGTGAAAAGAGCAAAACTCTGTCTCAAAAAAAAAAAAAAAAAAAAAAAAAAAAAAAAAAAAAAAAAAAAAAAACACCAAAAACTGCTTTTGAATGGAGTTGTAAATACAATTTTTTATGAAAAAAATTATCAAGTGCACAAGTTCATAATAGAAAAACCAATAATATTCCAGGAACAAGTTAGTACTAAAAAAAAATTATGTTGAATATTCTGTAATACAACATGCTTTTTCCCTTCATGAACAATTTGTGTTTTACTGAGAAGACTCATTGTTAATGGTAGACATTAGACTACAGATGAATATGTACTTTAAACACTCTTAGTTGCTTTCTTAATTTTATATCTGCAAAGAAGGTGTGTAAAGAAGGTCCAGTTCCAGTTTTTTCAACTGATACCAGCCAGTTATCCCAGCATCATTTATTAAATAGGGAATCATTTCCCCATTGCATGTTTTTGTCAGGTTTGTCAAAGATCAGATGGTTGTAGGTGTGCGGCATTATTTCTGGGTACTCTATCCTGTTCCATTGGTCTATGTGTCTGTTCTTGTACCAGTACCATGCTGTTTTGCTTACTGTAGCCCTGTTGTATAGTTTGAAGTCAGGCGGTGTGATAACTTCCAGCCTTGTCCTTTTTGCTAAGGGTTGCCTTGGCTATTTAGGCTCTTTTTTGGGTCCATATAAATTTTAAAATAGTTTTTTTTTCTAATTATTTGCAGAATGTCTATGGTAGTTTAATAGGATGCATTGAATCTGTAAATTGCTTTGGGCAGTATGGCCATTTTAATGATATTGATTCTTCCTATCCATGAGCATGGAATTTTTTCCATTTGTTTGTGTCTTCTCTACTTTGAGCAGTGGTTTAGTTCTCTTTGAAGACGTCCTTCACTTCCCTTGTTATCTGTATTCCTAGCTATTTTATTCGTTTTTTAGCAATTGTGAAAGGGAGTTCATTCCTGATTTGGCTCTTGGCTTGCCTGTTGTTAGCTGGTAATTTTTGCACATTGATTTTGTATCCTGAGACTTTGATGAATTTGCTTATCAGCTTAAGAGGCTTTTGGGTAGAAATGATGGGGTTTTCTAGATATAGGATCATGTCATCTGGAAACAAAGGTAGTTTAATTTCTCTTTCTATTTGAATATGCTTTATTTCTTTCTCTTGCCTGATTGCCCTGGCCAGGACTTCCAATGCTATGTTGAATAGGGGTAGTGAGAGAGGACAACCTTGTCTTGTGCTGTTTTCAAGGCGAATGCTTCCAGTTATTGTCCATTCCGTATGATATTGGCTCTGGGTTTGCATGTATGGCTTTTATTATTTTGAGGTATATTCCTTTAATACCTACTTTATTGAGAGGCCTACCAACCAAAAAAAAGTTCAGGACCAGAAGGATTCACAGCTGAATTCTACCAGAGGTACAAAGAAGAGCTGGAACCATTCCTACTTAAACTATTCCAAGAAACTGAGGAGGAGGGACTCCTCCCTAACTCATTCTATGAGGCCAGCGTTATCCTGATACCAAATCCTGGCAGAGACACAACAGAAAAAGAAAACTGCAGGCCAATATCCTTGATGAACATCAATTCTAAAATCCTCAACAAAATACTGGCAAACCAAATCCAGACACACAACAAATAGCTTATCCACCATGATCAAGTATGCTTCATCCCCAGGGTGCAAGTCTAGTTCAACATACACAAATCAATAAAAGTGATTCATCACATAAACTGGACTAATCCCAAAAACCACATGATTATCTTAATAGATGCAGAAAAGGCCTTTATAAAGTTCAACATGGCTTCTGGTCTAGTCTTCATTTTCTGTGCCTTCCGTGGATGGCAGTTGACATTCACCCAGAAGATTCTATTCATTCCCATCCACACTGAGCATCTATCCTATTCCACATGATCCCAATGCTGGACTGCAATCTATAATATCAAATTGATGTCCTTTCCTCCCCAAGAAATAGGATTTTCTCAGATTCCCTTGAGAAAAAAAATAGGCAGCATGGGTCAAAGTCAAGGTAGGTTTTGGTATATCTGATTTAAATTATAGCTATGTAACGTCAAGTTAGCACCCCCAGATAACACATTTCAGTGATGAACAACTAAGTGCCAGATCCTAGGCTGCTGTTTTTACATGAGTTATGCAGAAACACATTTTTTCTATCTTTCATTTTAAGGAAAAAATTTCATGATGCTTTTCTTGGTTTATTAGATACAACTTCTAAGACATCTCAATTCTCTGTGAATTTTGATACTATAGGGAACCAAGACATGACACTAATTGAATAGATTCCTCAGAGACCTGTCAACTGTACAAAGATTTCTTTTTGTAATGCAATGTTTTGGTTCATTTCACACAACATCGAAACACTAAGATCAGAGAGAATGCAAAAGACATTTTAACTGATACTTAAGAACAGAATACATTTGACCCCTCAAAGTGTCCCAGGAAGAGTAATTATTCAAGACATTTTTCTATATTCCTCACAAAACAATAGAGTCCCTTAGTTAACTATCACTTAAAATAGTGGCTTAACAATTATCTTTGATGCCTAGGTGAACATTTATTTTTCTTGTCCCTATTATTACACAATAGAAGTCCAAAAATACAAAAAGTCACCTACCTACAATGACAAAAAAATTGGCAGTGTGAGCCTGGGGATGGCCTGGAAGCAAGTCATGAGCACTAACACATTTGCATGCATTTGACTGTCTAGTAAAGCAGACCAATTATACAGCTCCGAAAAGGCAGCTTAGCGATGGAAAATTCTTTCAAAAAAAAAAAAAAAAAAAAAAAAAAAAAAAAAAAAAAAAAAAAAAAAAAAAAAAAAAAAAAAAAAAAACAAAAAAAAAAAAAAAAAAAAAAAAAAAAAAAAAAAAAAAAAAAAAAAAAAAAAAAAAAAAAAAAAAAAAAAAAAAAAAAAAAAAAAAAAAAAAAAAAAAAAAAAAAAAAAAAAAAAAAAAAAAAAAAAAAAAAAAAAAAAAAAAAAAAAAAAAAAAAAAAAAAAAAAAAAAAAAAAAAAAAAAAAAAAAAAAAAAAAAAAAAAAAAAAAAAAAAAAAAAAAAAAAAAAAAAAAAAAAAAAAAAAAAAAAAAATAGGCAGCATGGGTCAAAGTCAAGGTAGGTTTTGGTATATCTGATTTAAATTATAGCTATGTAACGTCAAGTTAGCACCCCCAGATAACACATTTCAGTGATGAACAACTAAGTGCCAGATCCTAGGCTGCTGTTTTTACATGAGTTATGCAGAAACACATTTTTTCTATCTTTCATTTTAAGGGAGAAATTTCATGATGCTTTTCTTGGTTTATTAGATACAACTTCTAAGACATCTCAATTCTCTGTGAATTTTGATACTATAGGGAACCAAGACATGACACTAATTGAATAGATTCCTCAGAGACCTGTCAACTGTACAAAGATTTCTTTTTGTAATGCAATGTTTTGGTTCATTTCACACAACATCGAAACACTAAGATCAGAGAGAATGCAAAAGACATTTTAACTGATACTTAAGAACAGAATACATTTGACCCCTCAAAGTGTCCCAGGAAGAGTAATTATTCAAGACATTTTTCTATATTCCTCACAAAACAATAGAGTCCCTTAGTTAACTATCACTTAAAATAGTGGCTTAACAATTATCTTTGATGCCTAGGTGAACATTTATTTTTCTTGTCCCTATTATTACACAATAGAAGTCCAAAAATACAAAAAGTCACCTACCTACAATGACAAAAAAATTGGCAGTGTGAGCCTGGGGATGGCCTGGAAGCAAGTCATGAGCACTAACACATTTGCATGCATTTGACTGTCTAGTAAAGCAGACCAATTATACAGCTCCGAAAAGGCAGCTTAGCGATGGAAAATTCTTTCAGTAGTTTTTAGTTTATTTGATTGATTATGTATGACCCAGTGATAGCAGTTTGAATTTGATTGTAGATAGAAAAGAAAAAGAAAGCAAACCGAGCTATATTACTTAAAGGAGCAAGTATGCAGAGAACTAGGCATGCAATTATTCATTCCATACTGGTGAATATTAGTTTTTGAGAAATTTAAAAATATATTTCTTTGTATTTCCATGTATTGATTTTAATCTGATTAAATGAAATAATCACGTGTCAGCCTGGGGGAAAGACTGAGTGAAGACCATCATGATCATCTCAAAACTCAAAGGAATTTGCATCCAGAATGGCTTAACTTTGAAAATAGGTACCTGAGCAAAGAAAAGGGTTAATTCGTTTGGTTGTTATAGATTTAGGAGAAGGCTATGGATTTAGAAGAAAACTCACTTGACTACCTAAATAGCTTTATGTCATTTCCAGCTTTCATATCTCTCTACTTTGGAAGCAGATTTTGAAACCTAGATTCTATTTTGAGGCTTCTCTTGCCAAAGGAATTGTCATGACTCTTCTCTTTACTTCACAGGACCCAACTTTAACACCATTCTAATCTTTTCTAATTCAACTTCCTGTGCTTTGTTTTCATTGAAGGAGTTAATAAAATAATAACCATAATCATAGTAATAGTAATAATTATGACTATAATTAAGTTGTATTTAAATACTAAGTGCTTTGCCTGTATACACTCATTTTATCCTTACAACTATAGGAGGTAGCAACTAGTGTCATACTGAGGCATACAAAGGTGAAGTAAGTCACCCAATTTTAAGTGGCAGAGGAAATTTTTGAGCCCATATGGTGTGGCTCAAAGCCTGCACACTTGAGCACTATACCAGATAGCATGGACTACTAGGGAGGATTAAAGAGAAGTGGCGTAATTGTATCACAATTGGTATACTAAAGGAAAATTTGGTAAATATTGTTTCTAAGAGGAACACTTTTTTTTTTCCTGTCTCTTGGAAGTATTCTTTATTTTATTTTATTTTATTTTATTTTATTTTATTTTATTTTATTTTATTTTATTTTATTTTATTTTATTTTATTTTATTTTATTTTATTTTATTTTATTTTATTTTATTTTATTTTATTTTATTTTATTTTATTTTATTTTATTATTATACTTCAGGTTTTAGGGTACATGTGCACAATGTGCAGGTTTGTTACATATGTATCCATGTGCCGTGTTGGTTTGCTGCACCCATTAACTCGTCATTTAGCATTAGGTATATCTCCTAATGCTGTCCCTCCCGCCTCTTCCCACCCCACAACAGTCCCCGAAGTGTGATGTTCCCCTTCCTGTGTCCATGTGTTCTCATTGTTCAATTCCCACCTATGAGTGAGAACATGCGGTGTTTGGTTTTTTGTCCTTGTGATAGTTTACTGAGAATGATGGTTTCCAGTTTCACCCATGTCCCTACAAAGGACATGAACTCATCATTTTTTTCTGGCTGCATAGTATTCCATGGTGTATATGTGCCACATTTTCTTAATCCAGTCTATCATTGTTGGACATTTGGGTTGGTTCCAAGTCTTTGCTATTGTGAATAGTGCCACAATAAACATACGTGTGCATGTGTCTTTATAGCAGCATGATTTATAGTCCTTTGGGTATATACCCAGTAATGGGATGGCTGGGTCAAATGGTATTTCTTGTTCTAGATCCCTGAGGAATCGCCACACTGACTTCCACAATGGTTGAACTAGTTTACAGTCCCACCAACAGTGTAAAAGTGTTCCTATTTCTCCACATCCTCTCCAGCACCTGTTGTTTCCTGACTTTTTAATGATGGCCATTCTAACTGGTGTGAGATGTTATCGCATTGTGGTTTTGATTTGCATTTCTCTGATGGCCAGTGATGATGAGCATTTTTTCATGTTTTTTGGCTGCATAAATGTCTTCTTTTGAGAAGGGTCTGTTCATGTCCTTCCCCCACTTTTTGATTGGGTTGTTAGTTTTTTTCTTGTAAATTTGTTTGAGTTCATTGTAGATTCTGGATATTATCCCTTTGTCAGATGAGTAGGTTGCAAAAATGTTCTCCCATTCTGTAGGTTGCCTGTTCACTCTGGTGGTAGTTTCTTTTGCTGTGCAGAAGCTCTTTAGTTTAATTACATCTCATTTGTCAATTTTGGCTTTTGTTGCCACTGCTTTTGGTGTTTTAGACATAGTCCTTGCCCACTCCTATGTCCTGAGTGGTATTGCCTAGGTTTTCTTCTAGAGTTTTTATGGTTTTAGGTCTAACATGTAAGTCTTTAATCCATCTTGAATTAATTTTTGTATAAGGTGTAAGGAAGGGATCCAGTTTCAGCTTTCTACATATGGCTAGCCCGTTTTCCCAGCACCATTTATTAAATAGGGAATCGTTTCCCCATTTCTTGTTTTTGTCAGGTTTATCAAAGATCAGATAGTTGTAGATATGCGGCAGTATTTCTGAGGGCTCTGTTCTGTTCCATTGATCTGTGTTTCTGTTGTGGTACCAGTACCATGCTGTTTTGGTTACTGTAGCCTTGTAGTACAATTTGAAGTCAGGTAGCATGATGCCTCCAGTTTTGTTCTTTTGGCTTAGGATTGACTTGGCAATGCAGGATCTTTTTTGGTTCCATATGAACTTTAAAGGAGTTTTTTCCAATTCTGTGAAGAAAGTCATTGGTAGCTTGATGGGGATGGCATTGAATCTATAAATTACCTTGGGCAGTATGGCCATTTTCACGATATTGATTCTTCCAACCCATGAGCATGGAATGTTCTTCCATTTGTTTGTATCCTCTTTGATTTCATTGAGCAGTGGTTTGTAGTTCTCCTTGAAGAGGTCCTTCACATCCCTTGTAAGTTGGATTCCTAGGTATTTTATTCTCTTTGAAGCAATGGTGAATGGGAGTTCACTCATGATTTGGCTCTCTGTTTGTCTGTGATTGGTGTACAAGAATGCTTGTGATTTTTGTTTGTTGATTTTGTATCCTGAGACTTTGCTGAAGTTGCTAATCAGCTTGAGGAGATTTTGGGCTGAGACACTGGGGTTTTCTAGATATACAATCATGTCATCTGCAAACAGGGACAATTTGACTTCCTCTTTTCCTAATTGAATACCCTTTATTTCCTTCTCCTGCCTGATTGCCCTGGCCAGAACTTCCAGCACTATGTTGAATAGGAGTGGTGAGAGAGGGCATCCCTGTCTTGTACCAGATTTCAAAGGGAATGCTTCCAGTTTTTGCCCATTCAGTATGATATTGGCTGTGGGTTTGTCATGGATAGCTCTTATTATTTTGAGATACGTCCCATCAATACCGAATTTATTGAGAGTTTTTAGCATGAAGCATTGTTGAATTTTGTCAAAGGCCTTTTCTGCATCTATTGAGATAATCATGTGGTTTTTGTCTTTGGTTCTGTTTATATGCTGGATTACATTTATTGATTTGCATATGTTGAACCAGCCTTGCATCCCAGGGATGAAGCCCACTTGATCATGGTGTATAAGCTTCTTGATGCGCTGCTCGATTCGGTTTGCCAGTATTTTATTGAGGATTTTTGCATCAATGTTCAGCAAGGATATTGGTCTGAAATTCTCTTTTTTGGTTATGTCTCTTCCAGGCTTTGGTATCAGGACGATGCTGGCCTCATAAAATGTGTTAGGGAGGATTCCCTCTTTTTCTATCGATTGGAATAGTTTCAGAAGGAATGGTACCAGTTCCTCCTTGTACCTCTGGTAGAATTCGGCTGTGAACCCATCAGGTCCTGGACACTTTTTGGTTGGTAAGCTATTGATTATTGCCACAATTTCAGAGCCTGTTTTTGGTCTATTCAGAGATTCAACTTCTTCCTGGTTTAGTCTTGGGAGGGTGTATTTGTCGAGGAATTTATCCATTTCTTCTAGATTTTCTAGTGTATTTGCGTAGTGGTGTTTGTAGTATTCTCTGATGGTAGATTGTATTTCTGTGGGATCAGTGGTGATATCCCCTTTTTCATTTTTAATTGCATCTATTTGATTCTTCTCTCTTTTCTTCTTTATTAGTCTTGCTAGCGGTCTATCAATTTTTTTTTTTTTTTTTTTTTTTTTTTTTTTTTTTTTTTTTTTTTTTTTTTTTTTTTTTTTTTTTTTTTTTTTTTTTTTTTTTTTTTTTTTTTTTTTTTTTTTTTTTTTTTTTTTTTTTTTTTTTTTTTTTTTTTTTTTTTTTTTTTTTTTTTTTTTTTTTTTTTTTTTTTTTTTTTTTTTTTTTTTTTTTTTTTTTTTTTTTTTTTTTTTTTTTTTTTTTTTTTTTTTTTTTTTTTTTTTTTTTTTTTTTTTTTTTTTTTTTTTTTTTTTTTTTTTTTTTTTTTTTTTTTTTTTTTTTTTTTTTTTTTTTTTTTTTTTTTTTTTTTTTTTTTTTTTTTTTTTTTTTTTTTTTTTTTTTTTTTTTTTTTTTTTTTTTTTTTTTTTTTTTTTTTTTTTTTTTTTTTTTTTTTTTTTTTTTTTTTTTTTTTTTTTTTTTTTTTTTTTTTTTTTTTTTTTTTTTTTTTTTTTTTTTTTTTTTTTTTTTTTTTTTTTTTTTTTTTTTTTTTTTTTTTTTTTTTTTTTTTTTTTTTTTTTTTTTTTTTTTTTTTTTTTTTTTTTTTTTTTTTTTTTTTTTTTTTTTTTTTGTTTTCCATATGCTTGATAGATCTTCCTCCATCCCTTTATTTTGAGTCTATGTGTGTCTCTGCACGTGAGATGGGTTTCCTGAATACAGCACACTGATGGGTCTTGACTCCTTATCCAGTTTGGCAGTCTGTGTCTTTTAATTGGAGCATTTAGCCCATTTACATTTAAAGTCAATATTGTTATGTGTGAATTTGATCCTGTCATTATGATATTAGTTGGTTATTTTGCTCGTTAGTTGATGCAGTTTCTTCCTAGCCTCGACGGTCTTTACAATTTGGTGTGTTTTTGCAATGGCTGGTACCAGTTGTTCCTTTCCATGTTTAGTGCTTCCTTCAGGAGCTCTTTTAGGGCAGGCTTGGTGGTGACAAAATCACTCAGCATTTGCTTGTCCGTAAAGTATTTTATTTCTCCTTGACTTATGAAGCTTAGTTTGGCTGGATATGAAATTCTGGGTTGAAAATTCCTTTCTTTAAGAATGTTGAATATCGGCCCCCACTCTCTTCTCGCTTGTAGAGTTTCTGCCAAGAGGTCAGCTGTTAGTCTGATGGGCTTCCCTTTGTGGGTAACCCCACCTTTCTCTCTGGCCGCCCTTAACATTTTTTCCTTCACTTCAACTTTGGTGAATCTGACAATTATGTGTCTTGGAGTTGCTCTTCTCGAGGAGTATCTTTGTGGCATTCTCTGTATTTCCTGAATCTGAATGTTGGCCTGCCTTGCTAGATTGGGGAAGTTCCAAGTTGGTTCCATTCTCCCCGTCATTTTCAGGTACACCAATCAGACGTAGGTTTGGTCTTTTCACATAGTCCCAAATTTATTGGAGGCTTTGTTTCTTTTTATTCCTTTTTCTCTAAACTTCCCTTTTCGCTTCATTTCATTCATTTCATCTTCCATCACTGATACCCTTTCTTCCAGTTGATCGCATTGGCTCCCGAGGCTTCTGCAATCTTCACGTAGTTCTCGAAACTTGGCTTTCAGCCCCATCAACTCCTTTAAGCCCTTCTCTTCATTGGTTATTCTAGTTATCCATTCGTCTAATTTTTTTTTCAAAGTTTTTAACTTCTTTGCTATTGCTTTGAATTTCCTCCCATAGCTCGAAGTAGTTTGATTGTCTGAAGCTTCTTCTCTCAACTCGTTAAAATCATTCTCCATCCAGCTTTGTTCCGTTGCTGGTGAGGAACTGCGTTCCTTTGGAGGAGGAGAGGTGCTCTGCTTTTTTTTTTTTTTTTTTTTTTTTTTTTTTTTTTTTTTTTTTTTTTTTTTTTTTTTTTTTTTTTTTTTTTTTTTTTTTTTTTTTTTTTTTTTTTTTTTTTTTTTTTTTTTTTTTTTTTTTTTTTTTTTTTTTTTTTTTTTTTTTTTTTTTTTTTTTTTTTTTTTTTTTTTTTTTTTTTTTTTTTTTTTTTTTTTTTTTTTTTTTTTTTTTTTTTTTTTTTTTTTTTTTTTTTTTTTTTTTGTTTTCCATATGCTTGATAGATCTTCCTCCATCCCTTTATTTTGAGTCTATGTGTGTCTCTGCACGTGAGATGGGTTTCCTGAATACAGCACACTGATGGGTCTTGACTCCTTATCCAGTTTGGCAGTCTGTGTCTTTAATTGGAGCATTTAGCCCATTTACATTTAAAGTCAATATTGTTATGTGTGAATTTGATCCTGTCATTATGATATTAGTTGGTTATTTTGCTCGTTAGTTGATGCAGTTTCTTCCTAGCCTCGACGGTCTTTACAATTTGGTGTGTTTTTGCAATGGCTGGTACCAGTTGTTCCTTTCCATGTTTAGTGCTTCCTTCAGGAGCTCTTTAGGGCAGGCTTGGTGGTGACAAAATCACTCAGCATTTGCTTGTCCGTAAAGTATTTTATTTCTCCTTGACTTATGAAGCTTTGTTTGGCTGGATGTCAGCAGCGGTGACTGCAGAATGGCAGATTTTTGTGAGACCACAAATTCAGCTGTCTGATAGTTCCTCTGGAAGTTTTGTCTCAGAGGAGTACCTGGCCGAGTGAGGTGTCAGTCTCTCCCTACTGGGGGGTGCCTCCCAGTTAGGCTGCTCGGGGGTGAGGGACCCACTTTAGGAGGCAGTCCGTCCGTTCTCAGATCTCCAGCTGCGTGCTGGGAGAACCACTACTCTCTTCAAAGCTGTCAGTCAGACAGGGACATTTAAGTCTGCAGAGGTTCCTGCTGAATTTTTGTTTGTCTGTGCCCTGCCCCCAGAGGTGGAGCCTACAGAGGCAGGCAGGCCTCCTTGAGCTGTGGTGGGCTCCACCCCATTCGAGCTTCCTGGCTGCTTTGTTTACCTAAGCAAGCCTGGGCAAGGTGGGTGTGCCTCCCCCAGCCTCGCTGCCACCTTTCAGTTTGTTCTCAGATCTCCAGCTGCGTGCTGGGAGAACCACTACTCTCTTCAAAGCTGTCAGTCAGACAGGGACATTTAAGTCTGCAGAGGTTCCTGCTGAATTTTTGTTTGTCTGTGCCCTGCCCCCAGAGGTGGAGCCTACAGAGGCAGGCAGGCCTCCTTGAGCTGTGGTGGGCTCCACCCCATTCGAGCTTCCTGGCTGCTTTGTTTACCTAAGCAAGCCTGGGCAAGGTGGGTGTGCCTCCCCCAGCCTCGCTGCCACCTTTCAGTTTGTTCTCAGACTGCTGTGCTAGCAATCAGTGAGACTCCGTGGGCATAGGACCCTCCGAGCCAGGTGCGGGACACAATGTCCTGGTGTGCCGTTTTCCATGCCCATTGGAAAAGCGCAGTATTAGGGTGGGACTGATCTGATTTTCCAGGTGCCGTCTGTTACCCCTTTCTTTGACTAGGAAAGGGAACTCCCTAACCCCTTGCGCTTCCCGAGTAAACCAATTCCTCGCCCTGCTTCGGCTGGTGCCCAGTGCGCTGCACCGACTGTCCTGCACCCACTGTTTGGCACTCCCTAGTGAGATGAACCCAGTACCTCAAGTGGAAATGCAGAAATCACCCGTCTTCTGTGTCGCTCATGCTGGGAGCTGTAGAATGGAGCTGTTCCTATTCGGCCATCTTGGCTCCACCGGAAATATTCTTGGAATACTTTGATTTTGTATAACAGAACAATATAAGTGAACTAAATATTGTTTAGGAAGGATTTTAAGCTCATATTGATTTAATCTGCCTCATTGGGGATGCGTGCCTTAAATACCCTCTTACTCCTTTTTCATCTTAGAGAGAGTTTTCCTTCCCTGTACTCTTTGAAAGGTGTCAAGAAGATAACCTTTCAAAAATGTTCCAGTTTTCTACTGAATGAACTATAAAGGCCTCCCAATTCCCTATTGAAAAGATTGTGCAATTTCATGATTTGAAAAATTATATAAAGTCCTAATGAATTCATTCTGCAGCCTATGGACAATTTGAGTACTTAAATGTGATGAGATGAAGACAGGTAGTTGGAGTGGGTGTAATAAGTAAGAGGATGTGGTTAAAAAGATATTTAGAAAAGCTTCATTATACAGAAGTCCTGGTCTAAAAAAATGCCGTGGGGCTGGGCCAGTGGCTCACACCTGTAATCCCAGCACTTTGGGAGGCCTAGGCAGGTGGATCGCTTGAGCTCAGGAGTACGAGACCAGCCTAGCCAACATGGTGAAACCTCGTCTCTACTAAAAATACAAAAATTAGCTGGCATGGTTGGGGGCACCTGTAATACCAGCTACTCAGGAGGCTAAGGCAGGAGAATCACTTAAACCCAGGAGGCAGAAGTTGCAGTGAGCTGAGATCGCACCACTGTACTCCAACCTGGACAACAAAGTGAGAATCCATCTCAATAATAATAATAATAATAATAAATGAATAACGGACATTGAAATAGTGATGTGAGTTGAGGGCTGGTTGAATTTCTCAGATTTCTTCAACTGATGCTTTTTTGAGGGAGGTACAGATAGAATTGCCACTTGGACATGGTCTTTTAAAAAATAAAAACATGTTTAAATTTGATAGAATGGGCAAGTTAATAAAATCAAGAATGATAGGTTTTTAAAATTGTAAAGTGGGAAAACTATTATACAAAGTGTGGCCGGGCAGTACTAACCTGAATGAAGACTAAAAGTAACAATTAGACACTCCGTCTTGACTGAATATCTTGGATATCACACCTGGGTAACTTTGTAGAGACATGTAGTTCCCATGTGGGTAATATGGAAACATACTAAGATATAATATGAGATTGTTAAATCTGAAATGAGGTTATAAAAACAATTATCATTTCAAACATCAGTGTCTGATTTTTTTCATAATTAT
The DNA here is from genome assembly GCA_023748175.1 of Hoolock leuconedys. Taxonomy (NCBI): domain Eukaryota; kingdom Metazoa; phylum Chordata; class Mammalia; order Primates; family Hylobatidae; genus Hoolock; species Hoolock leuconedys. Next base: position 7,835 of record JAKGGE010000560.1, on the reverse strand, counting down.
ATTACATTTATGTAGTACAATGTGAGGTTTTGATATACATCTACAATTTAGAGTGATTAAATCAAGCTAATTAACGTATCTATCACTTCACTTCCTTGATATTTTTGTGGTGATACATTTGAAACTACTCTTAGTTATTTTGAAATGTACAACATATTATTATTGATTACAGTCACCTCCTTTGCAGTAGATCTCAAAACTTACTCCTCTTGTCTAGCTGAAACTTTGTAACTTTGGACCAGTAATTCCCCATTCCTTCACTCCTCATCTACCCACTGCCTCTGTGAACCATTGCTCTTCTATGAATACAACTTTTGTTAATGCTTTAAGTTCTGGGATACATGTGCAGAACATGCAGTTTTGTTACATATACTCTTACTGCATATTTCCATCCCTTGGTTTTTTGTTTAAGAAATACTTACTTATGCCTAGACCCTATTCCAGACCAATTAAATCAGAATTTCAGAGAGAGTGGCCTGTGAGCCTGTGCTTTTAAAAAGTTACCCAGATATTTTGAATATCAAGCAAAGGATGATAGCTGCTGTCTGTAAATCCTGAAGAGCCTAAATTTCCAAAAAAGAGTTTCTGTTTTATTCTGAAGATTGGAGTGCCATAGCAATGTCAAAAAGATGGACTGTAGAGGAATAAAAATGAAAAGGGGGAAAAGACCAGTTTAAAAAATATAATATAGTCCACGTGAGAGAGGATGATAGTAGGGAATATGAGGCTAGATAGAGTAGAATTATATCAGAGGTAAAATTAAGTGGGTTTGGCGATGTAACAGACACAGTGGAGGAAGGGGGTGAGATGAATGCACAGGAGGTAAAAATAAAGGTGGAGTGTCTGGCTTTGATAACCAGGTGTGTGGCATTCCCATAACTTGCCTGTGCAAAGCAGGAGAGGAGTAAGTTGGAAGAGGAAGTATGGGAGAAGTGAAGAGGAGGAGTTCCATAATGAGCATGTGGAGCTCGTGAGTACCATGGGTGTTCCCACTGGGGAAGCCCAGAAGGGAGGCCCATGTGTGTATCTAGCAGAAAAGAAATGTTGAAAATATAGGTACAGATTCAAGGGAATAAAATGACAGGTGTTTCTGGAGCCATGGCTGCAAATTAAATAACTATTAAGAGATTATAGATTATAAGAGCGGAGGATGGAGGGCCAGCTCTTGAGAAGCACCAGAATTTAAGAGCTGATGAGAGAAGCCTAGAAAGAATAGCAACAGGAGACCTTAGAGGCATAAGTAAGCCAAGCAAACATGGTGTCACAGAAGCTTATAACAGAAGGTAATTTAAAGAATGAGAGGCCAACATCCAGATACTTAGCTTATAACAGAAATGAATACAGCCAAGAATCAAAAGTTTGACCAACACTTCAAGGCTGGCACTATTGGCAACTTGATAATGTTTGTTTCAGTTGGGATTATCCCGTGAATTAATGAAAATTTAGCTACAGGGCACATAGGATGAACTTCAAGCAACCTGAGGTTAATAATTGGGAATTACCCATTTTTCTACCACCACTCCCCCAACATATTCCATAATACCTGGAGTGTGGTGAGTGATTATTATATCTCTATACCTTTTGTTATTCAGTAGCAGACTGAAATGGTGAAAAGATTAGATCCAAAGTGACAGCACATGAGAAGTTAATGTCATATTCATTCATTTTTATTGTATATTTAAGTTGTTTTGATACACATATACATAGTAAAATGGTTTCTGTAGTCAAGCAAATTAACACAGCCATCATCTCAGTTACCTTTCTTTTTTTTTTTTTTTTTTTTTTTTTTTTTTTTTTTTTTAAATTATACTTTAAGTTTTAGGGTACATGTGCACAATGTGCAGGTTTGTTACATATGTATACATGTGCCATGTTGGTGTGCTGTACCCATTAACTCGTCATTTAACCTTAGGTATATCTCCTAATGCTATCCCTCCCCCCTTCCCCCATCCCACAGGAGACCCCAGTGTGTGATGTTCCCCTTCCTGTGTCCATGTGTTCTCATCGTTCAATTCCCACCATGAGTGAGAACATGTGGTGGTTGGCTTTTTGTCCTTGGGATAGTTTGCTGAGAATGATGGTTTCCAGCTTCATCCATGTCCCAACAAAGGACGTGAACTCCTCATTTTTTATGGCTGCATAGTATTCCATGGTGTATATGTGCCACGTTTTCTTAATCCAGTCTATCGTTGTTGGGCATTTGAGTTGGTTCCAAGTCTTTGTTATTGTGAATAGTGCTGCAATAAACATATGTGTGCATGTGTCTTTATAGCAGCATGATTTATAGTCCTTGGGTATATACCCAGTAATGGGATGGCTGAGTCAAATGGTATTTCTATTTCTAGATCCCTGAGGAATCGCCACACTGACTTCCACAATGGTTGAACTAGTTTACAGTCCCACCAACAGTGTAAAAGTGTTCCTATTTCTCCACATCCTCTCCAGCACCTGTTGCTTCCTGACTTTTTAATGATGGCCATTCTAACTGGTGTGAGATATTATCTCATTGTGGTTTTGATTTGCATTTCTCTGATGGCCAGTGATGATGTGCATTTTTTCATGTGTCTTTTGGCTGCATAAATGTCTTCTTTTGAGAAGTGTCTGTTCATATCCTTCACCCAATTTTGATGAGGTTGTTTGTTTTTTTCTTGTAAATTTGTTTGAGTTCTTTTTAGATTCTGGATATTAGCCCTTTGTCAGATGAGTACCTTGCAAAAATGTTCTCCCATTCTGTAGGTTGCCTGTTCACTCTGATGGTAGTTTCTTTTGCTGTGCAGAAGCTCTTTAGTTTAATTAGATCCCATTTGTCAATTTTGGCTTTTGTTGCCATTGCTTTTTGTGTTTTAGACATGAAGTCCTTGCCCATGCTTATGTCCTGAATGGTATTACCCAGGTTTTCTTCTAGGGTTTTTATGGTTTTAGGTCTAACATTTAAGTTTTTAATCCATCTTGAATTGATTTTTGTATAAGGTGTAAGGAAATGATCCAGTTTCAGCTTTCTACATATGGTTAGCCAGTTTTCCCAGCATTTATTAAATAGGGAATCCTTTCCCCATTTCTTATTTTTATCAGGTTTTTCAAAGATCAGATAGTTGTAGATATGTGGCATTATTTCTGAGGGCTCTGTTCCATTGGTCTATATCTCTGTTTTGGTACCAGTACCATGCTGTTTTTGTTACTGTAGCATTGTAGTACAGTTTGAGTCAGGTAGCGTGATGCCTCCAGCTTTGTTCTTTTGACTTAGGATTGACTTACATGCGGGCTCCTTTTGGTTCCATATGAACTTTAAAGTAGTTTTTTCCAATTCTGTGAAGAAAGTCATTGGTAGCTTGATGGGGATGACGTTGAATCTATAAATTACCTTGGGTAGTATGGCCATTTTCACCATATTGATTCTTCCAACCCATGAGCATGGAATGTTCTTCCATTTGTTTGTATCCTCTTTTATTTCATTGAGCATTGGTTTGTAGTTCTCTTTGAAGAGGTCCTTCACATCCCTTGTAAGTTGGATTCCTAGGTATTTTAGTCTCTTTGAAGCAATTGTGAATGTGAGTTCACTCATGATTTGGCTCTCTGTTTGTCTGTTGTTGATTTATAAGAATGCTTGGGATTTTTGCACATTGATTTTGTATCCTGAGACTTTGCTGAAGTTGCTTATCAGCTTAAGGAGATTTTGGGCTGAGAGGATGGGATTTTCTAGATATACAATCATGTCATCTGCAAACAGGGACAATTTGACTTCCTCTTTTCCTAATTGAATACCCTTTATTTCTTTCTCCTGCCTGATTGCCCTGGCCAGAACTTCCAACACTATGTTGAATAGGAGTGGTGAGAGAGGGCATCCCTGTCTTGTGCCAGTTTTCAAAGGGAATGCTTCCAGTTTTTGCCCATTCAGTATGATATTGGCTATGGGTTTGTCATAAAAAGCTCTTATTATTTTGAGATACATCCCATCAATACCTAATATATTGAGAGTTCTTAGCATGAAGAGTTGTTGAATTTTGTCAAAGGCCTTTTCTGCATCTACTGAGATAATCATGTGGTTTTTGTCATTGGTTCTGTTTATATGCTGGATTACATTTATTGATTTGCATATGTTGAACCAGCCTTGCATCCCAGGGATGAAGCCAACTTGATCATAGTAGATAAGCTATCTGTGTGCTGCTGGATTCGGTTTGCTAGTATTTTATTGAGGATTTTTGCATCAATGTTCATCAGGGATATTGGTCTAAAATTCTCTTTTTTTGTTGTGTCTCTGCCAGCTTTGGTGTCAGGATGATGCTGGACTCATAAAATGAGTTAGAGGATTCCCCTTTTCATTGATTGGAGTAGTTTCAGAAGGAATGGTACCAGCTCCTCCTTGTACTTCTGGTAGAATACGGCTGTGAATCTGTCTGGTCCTGGACTTTTTTTGGTTGGTAAGCTCTTAATTATTGCCTCAATTTCAGAGACTGTTATTGGACTATTCAGAGATTGAACTTCTTCCTGGTTTAATCTTGGGAGAGTGTATGTGTCGAGGAATTCATCCATTTCTTCCAGATTTTCTGGTTTATTTGCATAGAGATGTTTATAGTATTCTCCGATGGTAGTTTGTATTTCTGTGGGATTGGTGGTGACATCCTCTTTACCATTTTTATTGCATGTATTTGATTCTTCTCCTTTTCTTCTTATTAGTCTTGCTAGCAGTCTATCAATTTTGTTGGTCTTTCAAAACCAGCTCCTGGATTCATTGATTTTTGAATGGTTTTTGTGTCTCTATTTCCTTCAGCTCTGCTCTGATTTTAGTTATTTCTTGCCTCTGCTAGCTTTGAATGTGTTTGCTCTTGCTTCTCTAGTTCTTTTAATTGTGATATTAGGGTGTCAATTTTAGATCTTTCCTGCTTTCTCTTGTGGGCATTTAGTGGTATAAATTTCCCTCTACACACTGCTTTGAATGTGTCCCAGAGATTCTGCTTATGTTGTGTCTTTGTTCTCATTGGTTTCAAAGAACATCTTTATTTCTGCCTCCATTTCATTATGAACCCAGTAGCCATTCAGGAGCAGGTTGTTCAGTTTCCATGTAATTGAGCGGTTTTGAGTGAGTTTCTTAATCCTGAGTTCTAGTTTGATTGCACTGTGGTCGGAGAGACAGTTTGTTATAATTTCTGTTCTTTACATTTGCTGAGGAGTGGTTTACTTCCAACTATGTGGTCAATTTTGGAATAGGTGTGGTGTGGTGCTGAAAAGAATGTATATTCTGTTGATTTGGGGTGGAGAGTTCTGTCGATTTCTAGTAGGTCTGCTTGGTGCAGAGCTGAGTTCAATTCCTGGATATCCTTGTTAACGTTCTGTCTCCTTGATCTGTCTAATGTTGACAGTGGGGTGTTAAAATCTCCCATTATTATTCTGTGGGAGTCTAAGTCTCTTTGTAGGTCTCTGAGGACTTGCTTTATGAATCTGGGTGCTCCTGTATTGGGTGCATGTATATTTAGGATAGTTAGCTCTTCTTGTTGAATTGATCCCTTTACCATTATGTAATGGCCTTCTTTGTCTCTTTTGATCTTTGTTGGTTTAAAGTCTATTTTATCAGAGACTAGGATTGCAACCCCTGCCTTTTTTTGTTTTCCATTTTCTTGGTAGATCTTCTTCCATCCCTTTATTTTGAGTCTGTGTGTGTCTCTGCACGTGAGATGGGTTTCCTGCATACAGCACACTGATGGGTCTTGACTCTTTATCTAATTTGCCAGTCTATGTCTTTTAATTGGAGCATTTAACCCATTTACATTTAAGATTAGTATTATTATGTGTGAATTTTGATCCTGTCATTGTGATGTTAGCTGGTTATGTTGCTCGTTAGTTGATGCAGTTTCTTCCTAGCTTTGATAATCTTTACAATTTGGCATGTTTTTGCAATGGCTGGTACCGGTTTTTCTTTTCCATGTTTAGTGCTTCCTTCAGGAGCTCTTTTAGGGCAGACCTGGTGGTGACAAAATCTCTCAGCATTTGCTTGTCTGTAAAGTATTTTATTTCTCCTTCACTTATAAAGCTTAATTTGGCTGGATATGAAATTCTGGGTTGAAAATTCTTTTCTTTAAGAACGTTGAATATTGGCCCCCATTCTCTTCTGGCTTGTAGAGTTTCTGCCGAGAGATCAGCTGTTACTCTGATGGGTTTCCCTTTTTGGATAACCCGGCCTTTCTCTCTGACTGCCTTTAACATTTTTTCCTTCATTTGAACTTTGGTGAATCTGACAATTACGTGTCTTGGAGTTGCTCTTCTCGAGGAGTATCTTTGTGGCATTCTCTGTTTTTCCTGAATCTGAATGTTGGCCTGCCTTGCTAGATTGGGGAAGTTCTGGATAATATCCTGCAGAATGTTTTCCAACTTGGTTCCATTCTCCCTGTCACTTTCAGATACACCAATTAGACATAGATTTGGTCTTTTCACATAGTCCCATATTTCTTGGAGGCTTTGTTCATTTCTTTATATTCCTTTCCTTTAAACTTCTCGCTTCATTTCATTCATTTGATCTTCCATCACTGATACCCTTTCTTCTAGTTGATCGTATTGGCTACTGAGGCTGGTGCTTTCATCATGTAGTTCTCCTGCCGTGGTTTTCAGCTCCATCAGGTCCTTTAAGGATTTCTCTGCATTGGTTATTCTAGTTAGCCATTCGTTTAATCCTTTTTCAAAGTTTTTAGCTTCTTTGCCATTGGTTCAAACTTCGTCCTTTAGCTCAGAGAAGTTTGATCGTCTGAAGCTTTCTTCTCTCAACTTGTCAAAGTCATCCCTCTGTCCAGCTTTGTTCCATTGCTGGTGAAGAGCTGCATTCCTTTGGAGGAGGAGAGGCACCTGATTTTTCTAATTTTGAGTTTTCTGCTCTGTTTTTTCCCCATCTGTGTGGTTTTATCTACCTTTGGTCTTTGATGATGGTGACATACAGATGGGGTTTTGGTGTGCATCTCCTTTCTGTTTGTTAGTTATCCTTGTAACAGTCAGGACCCTCAGCTGCAGGTCTGTTGAAGTTTGCTGGAGGTCCACTCCATGCCTTGTTTACCTGTGTATCAGCAGCGGAGGCTGCAGAACAACGAATATTGATGAATAGCAAATGCTGCTGCGTGATCATTCCTCTGGAAATTTTGTCTCAGAGGAGTACCTGGCCGTGTGAGGTGTCAGTCTGCCCCCACCAGGGGTGCCTCCCAGTTAGGCTTCTTGGGGGTCAGGGACCCACTTGAGGAGGCAGTCTGTCCATTCTCTGATCTCAGGCTGTGTGCTGGGAGAACTGCTACACTTCAAAGCTGTCAGACAGGGACATTTAAGTCTGCAGAGGTTTTTGCTGCCTTTTGTTTGGCTATGCCCTGCCCCAGAGGTGGAGTCTACAGAGGCAGGCAGGCCTCCTTGAGCTGCGGTGGGCTCCACCCAGTTTGAGCTTCCTGGCCGCTTTGTTTACCTACTCAAGCTCAGCAATGGCAGGCGCCCTCCCGAACCTGCTGCCGCCTTGCAGTTTGATCTCAGACTTCTGTGTTAGCAAAGAGCGAGGCTCTGTGGGCATAGGACCCTCCGAACCAGGTGTGAGATATAATCTCCTGGTGTGCCATTGCTAAGACTGTCAGAAAAGCACAGTATTAGGGTGGGAGTGATCTGATTTTCCAGGTGCCATCTGTCCTTCGCTAGGAAAGGGGGCTACTGATCCTTTGCACACTTCGGGTGAGGCGATGCACAGCCCTGCTTAACTCAGGCTCGATGCACTGCACCGACTGTCCTGCACCCACTGTCCAACAATCCCTAGTGAGGTGAACCCAGTACCTCAGTTGGAAATGCAGAAATCATTCATCTTTTGTGTGGCTCATGCTGGG
>JAKGGE010002612.1:15000-29790 GCA_023748175.1 Hoolock leuconedys | reverse complement strand
CTGCTATAAACACTCACATACACATGTTTTTGTGGACATATATTTCTCCTGGATAAATACCTAGGTGTGGAATTGTTGGATCATCTAGCACATTTATGTTTTACTTTTTCTCTATTCCTTTTATTTTTTGAGACAGAGTTTCGCTCTTGTCACCCAGGCTGGAGTGCAATGGCGCGATCTCAGCTCACTGCAACTTCTGCCTCCCGGGTTCATGTCACTCTCCTGCCTCAGCCCCTGAGTAGCTGGGACTACAGGCGCCCACCACCACGCCCGGCTAATTTGTTTTTCCTTTTTTTGTATGTTTAGTAGAGAGGGGTTTTCACCCTGTTAGCCAGGATGGTTTCAACTCCTGACCTCAGGTGATCCACCTGACTCAGCCTCCCAAAATGCTGGGATTACAGGCATGAGCAACCTGCCTGGCCTGGATCCCATTAATTCTTGAATCTCATCTCCAACTATTCTTGCCCTGGCTCACTCCACTTAAACTATGCTGGCCTCCTAGCCATTTGTCAAACACACCAAGCATGGTTCCAACTCAGGGCGTTTGCACTCGCTATTCATTCTGTCTGGAACTCTCATCCTCCGATATGCAAGACTCACTCTCTAACATTCTTTGGGTTTGTTCAAATATCTCCACGTCACTGAAAACTTCTCTGAATATGCGATTTTTAATCTTTAAAAAAAAAAAAAAAAACTACTCTCGGCCAGGCACGCTGGCTCACGCCTGTAATCCCAGCACTTTGGGAGGCCCAGGCGGGCGGATCACCTGAGGTTAAGGGTTCAACACCAGCCTGGCCAACATGGTGAAACCTCATCCTCCCATATGCAAGACTCACTCTCTAACATTCTTTGGGTTTGTTCAAATATCTCCACGTCACTGAAAACTTCTCTGAATATGCGATTTTAATCTTTAAAAAAAAAAAAAAAAAAAAAAAAACTACTCTCGGCCAGGCACGCTGGCTCACGCCTGTAATCCCAGCACTTTGGGAGGCCCAGGCGGGCGGATCACCTGAGGTTAAGGGTTCAACACCAGCCTGGCCAACATGGTGAAACCTCATCTCTACTAATAATACAAAATTAGCTGGGCATGGTGGCACACGCCTATAAGCCCAGCTACTATGGAGGCTGTGGCAGGAGAATCGCTTTAACCTGGGAGGCCAGAGGTTGCTGTGAGGCGAGATCCTGCCACTGCACTCCAGAATGAAACTCTGTCTCAAAAAAAAGGAAAGGAAAGAAATCAAACCTAAACAGATCATAGTCAAACTGCTAACAATTGAAAGAAAAAGTGCTTCTCAGTACCTATGAACATTTCATACACAACATGTTCAAGAATTTGTGGAAAAGTTAGAAAACCTTATTGAAATACAATATAGAAAGCCTAAATTAACAGAGAAACATATCATGCTTATGAATTAGAAGTCTCGATATGTTAAAGACGTCAATTCTATACTAATTTTTCCCTGGATTCTATAAAATTCATATAAGATTTGTTCATAACTTGTCCAAAATTGTGTATAAGTAAACAAATATTTTGTTCGGGACCTAAACATATATAATAAAACTTTCAGTAAAAGCTAAGGAGATATTAAATACAAATTTAAGATGACAGTTACCACTAAGAATATAGCCATAGGAAGGGGTAATGGTGATTTTTTTTCTGCACAGTAGACAGTGTTCTGGATGTAAGCTTCAAATTTGTCTTTGTGATCGCTGGTGTTATTGAGCCACCTGGAGGCAATAGTGCTGCAGTTTAAATATTTAGGATCCTGGATGGGGAGGTGGAGGGAAGGGCTGGAAGAATCTTCCAGGATGTCAGCAGTGATTCCTGAGTCTTCCAGTTAATGGCACCCACAACTAAATGGGCAAAAGATGCACGGCAGATTGGCCTGTGAGAACATTGAGGACTTGGGGATGGATCTGCTATCTCCATGTGCAAAAGGATTTGTTAATCTGGGAGTTCCTCTGACATCTAGCCCTTGTCCATCTCTTTGGTTGCCTTTTCTTTTCTTTTTTTGACACAGAGTCTCGCTCTTGTCACCCAGGCTGGAGTGCAATGGCGCGATCTCAGCTCACTGCAACTTCTGCCTCCCGGGTTCATGTCACTCTCCTGCCTCAGCCCCTGAGTAGCTGGGACTACAGGCGCCCACCACCACGCCCGGCTAATTTGTTTTTCCTTTTTTTGTATGTTTAGTAGAGAGGGGTTTTCACCCTGTTAGCCAGGATGGTTTCGAACTCCTGACCTCGTCATCTGCCCACCTCAGCCTCCCAAAGTGCTGGGATTACAGGCATGAGTCACCATGCCCAGCCTCTTTTGTATCATCAGATACCACTGCACTGATGAACTCTCACTGCACTGATGAACTCTCACTGCACTGATGAACTCTCACTGCACTGATGAACTCTCACTGCACTGATGAACTCTCACTGCACTGATGAACTCTCACTGCACTGATGAACTCTCACTGCACTGATGAACTCTCACTGCACTGATGAACTCTCACTGCACTGATGAACTCTCACTGCACTGATGAACTCTCACTGCACTGATGAACTCTCACTGCACTGATGAACTCTCACTGCACTGATGAACTCTCACTGCACTGATGAACTCTCACTGCACTGATGAACTCTCACTGCACTGATGAACTCTCACTGCACTGATGAACTCTCACTGCACTGATGAACTCTCACTGCACTGATGAACTCTCACTGCACTGATGAACTCTCACTGCACTGATGAACTCTCACTGCACTGATGAACTCTCACTGCACTGATGAACTCTCACTGCACTGATGAACTCTCACTGCACTGATGAACTCTCACTGCACTGATGAACTCTCACTGCACTGATGAACTCTCACTGCACTGATGAACTCTCACTGCACTGATGAACTCTCACTGCACTGATGAACTCTCACTGCACTGATGAACTCTCACTGCACTGATGAACTCTCACTGCACTGATGAACTCTCACTGCACTGATGAACTCTCACTGCACTGATGAACTCTCACTGCACTGATGAACTCTCACTGCACTGATGAACTCTCACTGCACTGATGAACTCTCACTGCACTGATGAACTCTCACTGCACTGATGAACTCTCACTGCACTGATGAACTCTCACTGCACTGATGAACTCTCACTGCACTGATGAACTCTCACTGCACTGATGAACTCTCACTGCACTGATGAACTCTACCATCGATTAGTTTACGTTTTCTAGAATGCTTAACAAATGGAATCATACTGTCTGTACCCTTTTTTTGTGTGGCTTCTGTCACTCAGCAAAATTGGAGAGTCATCCTTGTTGTGATTATCAATAGTTCATTGCTTTCTATCTCTGACTGATATTTCATTGTAATAGTCCGTTCGTTATTCCAGTCACCTGTTGGTGGACATTTGGGTGTTTCCAGTTTTGGCTATGACAAATAAAGCTGCTATAAACACTCACATACACATGTTTTTGTGGACATATATTTCTCCTGGATAAATACCTAGGTGTGGAATTGTTGGATCATCTAGCACATTTATGTTTTATTTTTCTCTATTCCTTTTATTTTTTGAGACAGAGTTTCGCTCTTGTCACCCAGGCTGGAGTGCGATGGCACGATCTCAGCTCACTGCAACTTCTGCCTCCCGGGTTCAAGCCATTCTCCTGCCTCAGCCTCTGAATAGCTGGGATTACAGCCATGCACCACCATGCCTGGCTAATTTTTTTGTATTATTAGTGGAGATGGGATTTCCACAGGTTGGCCAGGCTGGTCTTTAACTTCTGACCTCAGGTGATCCACCTGACTCAGCCTCCCAAAATGCTGGGATTACAGCCATGCACCACCATGCCTGGCTAATTTTTTTGTATTATTAGTGGAGATGGGATTTCCACAGGTTGGCCAGGCTGGTCTTTAACTCCTGACCTCAGGTGATCCACCTGACTCAGCCTCCCAAAGTGCTGGGATTACAGGCATGAGCAACCTGCCTGGCCTGGATCCCATTAATTCTTGAATCTCATCTCCAACTATTCTTGCCCTGGCTCACTCCACTTAAACTATGCTGGCCTCCTAGCCATTTGTCAAACACACCAAGCATGGTTCCACCTCAGGGCGTTTGCACTCGCTATTCATTCTGTCTGGAACTCTCATCCTCCGATATGCAAGACTCACTCTCTAACATTCTTTGGGTTTGTTCAAATATCTCCACGTCACTGAAAACTTCTCTGAATATGCGATTTTTAATCTTTAAAAAAAAAAAAAAAAAAACTACTCTCGGCCAGGCACGCTGGCTCACGCCTGTAATCCCAGCACTTTGGGAGGCCCAGGCGGGCGGATCACCTGAGGTTAAGGGTTCAACACCAGCCTGGCCAACATGGTGAAACCTCATCTCTACTAATAATACAAAAATTAGCTGGGCATGGTGGCACACGCCTATAAGCCCAGCTACTATGGAGGCTGTGGCAGGAGAATCGCTTTAACCTGGGAGGCCAGAGGTTGCTGTGAGGCGAGATCCTGCCACTGCACTCCAGAATGAAACTCTGTCTCAAAAAAAAGGAAAGGAAAGAAATCAAACCTAAACAGATCATAGTCAAACTGCTAACAATTGAAAGAAAAGTGCTTCTCAGTACCTATGAACATTTCATACACAACATGTTCAAGAATTTGTGGAAAAGTTAGAAAACCTTATTGAAATACAATATAGAAAGCCTAAATTAACAGAGAAACATATCATGCTTATGAATTAGAAGTCTCGATATGTTAAAGACGTCAATTCTATACTAATTTTTCCCTGGATTCTATAAAATTCCTATAAGATTTGTTCATAACTTGTCCAAAATTGTGTATAAGTAAACAAATATTTTGTTCGGGACCGCAACATATATAATAAAACTTTCAGTAAAAGGCTATGAGATATTAAATACAAATTTAAGATGACAGTTACCACTAAGAATATAGCCATAGGAAGGGGTAATGGTGATTTTTTTTTTTTAATCTTTAAAAAAAAAAAAACTACTCTCGGCCAGGCACGCTGGCTCACGCCTGTAATCCCAGCACTTTGGGAGGCCCAGGCGGGCGGATCACCTGAGGTTAAGGGTTCAACACCAGCCTGGCCAACATGGTGAAACCTCATCTCTACTAATAATACAAAAATTAGCTGGGCATGGTGGCACACGCCTATAAGCCCAGCTACTATGGAGGCTGTGGCAGGAGAATCGCTTTAACCTGGGAGGCCAGAGGTTGCTGTGAGGCGAGATCCTGCCACTGCACTCCAGAATGAAACTCTGTCTCAAAAAAAAGGAAAGGAAAGAAATCAAACCTAAACAGATCATAGTCAAACTGCTAACAATTGAAAGAAAAGTGCTTCTCAGTACCTATGAACATTTCATACACAACATGTTCAAGAATTTGTGGAAAAGTTAGAAAACCTTATTGAAATACAATATAGAAAGCCTAAATTAACAGAGAAACATATCATGCTTATGAATTAGAAGTCTCGATATGTTAAAGACGTCAATTCTATACTAATTTTTCCCTGGATTCTATAAAATTCCTATAAGATTTGTTCATAACTTGTCCAAAATTGTGTATAAGTAAACAAATATTTTGTTCGGGACCGAAACATATATAATAAAACTTTCAGTAAAAGCTAAGGAGATATTAAATACAAATTTAAGATGACAGTTACCACTAAGAATATAGCCATAGGAAGGGGTAATGGTGATTTTTTTTCTGCACAGTAGACAGTGTTCTGGATGTAAGCTTCAAATCTGTCTTTGTGATCGCTGGTGTTATTGAGCCACCTGGAGGCAATAGCGCTGCAGTTTAAATATTTAGGATCCTGGATGGGGAGGTGGAGGGAAGGGCTGGAAGAATCTTCCAGGATGTCAGCAGTGATTCCTGAGTCTTCCAGTTAATGGCACCCAATAACTAAATGGGCAAAAGATGCACGGCAGATTGGCCTGTGAGAACATTGAGGACTTGGGGATGGATCTGCTATCTCCATGTGCAAAAGGATTTGTTAATCTGGGAGTTCCTCTGACATCTAGCCCTTGTCCATCTCTTTGGTTGCCTTTTCTTTTCTTTTTTTGACACAGAGTCTCGCTCTGTCACCCACGCTGGAGTGCAGTGGCGCGATCTCGGCTGACTGCAAGCTCCGCCTCCCGGGTTCATGTCACTCTCCTGCCTCAGCCCCCTGAGTAGCTGGGACTACAGGCGCCCACCACCACGCCCGGCTAATTTGTTTTTTCCTTTTTTTGTATGTTTAGTAGAGAGGGGTTTTCACCCTGTTAGCCAGGATGGTTTTAACTCCTGACCTCGTCATCTGCCCACCTCAGCCTCCCAAAGTGTTGGGATTACAGGCCTGCGCCACCACACCCGGCTAATTTTGTATTTTTAGTAGATACAGGGTTTCGCCATGTTGGTCAGGCTGGTCTCGAACTCACCTCAGGTGATCCACCTGACTCAGCCTCCCAAAATGCTGGGATTACAGCCATGCACCACCATGCCTGGCTAATTTTTTTGTATTATTAGTGGAGATGGGATTTCCACAGGTTGGCCAGGCTGGTCTTTAACTCCTGACCTCGTCATCTGCCCACCTCAGCCTCCCAAAGTGTTGGGATTACAGGCATGAGTCACCATGCCCAGCCTCTTTGTATCATCAGATACCACTCAGTTACTCCATCTCTTCCCTTTAATTTCTGTTTTCCCTCTGCATACTGTCCTGAGCACTGATGAACTCTCACTGCACTGATGAACTCTACCATCGATTAGTTTACGTTTTCTAGAATGCTTAACAAATGGAATCATACTGTCTGTACCCTTTTTTTGTGTGGCTTCTGTCACTCAGCAAAATTGGAGAGTCATCCTTGTTGTGATTATCAATAGTTCATTGCTTTCTATCTCTGACTGATATTTCATTGTAATAGTCCGTTCGTTATTCCAGTCACCTGTTGGTGGACATTTGGGTGTTTCCAGTTTTTGGCTATGACAAATAAAGCTGCTATAAACACTCACATACACATGTTTTTGTGGACATATATTTCTCCTGGATAAATACCTAGGTGTGGAATTGTTGGATCATCTAGCACATTTATGTTTTACTTTTTCTCTATTCCTTTTATTTTTTGAGACAGAGTTTCGCTCTTGTCACCCAGGCTGGAGTGCAATGGCGCGATCTCAGCTCACTGCAACTTCTGCCTCCCGGGTTCAAGCCATTCTCCTGCCTCAGCCTCTGAATAGCTGGGATTACAGGCCTGCGCCACCACACCCGGCTAATTTTGTATTTTTAGTAGATACAGGGTTTCGCCATGTTGGTCAGGCTGGTCTCGAACTCACCTCAGGTGATCCACCTGACTCAGCCTCCCAAAATGCTGGGATTACAGGCCTGCGCCACCGCACCCGGCCTGTAATCCTTTCTTAATACTGCTTTCTGTTTTCCCTCTGCATACTGTCCTGAGCACTGATGAACTCTCACTGCACTGATGAACTCTCACTGCACTGATGAACTCTCACTGCACTGATGAACTCTCACTGCACTGATGAACTCTACCATCGATTAGTTTACGTTTTCTAGAATGCTTAACAAATGGAATCATACTGTCTGTACCCTTTTTTTGTGTGGCTTCTGTCACTCAGCAAAATTGGAGAGTCATCCTTGTTGTGATTATCAATAGTTCATTGCTTTCTATCTCTGACTGATATTTCATTGTAATAGTCCGTTCGTTATTCCAGTCACCTGTTGGTGGACATTTGGGTGTTTCCAGTTTTGGCTATGACAAATAAAGCTGCTATAAACACTCACATACACATGTTTTTGTGGACATATATTTCTCCTGGATAAATACCTAGGTGTGGAATTGTTGGATCATCTAGCACATTTATGTTTTACTTTTTCTCTATTCCTTTTATTTTTTGAGACAGAGTTTCGCTCTTGTCACCCAGGCTGGAGTGCAATGGCGCGATCTCAGCTCACTGCAACTTCTGCCTCCCGGGTTCAAGCCATTCTCCTGCCTCAGCCTCTGAATAGTTGGGATTACAGGCATGAGCCACCGCACCCGGCCTGTAATCCTTTCTTAATACTGCTTTCTGTTTTCCCTCTGCATACTGTCCTGAGCACTGATGAACTCTACCATCGATTAGTTTACGTTTTCTAGAATGCTTAACAAATGGAATCATACTGTCTGTACCCTTTTTTTGTGTGGCTTCTGTCACTCAGCAAAATTGGAGAGTCATCCTTGTTGTGATTATCAATAGTTCATTGCTTTCTATCTCTGACTGATATTTCATTGTAATAGTCCGTTCGTTATTCCAGTCACCTGTTGGTGGACATTTGGGTGTTTCCAGTTTTCGGCTATGACAAATAAAGCTGCTATAAACACTCACATACACATGTTTTTGTGGACATATATTTCTCCTGGATAAATACCTAGGTGTGGAATTGTTGGATCATCTAGCACATTTATGTTTTACTTTTTCTCTATTCCTTTTATTTTTTGAGACAGAGTTTCGCTCTTGTCACCCAGGCTGGAGTGCAATGGCGCGATCTCAGCTCACTGCAACTTCTGCCTCCCGGGTTCAAGCCATTCTCCTGCCTCAGCCTCTGAATAGCTGGGATTACAGGCCTGCGCCACCACACCCGGCTAATTTTGTATTTTTAGTAGATACAGGGTTTCGCCATGTTGGTCAGGCTGGTCTCGAACTCACCTCAGGTGATCCACCTGACTCAGCCTCCCAAAATGCTGGGATTACAGCCATGCACCACCATGCCTGGCTAATTTTTTTGTATTATTAGTGGAGATGGGATTTCCACAGGTTGGCCAGGCTGGTCTTTAACTCCTGACCTCAGGTGATCCACCTGACTCAGCCTCCCAAAATGCTGGGATTACAGGCATGAGCAACCTGCCTGGCCTGGATCCCATTAATTCTTGAATCTCATCTCCAACTATTCTTGCCCTGGCTCACTCCACTTAAACTATGCTGGCCTCCTAGCCATTTGTCAAACACACCAAGCATGGTTCCACCTCAGGGCGTTTGCACTCGCTATTCATTCTGTCTGGAACTCTCATCCTCCGATATGCAAGACTCACTCTCTAACATTCTTTGGGTTTGTTCAAATATCTCCACGTCACTGAAAACTTCTCTGAATATGCGATTTTTAATCTTTAAAAAAAAAAAAAAAAAACTACTCTCGGCCAGGCACGCTGGCTCACGCCTGTAATCCCAGCACTTTGGGAGGCCCAGGCGGGCGGATCACCTGAGGTTAAGGGTTCAACACCAGCCTGGCCAACATGGTGAAACCTCATCTCTACTAATAATACAAAAATTAGCTGGGCATGGTGGCACACGCCTATAAGCCCAGCTACTATGGAGGCTGTGGCAGGAGAATCGCTTAACCTGGGAGGCCAGAGGTTGCTGTGAGGCGAGATCCTGCCACTGCACTCCAGAATGAAACTCTGTCTCAAAAAAAAGGAAAGGAAAGAAATCAAACCTAAACAGATCATAGTCAAACTGCTAACAATTGAAAGAAAAAGTGCTTCTCAGTACCTATGAACATTTCATACACAACATGTTCAAGAATTTGTGGAAAAGTTAGAAAACCTTATTGAAATACAATATAGAAAGCCTAAATTAACAGAGAAACATATCATGCTTATGAATTAGAAGTCTCGATATGTTAAAGACGTCAATTCTATACTAATTTTTCCCTGGATTCTATAAAATTCCTATAAGATTTGTTCATAACTTGTCCAAAATTGTGTATAAGTAAACAAATATTTTGTTCGGGACCGAAACATATATAATAAAACTTTCAGTAAAAGCTAAGGAGATATTAAATACAAATTTAAGATGACAGTTACCACTAAGAATATAGCCATAGGAAGGGGTAATGGTGATTTTTTTTCTGCACAGTAGACAGTGTTCTGGATGTAAGGTTCAAATTTGTCTTTGTGATCGCTGGTGTAATTGAGCCACCTGGAGGCAATAGTGCTGCAGTTTAAATATTTAGGATCCTGGATGGGGAGGTGGGAGGGAAGGGCTGGAAGAATCTTCCAGGATGTCAGCAGTGATTCCTGGAGTCTTCCAGTTAATGGCACCCACAACTAAATGGGCAAAAGATGCACGGCAGATTGGCCTGTGAGAACATTGAGGACTTGGGGATGGATCTGCTATCTCCATGTGCAAAAGGATTTGTTAATCTGGGAGTTCCTCTGACATCTAGCCCTTGTCCATCTCTTTGGTTGCCTTTTCTTTTTATTTTTTGACACAGAGTCTCGCTCTGTCACCCACGCTGGAGTGCAGTGGCGCGATCTCGGCTGACTGCAAGCTCCGCCTCCCGGGTTCATGTCACTCTCCTGCCTCAGCCCCCTGAGTAGCTGGGACTACAGGCGCCCACCACCACGCCCGGCTAATTTGTTTTTTCCTTTTTTTTGTATGTTTAGTAGAGAGGGGTTTTCACCCTGTTAGCCAGGATGGTTTCGACCTCCTGATCTCGTCATCTGCCCACCTCAGCCTCCCAAAGTGTGGGATTACAGGCATGAGTCACCATGCCCAGCCTCTTTTGTATCATCAGATACCACTCAGTTACTCCATCTCTTCCCTTTAATTTCTGTTTTCCTTTAGCTTCCCCCCCCAACAAAGAAAAAGAAACATAGTTTATTTTTCACATCCTAGGTTCTTTATTTAATATCTTTATTGAGGTATAATATTTTTGAGATGGGATCTTGCTCTGTTGCCCAGACTAGGGTGCAGTGTTCCAATCATAACTCACTGCAGCCTCAGCCTTCTGGGCTCCAGTGATCCTCCCACCTCAGCTTCCCAAGTACCCGGGAATACAGGCGTGCACCACCACAGCCAGCTAACCTTTTAGTATTTTTATCGAGACAGGGTTTCTCCATGTTGGTCAGGCTGGTCTCGAACTCACCTCAGGTGATCCACCTGACTCAGCCTCCCAAAATGCTGGGATTACAGGCATGAGCCACCGCACCCGGCCTGTAATCCTTTCTTAATACTGCTTTCTTTTTTCCTCTGCATACTGTCCTGAGCACTGATGAACTCTCACTGCACTGATGAACTCTACCATCGATTAGTTTACGTTTTCTAGAATGCTTAACAAATGGAATCATACTGTCTGTACCCTTTTTTGTGTGGCTTCTGTCACCAGCAAAATTGAGAGTCATCCTTGTTGTGATTATCAATAGTTCATTGCTTTCTATCTCTGACTGATATTTCATTGTAATAGTCCGTTCGTTATTCCAGTCACCTGTTGGTGGACATTTGGGTGTTTCCAGTTTTGGCTATGACAAATAAAGCTGCTATAAACACCTCACATACACATGTTTTTGTGGACATATATTTCTCCTGGATAAATACCTAGGTGTGGAATTGTTGATCATCTAGCACATTTATGTTTTACTTTTCTCTATTCCTTTTATTTTTTGAGACAGAGTTTCGCTCTTGTCACCCAGGCTGGAGTGCGATGGCACAATCTCAGCTCACTGCAACTTCTGCCTCCCGGGTTCAAGCCATTCTCCTGCCTCAGCCTCTGAATAGTTGGGATTACAGCCATGCACCACCCTGCCTGGCTAATTTTTTTGTATTATTAGTGGAGATGGGATTTCCACAGGTTGGCCAGGCTGGTCTTTAACTCCTGACCTCAGGTGATCCACCTGACTCAGCCTCCCAAAGTGTTGGGATTACAGGCATGAGCAACCTGCCTGGCCTGGATCCCATTAATTCTTGAATCTCATCTCCAACTATTCTTGCCCTGGCTCACTCCACTTAAACTATGCTGGCCTCCTAGCCATTTGTCAAACACACCAAGCATGGTTCCAACTCAGGGCGTTTGCACTCGCTATTCATTCTGTCTGGAACTCTCATCCTCCGATATGCAAGACTCACTCTCTAACATTCTTTGGGTTTGTTCAAATATCTCCACGTCACTGAAAACTTCTCTGAATATGCGATTTTTAATCTTTAAAAAAAAAAAAAAAACTACTCTCGGCCAGGCACGCTGGCTCACGCCTGTAATCCCAGCACTTTGGGAGGCCCAGGCGGGCGGATCACCTGAGGTTAAGGGTTCAACACCAGCCTGGCCAACATGGTGAAACCTCATCTCTACTAATAATACAAAAATTAGCTGGGCATGGTGGCACACGCCTATAAGCCCAGCTACTATGGAGGCTGTGGCAGGAGAATCGCTTTAACCTGGGAGGCCAGAGGTTGCTGTGAGGCGAGATCCTGCCACTGCACTCCAGAATGAAACTCTGTCTCAAAAAAAAGGAAAGGAAAGAAATCAAACCTAAACAGATCATAGTCAAACTGCTAACAATTGAAAGAAAAGTGCTTCTCAGTACCTATGAACATTTCATACACAACATGTTCAAGAATTTGTGGAAGAAGTTAGAAAACCTTATTGAAATACAATATAGAAAGCCTAAATTAACAGAGAAACATATCATGCTTATGAATTAGAAGTCTCGATATGTTAAAGACGCCAATTCTATACTAATTTTTCCCTGGATTCTATAAAATTCTATAAGATTTGTTCATAACTTGTCCAAAATTGTGTATAAGTAAACAAATATTTTGTTCGGGACCTAAACATATATAATAAAACTTTCAGTAAAAGCTAAGGAGATATTAAATACAAATTTAAGATGACAGTTACCACTCAAGAATATAGCCATAGGAAGGGGTAATGGTGATTTTTTTCTGCACAGTAGACAGTGTTCTGGATGTAAGGTTCAAATTTGTCTTTGTGATCGCTGGTGTAATTGAGCCACCTGGAGGCAATAGTGCTGCAGTTTAAATATTTAGGATCCTGGATGGGGAGGTGGAGGGAAGGGCTGGAAGAATCTTCCAGGATGTCAGCAGTGATTCCTGAGTCTTCCAGTTAATGGCACCCAATAACTAAATGGGCAAAAGATGCACGGCAGATTGGCCTGTGAGAACATTGAGGACTTGGGGATGGATCTTGCCATTCCATGTGCAAAAAAAAGTGAAATACAATATAGAAAGCCTAAATTAACAGAGAAACATATCATGCTTATGAATTAGAAGTCTCGCTATGTTAAAGACGTCAATTCTATACTAATTTTTCCCTGGATTCTATAAAATTCCTATAAGATTTGTTCATAACTTGTCCAAAATTGTGTATAAGTAAACAAATATTTTGTTCGGGACCGAAACATATATAATAAAACTTTCAGTAAAAGCTAAGGAGATATTAAATACAAATTTAAGATGACAGTTACCACTAAGAATATAGCCATAGGAAGGGGTAATGGTGATTTTTTTTCTGCACAGTAGACAGTGTTCTGGATGTAAGCTTCAAATCTGTCTTTGTGATCGCTGGTGTTATTGAGCCACCTGGAGGCAATAGCGCTGCAGTTTAAATATTTAGATCCTGGATGGGGAGGTGGAGGGAAGGGCTGGAAGAATCTTCCAGGATGTCAGCAGTGATTCCTGAGTCTTCCAGTTAATGGCACCCACAACTAAATGGGCAAAAGATGCACGGCAGATTGGCCTGTGAGAACATTGAGGACTTGGGGATGGATCTGCTATCTCCATGTGCAAAAGGATTTGTTAATCTGGGAGTTCCTCTGACATCTAGCCCTTGTCCATCTCTTTGGTTGCCTTTTCTTTTCTTTTTTTTTTTTTTTTGAGATTTTTTTGCCCAGGCTGGAGTGCAATGGCGCGATCTCAGCTCACTGCAACTTCTGCCTCCCGGGTTCAAGCCATTCTCCTTCCTCAGCCTCTGAATAGTTGGGATTACAGGCATGAGCCACCCCATGCAGTCATTCAAGGTGTAATTAACATTCAGTAAACTGCACATATTTAAAGTGTAAAAGTTTCTAAGTTTTGTCATGTGTGCACCCATGAAATTATCACCAAAATCAAGATAATAAACGTATCTGTCCCCGTCAAATGTTTTCTTCTGCTTCCTTGTAGTCCTTTCTTTCTTTTTTTTTTTTTTTTTTTTTTTTTTTTTTTTTTTTTTTTTTTTTTTTTTTTTTTTTTTTTTTTTGAGATTTTTTTGCCCAGGCTGGAGTGCGATGGCACAATCTCAGCTCACTGCAACCTCCACCTTCCAGATTCAAGCGATTCTCCTGCTGCCTCCCGAATAGCTGGGATTACAGGCATGAGCCACCGCACCCGGCCTGTAATCCTTTCTTAATACTGCTTTCTGTTTTCCCTCTGCATACTGTCCCGAGCACTGATGAACTCTACCATCGATTAGTTTACGTTTTCTAGAATGCTTAACAAATGGAATCATACTGTCTGTACCCTTTTTTGTGTGGCTTCTGTCACTCAGCAAAATTGGAGAGTCATCCTTGTTGTGATTATCAATAGTTCATTGCTTTCTATCTCTGACTGATATTTCATTGTAATAGTCCGTTCGTTATTCCAGTCACCTGTTGGTGGACATTTGGGTGTTTCCAGTTTTGGCTATGACAAATAAAGCTGCTATAAACACCTCACATACACATGTTTTTGTGGACATATATTTCTCCTGATAAATACCTAGGTGTGGAATTGTTGATCATCTAGCACATTTATGTTTTACTTTTCTCTATTCCTTTTATTTTTGAGACAGAGTTTCGCTCTTGTCACCCAGGCTGGAGTGCGATGGCACAATCTCAGCTCACTGCAACTTCTGCCTCCCGGGTTCAAGCCATTCTCCTGCCTCAGCCTCTGAATAGTTGGGATTACAGGCATGAGCCACCCCATGCAGTCATTCAAGGTGTAATTAACATTCAGTAAACTGCACATATTTAAAGTGTAAAAGTTTCTAAG
>JAKGGE010002612.1:0-10000 GCA_023748175.1 Hoolock leuconedys | reverse complement strand
AGATCATAGTCAAACTGCTAACAATTGAAAGAAAAGTGCTTCTCAGTACCTATGAACATTTCACACACAACATGTTCAAGAATTTGTGGAAAAGTTAGAAAACCTTATTGAAATACAATATAGAAAGCCTAAATTAACAGAGAAACATATCATGCTTATGAATTAGAAGTCTCGATATGTTAAAGACGTCAATTCTATACTAATTTTTCCCTGGATTCTATAAAATTCTATAAGATTTGTTCATAACTTGTCCAAAATTGTGTATAAGTAAACAAATATCTTGTTCGGGACCGAAACATATATACAAAACTTTCAGTAAAAGCTAAGGAGATACAAAGACAAATTTAAGATGACAGTTGCCTCACTAAGAATACAGCCATAGGAAGGGGTAATGGTGATTTTTTTTTTTAATCTTTAAAAAAAAAAAAAAAAAAAAAAAAAAAAAAAAAAAAAAAAAAAAAAAAAAAAAAAAAAAAAAAAAAAAAAAAAAAAAAAAAAAAAAAAAAAAAAAAAAAAAAAAAAAAAAAAAAAAAAAAAAAAAAAACTACTCTCGGCCAGGCACGCTGGCTCACGCCTGTAATCCCAGCACTTTGGGAGGCCCAGGCGGGCGGATCACCTGAGGTTAAGGGTTCAACACCAGCCTGGCCAACATGGTGAAACCTCATCTCTACTAATAATACAAAAATTAGCTGGGCATGGTGGCACACGCCTATAAGCCCAGCTACTATGGAGGCTGTGGCAGGAGAATCGCTTTAACCTGGGAGGCCAGAGGTTGCTGTGAGGCGAGATCCTGCCACTGCACCCAGAATGAAACGCTGTCTCAAGAAAAAGGAAGGGAAAGAAATCAAACCTAAACAGATCATAGTCAAACTGCTAACAATTGAAAGTAAAAGTGCTTCTCAGTACCTATGAACATTTCACACACAACATGTTCAAGAATTTGTGGAAAAGTTAGAAAACCTTATTGAAATACAATATAGAAAGCCTAAATTAACAGAGAAACATATCATGCTTATGAATTAGAAGTCTCGATATGTTAAAGACGTCAATTCTATACTAATTTTTCCCTGGATTCTATAAAATTCTATAAGATTTGTTCATAACTTGTCCAAAATTGTGTATAAGTAAACAAATATTTTGTTCGGGACCCAAACATATATAATAAAACTTTCAGTAAAAGCTAAGGAGATATTAAATACAAATTTAAGATGACAGTTACCACTAAGAATATAGCCATAGGAAGGGGTAATGGTGATTATTTTTCTGCACAGTAGACAGTGTTCTGGATGTAAGCTTCAAATCTGTCTTTGTGATCGCTGGTGTTATTGAGCCACCTGGAGGCAATAGTGCTGCAGTTTAAATATTTAGATCCTGGATGGGGAGGTGGAGGGAAGGGCTGGAAGAATCTTCCAGGATGTCAGCAGTGATTCCTGAGTCTTCCAGTTAATGGCACCCAATAACTAAATGGGCAAAAGATGCACGGCAGATTGGCCTGTGAGAACATTGAGGACTTGGGGATGGATCTGCTATCTCCATGTGCAAAAGGATTTGTTAATCTGGGAGTTCCTCTGACATCTAGCCCTTGTCCATCTCTTTGGTTGCCTTTTCTTTTTCTTTTTTTGACACAGAGTCTCGCTCTGTCACCCACGCTGGAGTGCAGTGGCGCGATCTCGGCTGACTGCAAGCTCCGCCTCCCGGGTTCATGTCACTCTCCTGCCTCAGCCCCCTGAGTAGCTGGGACTACAGGCGCCCACCACCACGCCCGGCTAATTTGTTTTTTCCTTTTTTTTGTATGTTTAGTAGAGAGGGGTTTTCACCCTGTTAGCCAGGATGGTTTCAACTCCTGACCTCGTCATCTGCCCACCTCAGCCTCCCAAAGTGTTGGGATTACAGCCATGCACCACCCTGCCTGGCTAATTTTTTTGTATTATTAGTGGAGATGGGATTTCCACAGGTTGGCCAGGCTGGTCTTTAACTCCTGACCTCGTCATCTGCCCACCTCAGCCTCCCAAAATGCTGGGATTACAGGCATGAGTCACCATGCCCAGCCTCTTTTGTATCATCAGATACCACTCAGTTACTCCATCTCTTCCCTTTAATTTCTGTTTTCCTTTAGCTTCCCCCCCCAACAAAGAAAAAGAAACATAGTTTATTTTTCACATCCTAGGTTCTTTATTTAATATCTTTATTGAGGTATAATATTTTTGAGATGGGATCTTGCTCTGTTGCCCAGACTAGGGTGCAGTGTTCCAATCATAACTCACTGCAGCCTCAGCCTCTGAATAGCTGGGATTACAGCCATGCACCACCCTGCCTGGCTAATTTTTTTGTATTATTAGTGGAGATGGGATTTCCACAGGTTGGCCAGGCTGGTCTTTAACTCCTGACCTCGTCATCTGCCCACCTCAGCCTCCCAAAGTGTTGGGATTACAGGCATGAGTCACCATGCCCAGCCTCTTTGTATCATCAGATACCACTCAGTTACTCCATCTCTTCCCTTTAATTTCTGTTTTCCTCTGCATACTGTCCCGAGCACTGATGAACTCTCACTGCACTGATGAACTCTCACTGCACTGATGAACTCTCACTGCACTGATGAACTCTCACTGCACTGATGAACTCTCACTGCACTGATGAACTCTCACTGCACTGATGAACTCTCACTGCACTGATGAACTCTCACTGCACTGATGAACTCTCACTGCACTGATGAACTCTCACTGCACTGATGAACTCTACCATCGATTAGTTTACGTTTTCTAGAATGCTTAACAAATGGAATCATACTGTCTGTACCCTTTTTTTGTGTGGCTTCTGTCACTCAGCAAAATTGAAGAGTCATCCTTGTTGTGATTATCAATAGTTCATTGCTTTCTATCTCTGACTGATATTTCATTGTAATAGTCCGTTCGTTATTCCAGTCACCTGTTGGTGGACATTTGGGTGTTTCCAGTTTTGGCTATGACAAATAAAGCTGCTATAAACACTCACATACACATGTTTTTGTGGACATATATTTCTCCTGGATAAATACCTAGGTGTGGAATTGTTGGATCATCTAGCACATTTATGTTTTACTTTTCTCTATTCCTTTTATTTTTGAGACAGAGTTTCGCTCTTGTCACCCAGGCTGGAGTGCAATGGCGCGATCTCAGCTCACTGCAACTTCTGCCTCCCGGGTTCATGTCACTCTCCTGCCTCAGCCTCTGAATAGTTGGGATTACAGCCATGCACCACCCTGCCTGGCTAATTTTTTTGTATTATTAGTGGAGATGGGATTTCCACAGGTTGGCCAGGCTGGTCTTTAACTCCTGACCTCAGGTGATCCACCTGACTCAGCCTCCCAAAATGCTGGGATTACAGGCATGAGCAACCTGCCTGGCCTGGATCCCATTAATTCTTGAATCTCATCTCCAACTATTCTTGCCCTGGCTCACTCCACTTAAACTATGCTGGCCTCCTAGCCATTTGTCAAACACACCAAGCATGGTTCCAACTCAGGGCGTTTGCACTCGCTATTCATTCTGTCTGGAACTCTCATCCTCCGATATGCAAGACTCACTCTCTAACATTCTTTGGGTTTGTTCAAATATCTCCACGTCACTGAAAACTTCTCTGAATATGCGATTTTTAATCTTTAAAAAAAAAAAAAAAAAAAAAAAGGAAAGGAAAGAAATCAAACCTAAACAGATCATAGTCAAACTGCTAACAATTGAAAGAAAAGTGCTTCTCAGTACCTATGAACATTTCATACACAACATGTTCAAGAATTTGTGGAAAAGTTAGAAAACCTTATTGAAATACAATATAGAAAGCCTAAATTAACAGAGAAACATATCATGCTTATGAATTAGAAGTCTCGATATGTTAAAGACGTCAATTCTATACTAATTTTTCCCTGGATTCTATAAAATTCCTATAAGATTTGTTCATAACTTGTCCAAAATTGTGTATAAGTAAACAAATATTTTGTTCGGGACCGAAACATATATAATAAAACTTTCAGTAAAAGCTAAGGAGATATTAAATACAAATTTAAGATGACAGTTACCACTAAGAATATAGCCATAGGAAGGGGTAATGGTGATTTTTTTTCTGCACAGTAGACAGTGTTCTGGATGTAAGGTTCAAATTTGTCTTTGTGATCGCTGGTGTTATTGAGCCACCTGGAGGCAATAGTGCTGCAGTTTAAATATTTAGGATCCTGGATGGGGAGGTGGTAGGGAAGGGCTGGAAGAATCTTCCAGGATGTCAGCAGTGATTCCTGAGTCTTCCAGTTAATGGCACCCACAACTAAATGGGCAAAAGATGCACGGGAGATTGGCCTGTGAGAACATTGAGGACTTGGGGATGGATCTGCTATCTCCATGTGCAAAAGGATTTGTTAATCTGGGAGTTCCTCTGACATCTAGCCCTTGTCCATCTCTTTGGTTGCCTTTTCTTTTCTTTTTTTGACACAGAGTCTCGCTCTGTCACCCACGCTGGAGTGCAGTGGCGCGATCTCGGCTGACTGCAAGCTCCGCCTCCCGGGTTCATGTCACTCTCCTGCCTCAGCCCCCTGAGTAGCTGGGACTACAGGCGCCCACCACCACGCCCGGCTAATTTGTTTTTTCTTTTTTTTGTATGTTTAGTAGAGAGGGGTTTTCACCCTGTTAGCCAGGATGGTTTCGAACTCCTGACCTCGTCATCTGCCCACCTCAGCCTCCCAAAGTGCTGGGATTACAGGCATGAGCCACCCCATGCAGTCATTCAAGGTGTAATTAACATTCAGTAAACTGCACATATTTAAAGGGTAAAAGGTTCTAAGTTTTGTCATGTGTGCACCCATGAATTTATCACCAAAATCAAGATAATAAACGTATCTGTCCCCGTCAAATGTTTTCTTCTGCTTCCTTGTAGTCCTTTCTTTTCTTTTTTTTTTTTTTTGAGATGTTTTTTGCCCAGGCTGGAGTGCGATGAACTCTCACTGCACTGATGAACTCTCACTGCACTGATGAACTCTCACTGCACTGATGAACTCTCACTGCACTGATGAACTCTCACTGCACTGATGAACTCTCACTGCACTGATGAACTCTCACTGCACTGATGAACTCTCACTGCACTGATGAACTCTCACTGCACTGATGAACTCTCACTGCACTGATGAACTCTCACTGCACTGATGAACTCTCACTGCACTGATGAACTCTCACTGCACTGATGAACTCTACCATCGATTAGTTTACGTTTTCTAGAATGCTTAACAAATGGAATCATACTGTCTGTACCCTTTTTTTGTGTGGCTTCTGTCACTCAGCAAAATTGAGAGTCATCCTTGTTGTGATTATCAATAGTTCATTGCTTTCTATCTCTGACTGATATTTCATTGTAATAGTCCGTTCGTTATTCCAGTCACCTGTTGGTGGACATTTGGGTGTTTCCAGTTTTGGCTATGACAAATAAAGCTGCTATAAACACTCACATACACATGTTTTTGTGGACATATATTTCTCCTGATAAATACCTAGGTGTGGAATTGTTGGATCATCTAGCACATTTATGTTTTACTTTTCTCTATTCCTTTTATTTTTGAGACAGAGTTTCGCTCTTGTCACCCAGGCTGGAGTGCGATGGCACAATCTCAGCTCACTGCAAGCTCCGCCTCCCGGGTTCACGCCATTCTCCTGCCTCAGCCTCTCCGAATAGCTGGGATTACAGGCCTGCGCCACCACACCCGGCTAATTTTGTATTTTTAGTAGATACAGGGTTTCGCCATGTTGGTCAGGCTGGTCTCGAACTCACCTCAGGTGATCCCCCTCGCCTCCCGAAGTGTGGGATTACAGGCATGAGCCACCGCACCCGGCCTGTAATCCTTTCTTAATACTGCTTTCTGTTTTCCTCTGCATACTGTCCCGAGCACTGATGAACTCTCACTGCACTGATGAACTCTACCATCGATTAGTTTACGTTTTCTAGAATGCTTAACAAATGGAATCATACTGTCTGTACCCTTTTTTTGTGTGGCTTCTGTCACTCAGCAAAATTTGAGAGTCATCCTTGTTGTGATTATCAATAGTTCATTGCTTTCTATCTCTGACTGATATTTCATTGTAATAGTCCGTTCGTTATTCCAGTCACCTGTTGGTGGACATTTGGGTGTTTCCAGTTTTGGCTATGACAAATAAAGCTGCTATAAACACTCACATACACATGTTTTTGTGGACATATATTTCTCCTGGATAAATACCTAGGTGTGGAATTGTTGGATCATCTAGCACATTTATGTTTTACTTTTCTCTATTCCTTTTATTTTTGAGACAGAGTTTCGCTCTTGTCACCCAGGCTGGAGTGCGATGGCACAATCTCAGCTCACTGCAACTTCTGCCTCCCGGGTTCAAGCCATTCTCCTGCCTCAGCCTCTGAATAGCTGGGATTACAGGCATGAGCAACCTGCCTGGCCTGGATCCCATTAATTCTTGAATCTCATCTCCAACTATTCTTGCCCTGGCTCACTCCACTTAAACTATGCTGGCCTCCTAGCCATTTGTCAAACACACCAAGCATGGTTCCAACTCAGGGCGTTTGCACTCGCTATTCATTCTGTCTGGAACTCTCATCCTCCATATGCAAGACTCACTCTCTAACATTCTTTGGGTTTGTTCAAATATCTCCACGTCACTGAAAACTTCTCTGAATATGCGATTTTAATCTTTAAAAAAAAAAAAAAAAAAAAAAAAAAAAAAAAAAAAAAAAAAAAAAAAAAAAAAAAAAAAAAAAAAAAAAAAAAAAAAAAAAAAGGAAAGGAAAGAAATCAAACCTAAACAGATCATAGTCAAACTGCTAACAATTGAAAGAAAAGTGCTTCTCAGTACCTATGAACATTTCATACACAACATGTTCAAGAATTTGTGGAAAAGTTAGAAAACCTTATTGAAATACAATATAGAAAGCCTAAATTAACAGAGAAACATATCATGCTTATGAATTAGAAGTCTCGATATGTTAAAGACGTCAATTCTATACTAATTTTTCCCTGGATTCTATAAAATTCTATAAGATTTGTTCATAACTTGTCCAAAATTGTGTATAAGTAAACAAATATTTTGTTCGGGACCCAAACATATATAATAAAACTTTCAGTAAAAGCTAAGGAGATATTAAATACAAATTTAAGATGACAGTTACCACTAAGAATATAGCCATAGGAAGGGGTAATGGTGATTTTTTTTCTGCACAGTAGACAGTGTTCTGGATGTAAGGTTCAAATTTGTCTTTGTGATCGCTGGTGTTATTGAGCCACCTGGAGGCAATAGTGCTGCAGTTTAAATATTTAGGATCCTGGATGGGGAGGTGGAGGGAAGGGCTGGAAGAATCTTCCAGGATGTCAGCAGTGATTCCTGGAGTCTTCCAGTTAATGGCACCCAATAACTAAATGGGCAAAAGATGCACGGCAGATTGGCCTGTGAGAACATTGAGGACTTGGGGATGGATCTGCTATCTCCATGTGCAAAAGGATTTGTTAATCTGGGAGTTCCTCTGACATCTAGCCCTTGTCCATCTCTTTGGTTGCCTTTTCTTTTCTTTTTTTTTTTTTGTATTATTAGTGGAGATGGGATTTCCACAGGTTGGCCAGGCTGGTCTTTAACTCCTGACCTCAGGTGATCCACCTGACTCAGCCTCCCAAAATGCTGGGATTACAGGCATGAGTCACCATGCCCAGCCTCTTTGTATCATCAGATACCACTCAGTTACTCCATCTCTTCCCTTTAATTTCTGTTTTCCTTTAGCTTCCCCCCCCAACAAAGAAAAAGAAACATAGTTTATTTTTCACATCCTAGGTTCTTTATTTAATATCTTTATTGAGGTATAATATTTTTGAGATGGGATCTTGCTCTGTTGCCCAGACTAGGGTGCAGTGTTCCAATCATAACTCACTGCAGCCTCAGCCTTCTGGGCTCCAGTGATCCTCCCACCTCAGCTTCCCAAGTACCCGGGAATACAGGCGTGCACCACCACAGCCAGCTAACCTTTTAGTATTTTTTATCGAGACAGGGTTTCTCCATGTTGCGTAGGCTAGTCTTGAATTCCTGGCTTCAACTGATGAACTCTCACTGCACTGATGAACTCTCACTGCACTGATGAACTCTCACTGCACTGATGAACTCTCACTGCACTGATGAACTCTCACTGCACTGATGAACTCTCACTGCACTGATGAACTCTCACTGCACTGATGAACTCTCACTGCACTGATGAACTCTCACTGCACTGATGAACTCTCACTGCACTGATGAACTCTCACTGCACTGATGAACTCTCACTGCACTGATGAACTCTCACTGCACTGATGAACTCTCACTGCACTGATGAACTCTCACTGCACTGATGAACTCTCACTGCACTGATGAACTCTCACTGCACTGATGAACTCTCACTGCACTGATGAACTCTCACTGCACTGATGAACTCTCACTGCACTGATGAACTCTCACTGCACTGATGAACTCTCACTGCACTGATGAACTCTCACTGCACTGATGAACTCTCACTGCACTGATGAACTCTCACTGCACTGATGAACTCTCACTGCACTGATGAACTCTCACTGCACTGATGAACTCTCACTGCACTGATGAACTCTCACTGCACTGATGAACTCTCACTGCACTGATGAACTCTCACTGCACTGATGAACTCTCACTGCACTGATGAACTCTCACTGCACTGATGAACTCTCACTGCACTGATGAACTCTCACTGCACTGATGAACTCTCACTGCACTGATGAACTCTCACTGCACTGATGAACTCTCACTGCACTGATGAACTCTCACTGCACTGATGAACTCTCACTGCACTGATGAACTCTCACTGCACTGATGAACTCTCACTGCACTGATGAACTCTCACTGCACTGATGAACTCTCACTGCACTGATGAACTCTCACTGCACTGATGAACTCTCACTGCACTGATGAACTCTCACTGCACTGATGAACTCTCACTGCACTGATGAACTCTCACTGCACTGATGAACTCTCACTGCACTGATGAACTCTCACTGCACTGATGAACTCTACCATCGATTAGTTTACGTTTTCTAGAATGCTTAACAAATGGAATCATACTGTCTGTACCCTTTTTTTGTGTGGCTTCTGTCACTCAGCAAAATTGGAGAGTCATCCTTGTTGTGATTATCAATAGTTCATTGCTTTCTATCTCTGACTGATATTTCATTGTAATAGTCCGTTCGTTATTCCAGTCACCTGTTGGTGGACATTTGGGTGTTTCCAGTTTTGGCTATGACAAATAAAGCTGCTATAAACACTCACATACACATGTTTTTGTGGACATGTATTTCTCCTGGATAAATACCTAGGTGTGGAATTGTTGGATCATCTAGCACATTTATGTTTTACTTTTTCTCTATTCCTTTTATTTTTTGAGACAGAGTTTCGCTCTTGTCACCCAGGCTGGAGTGCGATGGCACGATCTCAGCTCACTGCAACTTCTGCCTCCCGGGTTCAAGCCATTCTCCTGCCTCAGCCTCTGAATAGCTGGGATTACAGCCATGCACCACCCTGCCTGGCTAATTTTTTTGTATTATTAGTGGAGATGGGATTTCCACAGGTTGGCCAGGCTGGTCTTTAACTCCTGACTTCAGGTGATCTGCCTGACTCGGCCTCCCAAAGTGCTGGGATTACAGGCATGCAGCCACCATGCCTGGCTAATTTTTTTGTATTATTAGTGGAGATGGGATTTCCACAGGTTGGCCAGGCTGGTCTTTAACTCCTGACCTCAGGTGATCCACCTGACTCAGCCTCCCAAAATGCTGGGATTACAGGCATGAGTCACCATGCCCAGCCTCTTTTGTATCATCAGATACCACTCAGTTACTCCATCTCTTCCCTTTAATTTCTGTTTTCCTTTAGCTTCCCCCCCCAACAAAGAAAAAGAAACATAGTTTATTTTTCACATCCTAGGTTCTTTATTTAATATCTTTATTGAGGTATAATAA
>JAKGGE010000691.1:0-27992 GCA_023748175.1 Hoolock leuconedys | reverse complement strand
AATTTGTTTTTTTTTTCCTTGTTTTTGTGTGTTTAGTAGAGAGGGGTTTTCACCTGTTAGCCAGGATGGTTTCAACTCCTGACCTGGCCATCTGCCCCACCTCAGCCTCCCAAAGTGTTGCTGATTGCATGAGTCACCAGTGCTCAGCCTCTTTGTATCATCAGATACCACCTTGGGGCACCACCCTTCCCTTTAATTTCTGTTTTCCTTAGCTTCCCCAACAAAGAAAAGAAACATAGTTTATTTTTCACATCCTAGGTTCTTTATTTTAATATCCTTTATTGAGGTATAATATTTTGAGATGGGATTTCCCTTAACAACTCTTTGGAGGTCTCTCCATCCTTTCAGCTTCATTATAGCGAGAGCAGCCGGGCTGCACCTTTAACATTTCACAAGATCTCAGCTCAGCCAAGTCCTCAACCATTTTGTCATGAGGATCACTTTCTTCCTACCAGTTCCCTCAACCTGTCCCTTGCCTCCTCTAAGCCTCAGCAGAAGGGGCTTTGACATGCTTTTCCCACAGCAATTGTCTTGATACCTGCATTCTCTGAGCTAGAAGCTTTCTCTCATTTCTCCTTTCCTCTCTGAGCAAGTCTTTTCAGTGTCATATTTCACCACCAACAAGCTCTTCACAGCTATTGGGAGGGCTTTCTCCAGCAGGTACCTGAAAGCGCCTGCAGCATCTGCCACATTCCCAGTCCCAAAGCCATGTCACATTTCCAGGCATTTCTTAGCAGCCCCCACTTTGTGGTACTAAAATCTGTCTTAGTTTGCTCTGGCTGCCATAACAAACTTCCTGAACTGGGTGATTTATAAAAACAGAAATTTATTTTCTCACAGTTCTGGAGGCTGGAAGTCCAAGATCAAGCCAATTCAGGTTCTGGTGTGAGTCATCCTTCACGGACTGACACTTCCTCTGGCTCTGCCCTTACACATGACACAGAGTGACAGAGAGATTGAGGCCTGGGTGAGCTCTCACTGTCTCCTCTTGAGGATCCAGCAGCCTCTCACTGAACCTTAACTTCGCCGCCCAGGAGGCCCAATCTCCAAATTCCAGCCATGCCGGAGTTGAGGGTCTTCAACACTGAACTTGGGGGACACAAGCATTCTGTCCATGACAGATATTATAAATGGATTCTCAGATTAAGACATCAGCATCCTACACACTTCACTTAAGGCAGGAAGGTGCTTACACTAGTGTCCTTAACAGGCTGGGGTGTCGACAGCTGCATTATCTCAGATATGAAACAGTCTGATCTCCAGAAGCTGAAGAGAGAAATGGGAAAATTACCCAAGGCACAGACCATGGTAAAATGCGCTCTTCACCGCCACTCTGACTAAGCGCCCAGCAGTCAGACCTTTAAAACACAAGTGACCACTTAATTGAGATGAATGTACTTTTGCCAAATATCTTTTGAGACTGCACAATGCTACTGAGAATAGAGTATGTGTCAAATTGAGGAAATAATGATTACTTATAAAACTATTTCACCTTCATTTTAGCATAGAAAGTCCTGAAGTTCAGAGAAATGTACAAATAGTAGGATTTTCCTCTCCATTCATTCTCCAACTCCCAGAAACCCTCCTATCGTAATACAGAACTTAGAGTCTAATCAACTTGAGATGTTCGGGAGTGACATTCACTCCATCCAGTCAACACAGAGGTCTCCTTTCACGCGCCTCAGGTAACCCATCAGCACTACTCATGTGGTGCGGCTCCCCGCCCTGCTCTGTTTTCAAAGTAGCCAGTTTTATGAGAAACGCTTGACTGAGGGATTGGAAAGACAAAAGGACAGTGCACTCATGGGCATAGAACAGGCTCCCTATCACCTCAGCATGGCCACTGCCTCACCCACACGGGCAGGCTGGCTTCCACTTCCCTCTCACTGCCACCCAACTTCCTCTAAAGGAGTGCCGCTTCCTGAGATGATGCAGCACACGTTTTATGCAATGAATGTACTGCCCTGACTTGCAACCTCAAATCAATATCACTCAGTCCTGTCTAATCCTCCAGGAGCTTGTTATATATTTCCTAGTCGAATCTCTTTCCATGTTTGCATTTCCATTGCCAGTCTAACTGTTCCTTTCTTTATCCCTATTACATTTCCTAGTTTAACTTTCCTTTCCATGTTTCATACTCCTACATTTAGTTCATCCATTCCTTTATCCCTATTACTTACATTCTCTAGTTCACCTTTCTCCTTCTATTACTTGTTTCTGTCTAATCATGTTTCAGCACTTCCACGTTTCTATTTAACTTCTCCTTCTCCATGTTCCAGCACCTTTACATTTATCTATCCTCCTCCAGGTTTGTGCTACTCATTGCCTAGTTCCATCCTATGTTTCAGATCTTGTCTAATCCTCTCTCTCTATGCTCTATTACTCTCCTCTATTTCTGTCTAATCCTTCTCTCTCCATGTCCATTACCTTCACATTTGTATAATCTCTCCTTTCATGCTCATACTCTGCTTTCTGTGCCCATCCTTCTTTTCTCCAGGTTTTATTACCTCTTACTGCTTTCCTAGTAATCCTTCCTCTATCTCCATACTCCCTCATCGCTTCTGTCTAATCCTCCTATAAGCCCATTACCTTGCTTCTGTGTCTTACTGTTCCTTGATGTGTCTATTCCCACTCCCTATTTCAGTTGCTTATTTGAATTGACATTATCTAATTGCTAATTAGTCTCTCTTTGTTCTAATTATCCTATTAAACTAATCTCTTAGAGAGTAGGGGAACTCCTGGCTTTTAGTTCCTCATAATTAATGTGTGTGAGTGAAGGTGAAAGTCAGCTATGTGGTCTGGGCCTGCTCAAAATGACTCTCAGTCTAACCCCGCAGCACTGCTTCTCTCTCTCACAGGAAACCCAACCAAACCACCCACTCCGCTGCATCCCACACACTAGTACTTGTCGCTGGGCTCCTTCCTTAAAACAACCCACCTTGCATGAAGCTGCCAGTCATCTCAACCTCGTTCTATCTGTCAGCACAATTTGGCCTATAGGGCTAAACCAGGCAGTCACCACTTTTTGTGAATAACAAGTGCACACAGCCATGTCCACCATCAGTGCACCATTCGTTGCTTTTATGCTGCAATAAAGTAGAACTCAGTAATTGGCGGCCAGAGCCTTAAACTCCCAAGAAGATGAAAATATTCCACTGCTTATTCCTCTTTACAGAAAATCATAAGGACCCTGGTCTACTGGAAAGCCTACACACATCCCTTCAAGATCATCACCACGTCCCCAAACCCACCCATAGATCTGTCTGTCTGTGGGAGTCTGACCATCTCACAGGAAAAGCCCCTTAGTACCCAAGGCTAATACTCTCCAAAGCAAAACTAAGGGAAGGTGCACGCCTTTTAAACTACTCTGAAATTCATGGCAAATCCAAGCTACCATCGGGTTAGGTAAATTACCCAGAAAGTAGTAAAAATGTTGACATTACAACTTGCCGGTTCTGTAAGTACTTTCTATTTCCTGCACTGATCCCTGACAACTAAGGGAACAAATGGTAAACCACAGGGCCTTGAGGAGCTCCGCCTACAGGAACCAATGGGGAACAACAAACATGTTGGATGCTGCACGGAAAGGCTTCGAAGACCGTAGCTTATCATCTTCATCTCACCATAAATCCAACCAAGCTTATCCATTACTGTCTCCTAGAAAGTACCTCATTGCTTCAATGTATTTTCCCTTTTATCCATTTCTATTTCTAATCTTATAAAAAATGTCTACTTTTCAAAGATTAACTTTCATAAAAAACATGTAATGGTCTGTTCATAAGAAAGGAATATTTATAGTTGTTTTAAGACTATCTAACATTTTGTTCAATGAAGAAAAAATCAACATACCAGTGAGAGCCAACCGCTCTGGAGGGATGAAATTTGATTGAATTTACTGCAAAAATAAAAATATGATAAAAATAGGGTTTAGTGACAAAAACGCAGCATTAACATTTATTAGCTATAGCGTGGTATTTCAAAGTCAACATTAAAAAAGAACTATGAGTTCAATATTAGATCCTCCACCAGTTAAATTATAAATAAATGTGTGAATTAGAACAGAGGCAATAATAAACACAACTAAGCTATGAACCACCAAATCGCTACAGTTTGTAGGACCCCAGAAAAGGATATCTACTGGTCTAGTTCTTTTATAGACAAAGATGTCATTTTAGCTAAAAATAAATCAGGGATTAGAAAAAGAAAACATAATTAAGGACAACAGGTGAAGATAAATTATAGTGTGGTAGACACACTTATTACCATAAGCCCCAATCTCCCACCCGGGCCTCCTTCCCAGCCTCTAAGGGACCCCAATCTGTTCTTGTGACTAGTAGAGACCCCTAGACCCCAGAGAGTATAACCCCTGCCAGCCCCAGAAATGAATCAGGGAATCACAAGTAGCTAAGTGATGTCCTCCACCTCCCACAAAAGGGGTATCTGGCAGAGGTCTTTTTTTTTTTTTTTGTGAGTAGGGTCTCACCTGTTGCCTAGGCTGGAGTGCAAATGGCACCCATCTCAGCTCACTCAGCTTTGACCTTCAAGACTCAGGTGAACCTCCCACCTTAGCCTCCCAAGTAACTGGGACCACAAGAATGTACCACCACACCTGACTAGTTTTGGGGGTTTCTTTGGTATTTTTTTTTAGTAGTATATTGTATTCCTAAGTATTTTATAAAGACAGGTCAAGGTCAAGAGTGGCTCACGCCCATAATACCAGCACTTTGGGAGGCAGAGGCGGCTTGACCACGAGGTCAGGAGATCATGACCATGGTGAAACCCCGCCTCTACTAAAAATACAAAAATTAGCCGGCGCCTGTGGCAGACACCTGTAGTCCCAGCTACCGGGAGGCTGAGGCAGGAGAATGGTGAACCCGGGGCTTGAGCTTGCAGGAGTCGAGATCATGTCATTTCAGACCTCCAGCCTGGGCAACACAGCTGAGACACCATCTCAAAAAAAAAAGCACAGGGTCTTTTACTCTTTAGTAGAGACAGGGTTCTGCCACAAGCTGCCCAGGCTGGTCTCAAATCCCTGCCCACCCCAGCCCCAAAGTGCTGGGATTACAGGTGTGAGCCACCTCACCCAAGCCAGAGGTCTGAGGAAGCTAATACCTTTTCTTTGGAAAAAAAAGGCTACTGAGACCCCTGCACCACCTTCCCCCCCCTTGCTCCTGTCTTGAATGTAGACAGAATATTTGACATGTGGTCAGTAAGACCACACAAGCATGATAAATGCTAGCACTGAACACAGAGCCCAGCTCCAGGTCTGACCTAGTCTGGAGCCCACACTGCCCAATCTGGGATCTCTCCCGGCAAACAACAGGGGATTGGGATGGGGTGAGCTACCGTCAGTCAGCACCAGTCAGCAGAGCAAAAAGAGTTACACCCGCGTCACCTGGGGACAATTCAACCCTATTTCCAAACCCTTGTAAGAAAATGTATGTCCCTAACATAGAAACACATATGAAATTCTACTAAATCTGGAATAGGGTTATCTCCTTAACACAATGTTGGGTAGCTATACCCATTAGAATTATATATTTCTTTTCTAAGGGAACTGTGTTCTGAAAAATGTTATGCCCTACTAATATTAAAATATCAACTGTGGGAAGCCAATAAGTGGAAAACTGTACACTTATAAGCCAACCAAGCACCAATGGATTAAAACCAAATTATCACTAGAACCCACTCAACAAACAGTATTAATGCTTCCACTTGATGAGAAATTTTGGTAAAGACGGCACCAATTTTCACTTTATTATAACGAACCCAACCTCTGTAGCTAATCACAAATGAAGCTAGCCACTGTGAGGTAGAAGGTAACCGCTACTACAGAAGGGAGGCAGAGGGCAGGTACAAGGTGACAGGGAGCTGTGGGAGGCAGTTTCTTCAGCAGACCACTACATAGGCATAATAATGCGAAAACTATCCCCCGATCTTACCAAATCGGCACAGGAATCATGTTAGTGAGGGATGGAAACCAAGCCCGTGTAATGAGGTCTCCCTCGAGAGAGCCTCAGTCACCCCGGGTCACCCTCCACAGTGGATGGTCAACGCGGGCTGGAGCAGGAAGCATGGGGGCAGCACCGTGAGCCACTTAAAGGGTGCAGCAGAATCAGCTGGCACCCGGACCCAATCCACAGTGGGCTATGAGGGAGAAACGGGGATGCCAGCCATGGCTACCCTTTCATCCAGTGTCAGCACTGGCTCTCTTTCCATCACGCGGGCACATTTAACTGTCATAAAATTTTAAGCTGAAATCTAAAGAGAGAAGAAACAAAGGGGACAAATAACCTCTGCCACCAGTGTCACCTCTGCCCGAGGCTGCAGACACAGTGAAACTGGGACCCTCACCCATTTTCCTGGGGCTAGAGAGAGGGAGCCTGCTGTTGGGCATTTTGCCTGTGAGACCCAAGAGGGAAAGAGGCAGAGTGCGAGCCCAGGTCAAGACCACCTCCTTGTAGAGTCACTGATTCAACCCCACCAGCCCCACCCACCCCCCCTTAGCTAGGGCTGAACTTAGAGATCAAAAACATCTCCAGGCCAGGCACAGTGACTCACACCTGTAATCCCAACACTTTGGGAGGTCGAGGCAGGCTGGATCGCCTGAGTCAGGAGTTCGAGACCAGCCTGACCAACACATGGTGAAACCCCATCTCTACTGTAACACAAAAAAACTTATTGGGCTTGGTGGTGACAGCCCAGACCCCAGCCACTTGGGAGGTCAAGCAGGGAGAATCCTGAACCAGGGATGCAGAAGTTGGGTAAGTGGAGTCAGGAGATCCCACCTCACGGGCACTCCAGCTCCTGCATGGTATAGAGCAAGACTCATCTCAAAAAATTGACTAATTAAAAAATAAATTTTAAAAAATACAAAATTTAGCCAGGAGTGGTACAAACGTAATCCCAGCTATCTCGGGAGGCTGAAGCAGGAGAATCGCTTCAACGTGGAGGCGGAGGTTGTAGCTAATGGAGATCGCACCACCTGCACTTCAGCCTGGTGACAGAGTGAGACCTGGCCTCCCAAAAAAAGAAAAAATCCCCAGTGGAAAACGCAAAACACAGTCCCCAGGAGGAAGAGGAGAGACACACGAACACCCACAGGCCGCGCTGTGAAACACAGGCGCCTTCTCCCCTCTGACACCCCCCCCAAATGCAGAAGCATCCTGAAGAAACAGGCACAGACCCACAAAGAAAAGAACCAAAGAGATGATATTGCAAGAGACTACACCAAATACCTGGAGGCCAGAAGAGCAGATGGTGACGGTGAGTGGGTGAACACCGGAAGGTTAAATTAACTCCGCGTGAAGAACGGAAAAG
This sequence comes from Hoolock leuconedys, assembly GCA_023748175.1. NCBI lineage: Eukaryota > Metazoa > Chordata > Mammalia > Primates > Hylobatidae > Hoolock > Hoolock leuconedys. The sequence goes on along the minus strand of JAKGGE010000691.1, from coordinate 20,672 downwards.
CCAACAAAAAAAAACCAGCCAGGCAAAAGAACAGGAAGAGACTCTTCTTGCTGGGACACAGCAGCCTCTATGGATCCAAGTACCAAACCCCTACTCAACATTATAAAAGCTGCAGATAAACAGCAAAAAAATAAACAAAAGGTTTTAAGTCATCATGGAAGTTCTGGAGGCCCCAGAGGGAGCACTGGAAGCCCCACTACCTGACGACCCCCAAGGCACAGAGACCAGCCGGAGCTTAGGTGAAGTCCAGACGCGAGGGGCCAAGACAGAAGCTGAGGCCAGATCCCCTAGGAGAGGCAGCTGTGAAGGAGTAGGCTACTGCTCAGCCTCCAGGCACCGGACAGCACCTGGAACTGGGCATGAGGGCGGACACCAAGCAGAAAGCTGCCTCTAAGAGCCAACACCATGCAGGACTGGCAGATGAAACTAAAGCTCGGGGTCTGTGAAGGCACACCCCTGAGCTGACAACCCCTAGAACAAGGGAAAGCAGAGGAACAGCAGAGCCCCCAAAGCCTGAACCCACCGCCACCAACCCTTAAGTCAATCAGCAGCTTCACTGCCCACTCTATCTGCTGGCCAAGGAAAATTAACCCCTCTAGAGAACAGGAAATGACTATGTGTGTATGTACATCGCCTGTGTGTGGATGCAAGCATAAACCCCCCCCATACCCCTCACTTTACTGTGCTTTGTAGGTACTGATTTTTACAAATTGAGGGTTTGTGGCAACCCCAAGGTTGAACACCCACTGCTACCTCATTTTCTCCCAACAGCATGCTCACTTCATGTCTCTGTGACACACGTTGGTAACCTTGCAATATTTCAAACTTTCTTTTTTTTTTTTTTAATTTCTTTTGCCAGCACCTTTGACCTTGGATTTTTGCATTATTATTTATATCTGTTAATAGTGACCTGTGATCTCTTGATGCTACTATTGTCATTTCAAGACCAAAACCTACTCAATAAATGTTGTGGGAGTTACAATTGCTCCACCAACCTTTCTCTATCTCTCTCCCCCCCTGCCTGTAGGCCCCCCCACTCCCTGAGACAAAGAATACCAAAATTAGGCCAATTCATAACCCCACAATGGCCTCTAAGTATCTAAATGAAAGGAAGAGTTGCACATTGTCTCCCTTTAAATCAAAAAGCTGGGGAAATGATTTCAGTTTAGTGAGGTAAGCCCAAAACAGACAGGCTGAAAGTCACGCCCTTGCACCAAAACAGCCAACTTGAATGAGGAAAAGTCTGAAGGAAAATAAAAGCTTATCCAGTGAACGACAAATGACAAGAACGCCGGCACAGGAAGTTTGGAGTGGTCGGACTGATTAAAGCAGCTTGGGCCAACATCTCCTTTTAGCCAAAGCTCAATCCAGAGTATAGGCCCTGACTCCTCAAGCCCCAGCTGTGAGTAAGAGGCCATGGAAGAAAAAAGCTGAAAGCTGGCAGAGAGTTGTTTATGAGGTTTAAGATCACCGCTCCACAACATAAAAGTACAAGTCGGCAGCAAGTGTTGATGGAAAAGTTGCAGCAAGTCTCCAGAAGATCCAGCTGAGTCTACTTGGTGAAGATGGCTACCTAAACAACAGGTTTTGAATGCAAAACAAACAGCCTTATATTGGAAGAATATGCCACCAGGTAATTCTTTCCCTAGTTAGAGAGGAGACATCCATGCCTCCTAAACTCAAGGGACAGGTTGTCTTGTTAGAGGCGGATGGCTAGTGGACTTTCAGCTGAAGTCAGTGTTCACTTGCTATCCCAAAACCTAGGCCCTTAAGAATTACGCTACATCTCCCCACCTGCCCCTCCATAAATGGGAAGAACAAAGCATGGATGACAGCACATCTGATGACAGCATTGTTGGACTGAGTATTTTAAGCCACCACAGACCTACAACTTCTATAATACAACTGGTTTCATTGACAACGCACCTGCTCCACCCGTAGGGCTCGACAGATAAAGCAAGATGAATGTTGATTTCATAAAGTGCATCAAGCACACAACATCCACTTGCAGCCCAGGGATCAAGGGGACATCACCCTCAAGTCTTAAGTTTTGTACCTATGCACATATTTAATTTTTTTAAAGTTTTGAAGAGGAAATTTGGATGAGGAAACAGAATACAGCACTCGCCTCTGCAACAGCGCTTTTGCTCTACATCTGAACACCAATCACACACACGCCTGGTGGGCACCAAGCTAGAAAGCTGTGAGAAAAGACACTGTGGCACCCCAGCCAGTCTGTGGGACGCTGTATGGAAGACAGGTAAGAAGGCATAAACGGAGTGAGTAATGCCTAACATCGAGGCGTCCTGCAGTCTGTCTACACACCAAGGGGAAATGTCCAGGGCAAGAAAGAGAAGACACCGCACAGGAACACGTACATGAGGAGGTCCTGGGAAAGGGGAGGGAAGGTCCAGCTCACCGCCAGGGACCTGGGACTGCAAGGCAGGACAGGCCAGAGCCATCGGGTCTCCACCCACACCTGTCCCCCCAGCACACAGGCACGCCATCTCAGCCTGGTGCTGGAGTGGTGCAGGAGTGGCAAGGAGCAGGAAGAAACAAAGAACCACAGCACGCAAGGAGAGGAAACAGAAACAACTAATAGGAAACCTGGCACACACACAGCCAGGCCCCTGGGCGAGAAAAGAGCTATGTGACAAAGTAATTAACCACTGGACAACATTAACTACGTGGACAGTACTAACTACGCGGACAGCATTAACTACAGGCACGCTAGCACATCTGTGAGTATCCTTGCCTGAATACATCCAAGTTATTATCACTACATCAAAAGTAAACCTCTAAAAGAGATATGTATTTTAGATAAATAATGCATATTTCAGTTAGCAAAATTTCCTGCATATGGTTTATAGACAACATTAAATAAAAATGCAGACTAAGACTTATATGTACATTGTTTAGGAGTTAAGCATTTCCCTGCTGGCTGGCTTCCTACAAGCTCAAGCATGGAGCGTCCCAGTCTCTGAACAGACCACACTGTCCCCCGACAACCAAACAGTAAGGCTTCCACGGAGTAGCAGCTGGCTCTTACCATGCACCCATTTTAAACATTAATTCCGAGGCTGGGCTGTGGCTTCACGCCTGTAATCCCAGTACTTTGGGAGGTCAGGCGGCAGATCACGGCAGGTCAGGAGGTCGAGACCATCCTAGCTAACACGAAACCGCCCCTCACCAAAAAAATAGAAAAATTAGCCATGCAGGGTTTCTGGGCGCCTGTAGTCCCAGCTACCTCGGGAGTAGCTGAGGCAGGAGTAGTATGCTTGAACCCGGAGTATGGAGCTTGCAGTGAGCTGAACATGCCACCAGACCCAGCTCATGACAGAGAGCAAGACCTGCCTCAAAAAAATAAATAAATAAATAAATAAAAAAAATAAAAAAAAAATAAAAACACACTGAGGGGAGGTAATGCCCTGCCTGCACCCCTAGGCAGTGCTGCCTCATCTAATGGGTCTGCATACTGACTAGGCACTCTGAAACCATGTCTACAGCAAAGCCTGCGGTGGACTGTAAGATGGAAATGAAGGTCAGAACTTAGCTATCATCAGTTTATAAGTTTTTCAATGAAAGAATAAGATACATCAAATATACTTACCATCAGATATTCCTTCTAATTTTGATTCTATTTTCATAGCACCTCTAACTGATCAAAGAAACATTCTAAATAGAGAAGCAGGACTCTGTCTATGAAGTTCAAGCACTGATAACTAGAGACTTGATTTCATTTTACTATGATACATACTACAGGCCGATAGAGAGAGGTTTCCATCATAGTTTCTATTATTTATTAGTATTAAATGTTCCAGAACATCTCCCAGAGTTCACAAATTCAAACAGCATCCAAATCCAGTTACAAATCCGTTGAGAGATAAGCATTTCCTTTGGACTGGCCTCATTCAATAGCCACTATTACTTTTAAGTAGATTTTAATGGGAAAATCTTGAGAAATAAGCACCAATTAGCCAAAATGAAATTTGAACATCAGAGCAACTTTATTCTTTTTTTTTTAAAACTACATGATTCCAAAGGAACTACAGCCATCCATGAAAACAGCTCAAAGAGGAGCAAGAACTTTCTTTATATTCAAGTGGTTTATCACATTCACTTCTGCCCTAAAAAAAGCAGAGTCCAGTGAGCATTTAAACGCCTCACAAGCTGGGGCTGTGCCTTTCAATGAGCACCATTTGTAATGGGGAGCTACCTATCTCAAGGGTATTATGCCACCTTAGATAAAGGCTTTCTATAAAATATCTTTTTTGGGAAAACAAGCGTCGCCTGGCCACCCCCGCCCCAGGCAAACCTCAAGCTGGGGAGCCACCAGCCTCACCGCTGGGCTACACACACCTGTGACAAAGTGCCCACCTCAAGCAGCACCTGCCAAGTCCCGTCCCTCAAACTGTACCTACCCGTGTCACAATACTTACAGTGGTGAGATAGAGGATGCCTTGCACTTTAGACACAGGGAATTTTATGGCAAATAGTAGACACTTGTCTGATAAACAAACATTTAATAGTATTTGATGGGAGGAGGATACTGGAACCCAAGATGGAGCAAATCACGGAACTCTGAGGGTGGCGGAGAGGCTGCAAGAGCTAAGATCACAACGCCACTGCACTCCAGCCCATGACAGAGAGAGTTTAGACCTGCCTCAAAAAGGAAAAGAAAACGCACAATTGGAATACTGATTCCTCAACACATTTAAGTTAAATCCATTCCAAACAAGTATTTCTTTCCTCAGATACTTGGTTCACTGTGAGTTCCAACGTCACCCACAAATCTGAAAAGACAGGGTGTGCATGCACATCTATTCATGGGAGCATGGAATGCAGGGATGCAGCTGGACACCCACCCACGGGACCAGAATGCAGGACTGCAGGCCACAGCACTAAGCATCACTCAAGTGGCTAATGTGTGGGTTCCACTGAATTCTCCATGACACCCTTTTGCATCTAGGGTTCCTCTGCCAGAAAAGTGAATGTCTGTCACTCAGGGATCAGGGCACAGCCATGTCTTCAACAGGGCTGGCCAGGTCCGCAGCGCACTCCACCGGCCGATGCAGTCCCAAGCACCACTGGAGCGCCTGGCCACGCTTGACATCCCAGGGATGTCATTCCGTGGAGCCGATATCTTTCACGAAGCTGGTGGCAGTCAAGGAAGCGTCGTGGTTCCAAAGCTGGAGACAATCTGGAACCGATGGGGAGTCTTGTGAAAACAATTTGCTGGAAGTAAATTTTTCAAGTCAAGAAAGAGAAAACAAAAAGATCGCCTTTGAAAATGCACAACCACTTACTCAGGACAGTTGGGTGCATCAAGGAACACAGTTTGGCGGAGCTTTCAAACGCCTGTGATTGTGGGTGGTGGTTCAGCCTATATCACAGAGAATGCTGCAGCTCTCGCTATTCTAAGTAGGCTCCCCCACCCCAGTCCTGGACAGCCAGGCATGAAGGTCTCACTGCAGAAGTTATGACTTAGGTGTTCTGTCCCTTCCCCCAAACCCAAACCATGAGAGACAAAATTTCCAAATTCTTAAAAAAAAACAAATCAAGTACAAGCCACTCAGACACAAAGAAGTCAGGAAGACATCCCAAACCCTTAACTTCAGCTAATGACACTGATCACGTACATGTTCACATTTGCTGTTTTTTGAGAATTTACACCACCATCATCAAGTGTAAAAAAAGCCTGTGGTGGGAGGAACTCCACACTAATAGGTTTTCTCCCGAGATCAAGGCCACGAGCAGGCACCACAGGAGGGATGCAGGGTAGTAAGGGCTTGTGGCCCCCCTTGGCCTGGACATTCCAGCCCAGCAGGGAGAGACAACCCAACACATCACGGACCACAGAAAGGCATCAGCTCAATGACTAATAACAGCAGACAGCTCCCATGTTTCTTGTCAGGAAAAATACAGTGAGTGAGGAAGAAACTAATTCAACACAACGATTTCTGCAGAGTTTGCTTTTAAATTTTTTCTTCAGTAAGAAAACAGCTGTCCAGCTGTTAGGTAAATCAGAATAATGTAGACTTTTCAGAATAAAACAAAAAACTGGTGAAGAACTAAAATCAGTGGCATTACACAACTTGTTTTAAACACTGATTTGGTATAGTCTGAAAAAACAGATCTAAATTCATCTCTTCCTAAGACCAAGGAAAAGCACAACCCAATTGTCACATGGATTTGGGTCTGTAACCCCTCGAAGTTATTCCTCCTCGATACAGTGACATAAAAAGGTTGAGGAAGAGGCCACATTTTCACCAGTTACAGAAAGAACTTCCACTGGAACTGGTCACAGGAATTGCAAAAGCACTTGTTCAACCTCAAACCCATCATTATCCCTCTTTCTTCTGGAACACCTGTCCCATTCAATCCAGCACCATGCCTCCACAACATGGGAGATACTTTGCTTACAGAAAGGCCAGTCTAGATGTTAAATAATATTGTAACATTTTAGAGTGGCTTTGTACCAAAGGACACACACAACCTCCCACCATACACAAGCTGTGGTAAATTTCACTTCTCCAAGTCTCTCCCCATTTCTAAACATTACAAAATGAGTAAATTTCATTTTCCATGTCTCTCTACCACTCTAACATTAATAACAGTATTATAAATGGAAACAAACCACTAGAGTTACATTCTCTTCACCCGTTCCATCTGCAGGGTAAGAACAGAGTGGCTCCTCCGAGGTCAACTGCACTGCTGCTGGAGCTGCAATGGCTGAGCTGTGCTGCTGGAGCTGTACCTGCTGGAGCTAAAAGGGCTTGAGCTGGGCGGCTGGAGCTGTGCAGGAGATCATGTGCCGCCAAATATTTCCTTTTCGCTGTGTTGCTTCCAAAAATGCCCACTGCACTTGACCAACTATTACCTTAACTCTTTTTCCTAGGAAATGACTTAGCCGCTATTATCAAGAGGCCCAACAAAACAGACTGAATTCATTTAGAGGGAATGTTCATAATATAGCAGAATGAAGCAGCAAACTGGACGCTCACTTCATCATCCCAGATCATTTTAACTAAGCAATCTGGAAGTACGGTTGTAAAAATGTGTAAATATTTTGAGAAGACAGCATCTTCCCTTGTGGAAAAGTCCTTCTGATTTTATAAGTTTCTTTAAAGTGGGCTGCAGGTTAGACTCCCTCACTCTCCCATGTAGGTGGCATCAGAATCTCTTTACTAGCTACCCAGGAAGTGGAAAAACCTTCTTCTCATGCTCATGTAACACACTTTTGTGTTCCCGCTTATCCCACCAGGTACCGCATTTCTGTTTCTTTCATGGTTCTAGGTCAGAAGGAGGGAAAGTGTAATAAATCTAGACTGTAGCCTTTCTCTTGTTACGCTCATGCTTAGCTTTGGCACCAAGAACTACACTGTAGTACAAATCAGAATATATCTGTTACCAAATTATTTCTTCAATCTTCAGATGTCTTTATATTTTCGTTATTTTTACAATGGTATCGGTAGTGTGCAAATATTATAAAGATCATTATAATATGTTTTATAAATCTAGATGAATTTCTAATACCTAAAATGACTGGGCTTTAAATATCTCTACTACATTTTAAAGCAAAGCATTACTGTACATATCCTTACCCTCTTGTCCAAATCTTACCTTAATTGCGCATGGTAAAGGACAACTTTATATAATCATTTCTTCCCTACTTCAGTAATGAAAGTTTTAAATTCCAAGACCATACATTGTATACATACAACTGTACACACCTAGAAAAAAAAGCAACATAACCGAGATAATGTAATAAGAAATTAAATTGAGGAAGAAATACAATTTTACACCTATTATGAAGAAAAAGCTTCAAGTTAATTTATCCAAAACCCAAACTTGTAAGTATAAGCTAGATATTACACGGCCAAAAAAAAAAAATCAAATAAATTATAGCTTACATTCTAGATGTTATCAAAGGAAAACGGTAGAAAACACCAGTACCTCTAGATTTTCTTGAATAACAAAGAATTACCAAAGACTATCAAAATGAGGACAAACGGCAGAAGGACTGAATTTGCTCTATTAATGGTAGTTAATCTTAATGCCAAATGTCATGCTAAGTAACTTTAAACTCAAGGAAACAAATTGGAAAATAAAAAGCTAACAAGAACTACTTACACCATCATAGCAAGATCACTGAAAATTTCTACTTATCTTTGTAATCTTGAAATACAAAGTACAGATGCACACAAAATTCGCTCAAATATCACTTGATAGTAATCCATCACAGACAAAATGAATTCCCAAAACAATTAAACCCTTTCCACTTTTAAGAAGGTCATAATTTGAGATAATTTAAGAAAATACAAAAACAATCATAAACATCCCTCCTGTGGTGTGCCTCAGAGACAGACCTTCACTTCCTGATCACACAGGAAACTAAAGAACGCGATGAACTAAAATGTAACTTTAGCTCAGAAACATAATTTCTCACTAATTTGCACCTATTTATTAGCTTCCAAATTCAGACCCTTTATATTAAGCCACTACCAGAAATTACATATTCCCTCTAAAGACAATATATTGGCCAATACATCATATAATAAACTCCTGTAGGTACTTAGTAAGCTACTATGTAAAATGCCTGCATACTGACATTCTCTTTTTTTTCTTTTTTTTTTTTTTTTTGAGTCAGACTCTCACTCTGTTGCCCAGGTTAGAGTGCGTAGGTGCCTCGGCTCACTGCAACCTCCACCTTCCAGGTAGGCTTAAGCGATTCTCATGCCTCAGCCTCTCAAGTAGCTGATTACAGGCACCCGCCACCTCACTTGGCTAATTTTTTTGTATTTTTAGTAGAGACAGGGTTTCATCATGTTGTCCAAGCTGGTCTCAAACCTGACCTCAAGTGATCCACCCACCTCAGCCTCCCAAAGTGTTGGGATTACAGGCATGAGCCACCTCATGCCAAGCCAGGACATCTCTTTAAAAAACTAAATTTCCTTAAAAAACCATTATCTTTTCTTACTATGCCTTCTAATTGGAAAATATGCAACCCAAAGTACACATCTGCACACCTTAACCACCATGATGGTTCGAGAGCCGGGTGGCCTGTATACCTTGCTGGTGGAAGCCTTGTAAGTGGTCTCTCAGTTTCTGGGAGAGCTACTGGTGCTGTGGGACTGGCTGCAGGGATGAGAGTGTCAATCAAACACAATCACACAATCAAAGCACCCACAGCCTCCAAATGGGATCTCTTGTGTCTCTGCACAGGAAGAAAGGGGCCCAGAAAGGCTCGCTTGACCCTAGTGACACAGAGCCATGGCAGAACAGGAACAAGAACCCAGCCCCATTCTCCCAGACCCATAATCTGAATTAGATAGGTTCATAATTTGGCTTGGACAGCAAAATGCAAACCAGCCAGCATCCTGCACTATTACCTCCAAATTTCCCGTATATATAATCTGTGCAGGACAAGACTTTCAGTTCACCTTACCTTGTTTCTGAGTTGACCCCACTCAGCTCCTCTGGTTCCACCTGAATCGCTTGTCCCAGCAGCCAACTGCCCATTAAGAGTGTCTCCATTTCACGACTGGGAAGCAAAAAAGTTTTCAAAAATCTAAAGTATGTTTTATGTTTAAGTGTACCTCACCACTTCCAAAAAACTTGCACACAGAAAAATGCTATATATTAGTAAGTATAAACAAAGACATTTAGCCAATATCTAATAAGCAAGATCACAATCTCAGAGTTCTCAAAACTAAAGAAATCATTTGAGGCTGGGTGCGGTGGCCTGGGCGCCTGTAATCCCAGCACTTTGGGAGGCCAAGGCAGGACTGGCCCAGGGTCAGGAGTTTGAGACCAGTTCGACCAACAGGGTGAAACCCTGTCTCTACTAAAAATACAAAATTAGGCCGGGCATGGTGGTACATGCCTGTAATTCCAGCTATTCAGGAGAGGCTGGAGACAGGAGATTTGCTTGAACCCAGGAGGCAGATTGCAGTGAGCTGAGATCACACCACTGCACTCCAGCCTGGGCAACAGAGTGAGACCCATCTCAAAAAAAAAGAAAGAAAGAAATCATCTCGGCACACCATTCCAAAAAATAAAAGCTCGCCACACTTGCTACACCTCGTGGAACACACCTCGCTACTGGGGGGGTCTCCAAAGACAGCACCTGCATTTCAACATAGTTTCCATAGTGCTTGGATCTCCTGCAATGCATTAAAACATTATTCTGCTGGGCACAGCTCATGCCCACAATCCCAATTTTGAGGCTAAGGCAGGCAGATCACCTTGAGGCTGGGGTTCAAGACCAGCCTACAACATGGCAAAACCCCCCTTCTACTAAAAAAATACAAAATTAGCCAGGCATGGTGGTGGGTGCCTGTGATCCCAGCTACCTGAGGCTGAGGCATGAGAATCGCTTGAACTTGGGAGGTGCTGAGGCTGCGTGAGCCCAGATCAAGCCACCGCACTCCAGCCTAGGTGATAGCAAGATTTTGTCTCAAAAAAAAAAAAAAGAGTTGAAATAATTTTTCCCCAATGAATTGTAAAGGTGGACTCCTTTGAAAAAGGAGAATCCCAGCCAACATTAAAATTTCCAACAGCAAAGTTTAAATGACATAGGATTATATTCTCTTACTATTCATCCAACCACACCACTTAGTTAAGCAGAGTGAAAACAGCTTAACAATGGAAATGTTTTGTTAGTATTCAACTTTGAATCAACCTGTGATAAAGCATGAAAGACTTGATTATAGTTACATTTGACTAACACAAATTTTATAGGTTGGGTGTGGTGGCTCACACCTATAATCCCAGCACTTTGGGAGGCCACAAGTGGAAGACCGCTAAGCTCCAGAGGTTTGAGACCAGCCTGGGCAACAGTGAGACCCGTCTTATATATATACCCTTACAAACACAAACCCTAGGAAGAAGAAAAACTGGCAAGTAATAGAGCAGGAAGGGACCTGTTTATTTCAACGTGAAGCATTAACACCAAAGCTGGGATAGATCTAAAACCAAAGACAATTACTTACATTCAAAGGACTAACCACCAAAAGAACCAAAAGCAAAACATGCAGAAAATGTCTCCTTGAAGAGGTGATGGGCTTGAGGGGTAATGGTAGATTTCTTTTATACTGTTTGATAAATTTTAAGCAATATATGGGTAATACTACTTACAAAATAAAAAAAAAAGAAAGAAAATTAAAGCCAAGCTAATTCAAAACCGCTTTGATCATTCTTTAATAAGTCAGATATAGTATATGTATCTCAATTTTCAAAATGATGTTATATTAACAAAAAGTAAAATCATCAAGTTTTCAATTTATGTGTACTTGGTGTAGGGAAAATTATAAGATCCAATGTATTTTTTATTTTTTATTTTATTTACGATTTTGAGATCGAGTCCCTGGGAACTACATCAGACCCAATAGAACTGCAAGATGATAAATCTGTGTTATTTTGGGTTTACTCAAATAAGCTTTCTGTTTGCTACAGCAGATCAGAAAACTAATATAGTGGATGAATGTCTATTCATAAATTTGAATTCATGGATAGGTAAAGCTATAAATGTATATTAAAATAGAGATACTCCTACATTCTAAGTTTCAATATAAAGGTTTTCAAACCTCTCTATTTGACCAAACAGTTCCAGAAGTAAAAATTCAAACCGAGAAGGCAGTTTAGAATCCCTGCGGTGAAGAAGACTTTGTTTAAAATGAATGAATGAAATGAAAACTCTTAAGTACAAATATGCTTTTTTCCCAAGTGAATTATCTTTATTCTAAACCTTATTTTGTATTATTACATATTTTATACATAAAATGCTTAAAGAGTTAGTTCCACTTCTTGCCAAGGAAACTATAAATCAAATTGTATAATGTATACCTAGTATGATATATGGGATTTAAAACAAACACCTTCAAAATAACACAATTTTTCCCCTTTACAAGAGGACATAAGCTTCCACCTTATTTTAAAACCTCCAAATTTGTGGTGAGAAAGGCAGCAGTTCCCATAAATGAACTATTATAAACAGCCTCTGAGTGCCATCAAGGCTGCCATCCCACAAGTATTTTAATCTGCTAGACCCCTCATGGAAGAGGCACCTTGCAGAGTTCTCACATACCCACTGTACTACAAGCAAAAGCACAGTCACTCTTCCCGCCACTCTACATAACACCCCAACAGAGCTCTGAAGAGTGGTGCAATTTCTCAAAAGAGCCAGGATACCCATTAATTGGAGTGAAAAAATGATTAACTATGCCACCACACACCCAGCTAATTTTTTTTGGTAGAGCTGGGTTTCACCCATGTTGGCTAGTCTGAACTTGACCTCAGGGTGATCCGCCCACCTTGGCTCCTCCCAAAGTGTTGGATTACAGGTGTGAGTCACTGAGTCTGCCTGTTACTTATTCTGGACAATGCCACTGGCTACTGTCTCGGCCACCATGTGTTCTTCCACCTCTCCCCTGTTATCTCCTTGGGTTTCCAGGCTGATTTTTCTTTCCACCCACCTGCCTCCCCTGGGAAATAGATAATACTTCCTGAGACTGAGCTCCCTGCCCTCCCATTAGACACACATCCCTCTGTCTCTTTACATCAACTTTATTTTAGATTCAAGGTACATCAGGTTTGCTACCTGGTTGCCTGTGGAGGCTGAGGTTTCAGGCAAGGACTGGATCCCTTGCTACCCAGGAAGTGAGCATAGTGTCCAACAATTAGTTTCTGGAACATTTCCTCCCTCCCAGCTCTAGTAGGCAGTGTACTGTTGTCATCTTTATGTCCATGAGTACACAATGTTTTAGCTCCCACCCTTACAGGGAGAACATGCATTTTGGTTTCTGTTCTTGTGTTAATCTAATTTAGGGATAATGGCCTCCTTAGCTGTATCCATTGCCGCAAAACGACACGATTTGTTCTTTTTTTTATGGCTGCGACACTCTTTTCTTTCTTCTTAATCTGCATCTCTTCTCAAATCACTTGTTAGCTGTTGTGCAGGTAGATCATCTTTATATTTTCATTTTCAGTGATCTCTCCTATGGTTTAATTCTCTTTTGTGTCAATTAATTGTTTATATTGCCATTGAGCAAGCTTTCACCTTCACAGCTTATTCAGTATGTCTACAACATGATTTATTTACTACAGTCTTCCTAAAATCCATACACACATACACCCAGCACAGACACATTTCTCCTTTTCTTTTAACTCCAAGGCATTACTAGTCCCTGCCTTATAAAAAAATAGGTTCTCTCTGTCCAGTCAGGTGAGACATCTGTCCAATGTCCCCATATCCCATGCAGACCTCAGCATTCAAGTCCACTGTCATGTATGGAGACTCATGCAGACATCTCATATGCACCCATTAAGGCCTTTTCTCCCTACATCCCACTGTGGGATGGTTTCTTTCAAGGATCACCCTGCCTCAACACCTCAGTTCTGGAATGAGGTCACCCCACTTCTTGGACAGACCTTTAACTGTGAGTCCAAGATAGGAAAATTCAGACTCCACCGTAAGAAACTGAAGCTCAAGGGGAGAATTAAGTCCTCAAAAAGAAGACTGCTCATCCTTTCCCCTTGTCACGCGAAGCTACCTCCCTATAAGTGCACATGCCCCAATAAGCTTTCGTTCAGCCATGTTCCCCATGCTACAGGCTGGATGTTTTTCTGTATGCAAGAACCCCTCTGTCTTGAAAGTTTTCCTGTCAAACTCTCACCCAGCTCCTTCAGAATCCAACACAAATCACCTTCTCTGTCAAGTGTCTTTATTGTCTCCATACCCTGATAGGAAACAGAATCATCCATGTGGGTGTTCTTGTAACCTTGTAACTCTATTACAAACCCATTTTTCTCCCACAACTTAAAAGCAATATGTAATAAGTGTTTTATTTTACATTGTTTTGGAAATTGCAGACCCATGCTACCCACCTTATTAAGAATTCACTGCTACCTGCAAAGTGTTCTCTTTTATCACTAAGATCAAATACACTTTTCTTTTTTTCCCCTTTCTTTCTTTCGAGACAGAGTCTTGCCTGTTGCCCAGGCTGGAGTGCAGTGGCATGATCTTGGCTGGCCTGCAACTCGCTCCGAGGCCCAAGGCACTCTCACATGCCTCGGCCTCCTGAGTAGCTGCTGGGATTACAGACCTTGAACTACCACCTGTAGTGGCCTTTTTTAGTAGAGATGGGTTTGCCACAGCAGAGCCAGCTTGGTCTCACCCCTGGGTCTGAAGTGATCTGGCCCACCCTTGGCTCCCAAAGTGCTGGAATTACAGGTGTGTGAGCCACCGTGGTTCAGTCTTAAATACACTTTTAAATAAATGTGATGTGTCCCCTCTAATTTCTCAAACCTCTTTCCTTTAATGTTTAGTCTGAGCATTGTTTCCTGATACCTTTTTACATAAAGACCATCTCTATCACTTCATCTCTTCCCACCAAAGTATTTTAATAACTGGTAATGTTCTTGGAATAAAGTACAAGAAGATATAAAGCTAAAATGTAAAGAATTATGTCTAAAGGAAAATTAGAATTCCACAGTAATAGAATTTGTATCTCTGCGCCAGTTTAGGGCTCAAACATCTCTGATGCTTTACCGCCCTAGGTTAACATTAAAATAACCTCAACTCATCCATAACCGTGTTGGCTCTTCTGTAGAGTAGAATTTAATTTACTCATCAGAGTGTGATTGCAGAAGCTATGTTTGTTGGTGATTAGGATGTGTTTTCTTGTCCAGTCTTGCTCATTAGAAAGACAGTTTGGGGGGTCTTATTCCTAGAGAACTAACTGGTAGTTCTAGAGAGATAATAGGATTAGAGAAATGTCATATTCCCTTACACCACACCAAGAAACTGGAAAGGGACATTAATTTCCCTTTAAAGGGCATCTCTGCCTACATAGTTGAACACTATCTTCTTCTCTACATCCCTAATCAATTCTCTTTCTGAATGACTTCATCCCAAGAGCTTCCATCTCAATCAAAAAATTCCTGAGGCACTGTCAGCATGAGCCTGTTGATCCCTGGTGCTCATTGGAAATAGGGCTGTGCAACTCCTGGACACAAACCCCACTCCATATGACTCTTAGTTTGGAGCCAGCTGCCTCCGAAGTTAGGCAAGATTTCAATGCCCTAAAAGGGAAAGGTAGGTAAAACAATTAAGTCCACATTCTTTCCTCTTTAAACTTTTAATAATGCCTCCCTTTCTTTGTCTTTGTTATAGCGAATTTGACTTCTTTTGTTCTGTTTCAGACAAACTTGTAAGGACAAATTGTTATTCACCCAGTTAACAAAGTGGCATTTCACACATTGTTGTTTTATTTTTTCCTTAAAAAAGGGATTTACTTCTGCAGGTCTGGTGCATTACCGCTTTGTTTTGTTTTACTTTGCTGGATGAAATGGTTAAGAGCATCTAAATATCATTATTACTTCTACAGTAAAAGAACCAGGACTCAGATTTAGCTAATTTTCCCTAAATTTTTTTCTTGTGGTCTTGACCTACACGCGGTCACCTAAGTTGACTCTAGATAAAAGGGACTGGTTGACTAAAAGATAAAAGTGGGAAAAATTTAGAATGACAGAAAAGTTAGAAAGACCCAGAAAGACTTTATACATGACCAGGGGATAATATGGAAGGGGTTATACCTGTACACCCCATTCTAATATACTAATTATACATTGTCATTTAAAATGTAATCCACTATATTAAAAAAAAGGTTCTAATAGAAAAGTTACAAGCATATTCAAAAGCAGAGGGAATAATTGCCAATCAACCCACTCTACCCATCTTGCAGCCTAATAATTAAAGCAGTTATATGGCTACGGCTAACCTGCTTCTTTATCGCGGGTCTCCTCCTTTCCACACAAACACTGGATTATTTTAGAAACAAACACAAGATCTAAAATATCTCATGTACTAAATTAATATTCAATATTAAAGATGACCTCTGAAATACGAGATTTTAAGAGATCAGTCTGATATTATAAAATAATAAGAAGCCAGTTAAGGTTTTGTTTTAATCAACCATATTAGGGCATAACACACGTGCACAATCAAGTGCTCATCTTGCATATTTGATGATTAGAGAAATTTATCTGCCATGTTGCTCACTCAAATCAAGCCCCAACATATTTTCACCATCGCCAAGTTCTCTCTTATACCTTCCTAGCTGTCAGAACACATGCCACCCCCCACCCCAAGCCCCAGGGAAAAAGGCGTTTTTTCTGCTTTCTCTGGACCCATAGACTTATTTCTTTTTCCAGAGCTTTTATAAAAATAAAATCATATGTGTATATTTCCTGTGTCTGGACTCTTTTGCACAGTGTATTTTTGAAATTTACATATATTTAAGTAACATCAGTAGTTCATCACTTTGTATTGCATCTTTAAAAAATTCCATTGCATAACAGTGGTCACATTTGCTCCTGCCCATCTGATGGGATAATTGTTTTGGTTTTATTTCTTTAAGTGGAGATAGAGTCCACTCTATTGCCCAGGCTATGCAGTGGGCATAATCTGGCTCACTGCAAACTTGCCTCCCAGATTCCAGAGCCTCCCAAGAGATTCTCCGCCTCAGCCTCCCAAGCAGTTGGGATTACAGGCGTCTCCACCACACCCAGCTAATTTTTATATTTTTAGTAGAGAGATGGGGTTTCACCATGTTGACTGTGGGCTGGTCTCCGAACTCCCAACCCCAGGTGATCTAACCCCACCAACTTCAGCCTCCAAAGGGATAATTGAGTTTTTTCTCTTCCCAGTTTGGGGTGACTGTGGATAGTTTCTGTGAACATTCCATATATGCAAGTTTCTGAGTAGACTTGTATTTTCATTTTAAATGAATAAGTAGGAGTATAATTGCTTAGCAGTATATATTAAATATGTGTTTAGCTACATAATAAACTCCCATTGTGTGTTTTCTAAAGGGTTGTACCACATTACATTCCCATCAGCAGTGTAGGAGAGTTATAGTTGCTTCCTGATCTCTGCCAACATAGATATACCATGTTGTTCTAATTTAGCCATTCTTACGTATGGCATAGTATCTTATTGTGGTCATTTGCATTTCCCCAATCACTAATTTTCTTTAAATTTTCATAGGGATTACTAGACCTCAAATTCCTAACCTCACCATTTCTTCAACTCAGTAAGGCAACCAACCCACCGTGGGTTCTCTCTTGTCTCCCCACCCATTTTCCAGAAATTTCTCTTCAAAATAAAAGCCTAGGCTGGGCTTAGTGGCTCACCCTATAATCCCAACACCTCGGGAGACCCAGAGAGGGGATCACTTGAGCCCAAGAGCTTGAGAGACCAGCCTGGCCAACAGAGCAAGACCCCATCTCTACATTTTTTTGGCTAATTAGCTGACATGGTGGTACACCTCCCCTATAGTCTCAGAAGCACTTGGGAGGCTGAGGGGTGGAGGGACCCCCAGCCTAGAAGGTGAAGCCTGCAGCAAGCCAGGATCACCCAGTGCACTCCCACTCCAGTCTGGGTGTGACAGATGAGATCATGTCAAAAGAAAGGCCCAGTTGCAGCTTTTCCTTCTCACATTTTCACAGTCATGCACCCCGCCTATTGTCCCATTATTATTGAAAAATGTTATTTTATTTTACTTTTTTTTGAGGGAGGTGAGGTGGGACAGGTTACATTTCATCCTGTTACTCTGTCTTGATATAACTGGAAATCCAGAGTAGTTTTTGAGAAATAATTTCAGTTTTTTTTTTTAGTTTATCAAGGGCCAAGCCTGGAAAACCCAAGTCAGAATGTATGGAAGAGAATTCTTCTTAAACTGATTGTATCTAGCCCTCAGTCTCTGGTGGTGGAGAATATGTCACCAAGAAAGAAAATAGTAAATCATGCTTCCTGCTGAATTTGCGGAATTCTGCAAAGCAAGAATGACAGTGAAAAGGGCAGATAAAGCAGTCTGAATCATGCCTCCCAGCTTTTCCTTCCACCTGCAATTTTATCCTGAGAATAAAAAAGGTAATGTTGAGAAGATGAGTTATGTACAAGCACAGGGAATCCATTCCACATGTAGCCCTCTACCGAAGAGCTCTTAGTGAACTTGGAAAGTTCAGCCTGTCAGTCAGGGAGGAAAGCCTTACAACCTACTCTCTCCAGTGTGGCATAGATGGGACCCCAAGATAGCTAGGAGGACTTGGCAATGAGGTTGGGATGCCATCATAATGGATGAAGGCGGCTCATCCTGGGGCTGCAGCACTCTAGGGCTCCTGAGTGGCCTCAGAAAGGCTTCCCTTCTCTCAGCAGGAGACAGACCCTCAGAAAAGCTTCAGAAAAAAAAAAAAAAAAGGCTTCCTTGTCAGTCAGTAGGAGACAAGATGAGACCAAGAACAGAGATGTCTCACCCAAGCTTACTAGGTGAAGAAAATGCAAATGGCATGCATGTAAGGATAAACCCACTGTCACTGCCGCAGGCTAGGAGCAGCCAGGATGGATAAGAGCCCCGCTACAGGATCAGAGAAGATAATCAAATTTGGAGACACAGACTCTTTCTTTCTGTTCCTGAGTTCATTTAAACCATGCCTCTTTCTTCCCACTAAGCACACACACACACACACACACACATACACACACACAGAAAGAGGTGGGGAGAGAAAGAATGGAAAAGGAAGGCTATGAGGCTAACCATCCAAAGGAGATCAAACGGTGCCTGAATTACATTTAACTTGTGTGTTTCTTTTAATACATGCAAGTACAAGCATAATGCAGGGAGGGGCAAGGTTTGTGAATTTCAAACGATTTGTAAGAGATTTATAAACTTAGGGGCTCCTGTGTTTTCTAAGACCAGTTAACCCAGGAGGTGGTGCAGTTTCCACCTTCCTATCATGGCCTAAAAGACAGATTTTGAAGACCAGATGTTAGAATGTTCGCCTAAAACTGTCAGTGAGAGACCAAGACTAGAGAGATGTGATTAGGCACCATGTGAGACTCATGATGAACATCTCTGGTTTACTCATTCCTTCCCACATGAGACAGAAGCAGCACCCAAATTAGCTTTGGTTTCTTCAAATGCACGTTCTTCCTCCCTGCCCAGCAGGGAGACAGAATGGCTCCAGGAACTGAGAACATGTTTTGGGCCATGGCCTGACACCCCAGGCGGAAAACGGTTGAGTGGGAGAATTCCTGCAGCCTAGCCCTTTCTTTAGCCCTTCCCTTGTCCAGAGAATGGGGTAGGAAATGGACAGTGGGAAGGGTGAGAAGGTGAATGTGCAGTGCAGAGTGGAAGATCATTGATCAAGTGCATTTCTAAAGTCATAGGCACAGTACCCTGTCAACAAATCTTCCTATTACTGTAATCTTATTTCCATTAACTCTTGTTATAAGAAATTGATTTTCATCATGCTCTAAGTACCCTCCTTCACCCCTCCTCCAATATCAGCTAATAATGTAAATAAAAAATATTGTATATGTTGAACTAACCATGCAAAACACATATCCCACATATATATCAGCGCTTATGTTTGCTTTTTTATTTCTGTGTCTGCACATTCAACGTGATATATTCTTTTAATGGGCATAATTTAATAGTATATTGTAAGAATGAGATTTTCATGGATTTTAATGTATTTATAATTACCTTGACCTAGAACTAATTTCTTTTTCTGAGTATCCTTAGTTTTCTATTAACATATATAGTATCTATTTATCATCAGAGCATATAATTTTATATCTCTGCTTTTGTTACCATTTTCCTTGTTGCTACCTATTTATCACTTATGGCTACTTAATGCAACTATGTAATTTCTATACCTACATTTTCTTAAATGCTTTCTCTGTTCGGGATACACAAATAGTTTCTATTATTCACTATTATAAATACAGAGATCGAAAGTAGCCCTAATTCAGTAAAAAACACCTGCAAATCTAAAACACTCCAAAATCTAAAACACCCAAAATCCAAAACTTTTTGAGCACTCAATTGCTGAAATACCCCTGAGCATTTCACATTTTGATTCTTGGGTTAGAATGCCCAACAAGTACAAATATTCCAAAAAATCCGAAAAATCAGAAACCTGAAACGCTTGATCACAAGCATCAGATAAAGAATACCCAACCTGTAAATGTTACGGGTGACTACTTTCCCAGGGAATGCCATTTTTGACTTTAAATTATTTCTGGTGGAATAATTTGTGAGTGGGATTTCACTAGGGTCCACAAATATGAATATATTTAAGGACCCCTTTAATATAGGCTGGGTCAGATTGGTGATTTGATGGGTTTCTACATATTTATAGGACTACTAGAAAATATAAATTTATTCGCTCTTTTGTAAGTCTCATCTTCATTTTTTGTTCATTATAATTGTAGTTACGTACATTGTACCTCACCATTTGGACACACAATTAGCGTGGCTTACCTTAGAAAATCACTGGTCAAGTAACGTGGCTCACTGTAATCCCAGCACTTTGGGAGGCAGAGGCTGGCAGATCACCAGGTCAGAGATCAAGACCATCCCACAACACAGTGAAACCCTGTCTCTACTAAAAATACGTACCAGCCGGGCGCAGGAAGG
Source organism: Hoolock leuconedys (assembly GCA_023748175.1). Lineage (NCBI taxonomy): Eukaryota > Metazoa > Chordata > Mammalia > Primates > Hylobatidae > Hoolock > Hoolock leuconedys. The sequence continues at coordinate 186 of JAKGGE010000691.1, read as the reverse complement.
GCACCTGTAGTCCCAGCTACCTGGAGGCTGGAGGCAGGAGAATGGGCGTGAACCCGAGGCGAGCTTGCAGTGAGCCGAGATCACCACTGCACCCAGCCTGGCCACAGAGCCAGACCCATCTCAACAAAAAAAAAAAGAAAAAATCACTTAAGTGTCAGACAAGCACCAAATCCCAACCCAGGCCAC
>JAKGGE010001081.1:0-43088 GCA_023748175.1 Hoolock leuconedys | reverse complement strand
CTTAATGCAACTATGTAATTTCTATACCTACATTTTCTTAAATGCTTTCTCTGTTCGGGATACACAAATAGTTTCTATTATTCACTATTATAAATACAGAGATCGAAAGTAGCCCTAATTCAGTAAAAAACACCTGCAAATCTAAAACACTCCAAAATCTAAAACACCCAAAATCCAAAACTTTTTGAGCACTCAATTGCTGAAATACCCCTGAGCATTTCACATTTTGATTCTTGGGTTAGAATGCCCAACAAGTACAAATATTCCAAAAAATCCGAAAAATCAGAAACCTGAAACGCTTGATCACAAGCATCAGATAAAGAATACCCAACCTGTAAATGTTACGGGTGACTACTTTCCCAGGGAATGCCATTTTTGACTTTAAATTATTTCTGGTGGAATAATTTGTGAGTGGGATTTCACTAGGGTCCACAAATATGAATATATTTAAGGACCCCTTTAATATAGGCTGGGTCAGATTGGTGATTTGATGGGTTTCTACATATTTATAGGACTACTAGAAAATATAAATTTATTCGCTCTTTTGTAAGTCTCATCTTCATTTTTTGTTCATTATAATTGTAGTTACGTACATTGTACCTCACCATTTGGACACACAATTAGCGTGGCTTACCTTAGAAAATCACTGGTCAAGTAACGTGGCTCACTGTAATCCCAGCACTTTGGGAGGCAGAGGCTGGCAGATCACCAGGTCAGAGATCAAGACCATCCCACAACACAGTGAAACCCTGTCTCTACTAAAAATACGTACCAGCCGGGCGCAGGAAGGGCACCTGTAGTCCCAGCTACCTGGAGGCTGGAGGCAGGAGAATGGGCGTGAACCCGAGGCGAGCTTGCAGTGAGCCGAGATCACCACTGCACCCAGCCTGGCCACAGAGCCAGACCCATCTCAACAAAAAAAAAAAGAAAAAATCACTTAAGTGTCAGACAAGCACCAAATCCCAACCCAGGCCACTCCTGTTGTGGCCCTGCTGTGCCCTCACAAGATGCCGCTGCCCTCTGTCACACCTCCGGCCCCAGTCGGGTGTGTCCCAAAGCTCCTCCAGCAGTGCCCGTATCTTCCCTCGCTGAGGGGTGGTTCCATCTCAAGGGATCTCTGATTCCCTGCAGCTCCCCCAGGGGCCTCGGTTTCTAGGGGTCTGTTCACCTGTTGCAGAATCTCTGGGCATGCCAGAGCCTGAGTCCAAAAAAGCAGGTCGGGAGGGGAGTGGGAGACCAGCCCCGGCTCCTTGGGCTGTGTGGGTATGACCACCAAGGCAGCATCTGCTCCTGCTGCCGAGGGGATTCAGCGCTGGGAGGATCTGCCCCTGCTTCAGGCTCTGCCATGCTGCCCTCTGGCCCCGGGGCCTTGGCTCCAGCCCCACCACCTGTCTGCCCAGGATCTGGTGCTGGCACTTTGACCTGTGGCTCAGTGATGTGGGCCCCTGGCTGTCCCACTGTGCAGGGGCACGGCAGGCCGTCTCGCTGTGTGTCCCGGTCCCCCGGGCATTTGCTCTGGGGGTGAGGTGGCTGCCCAGGCTTCTGAGGTTGGGAGAGGGACCCTTCTGTAGGGAGGCACGGGCGGGCAGTAGGCAAAACCTGACTACCGGGCCACCCCGACTAGGAGAAGGGTGATTGACCGCCAGGGGGGTCAGAGCCAGGCCTGCTCGCGCTATCACCCCAAGCCACCCGCCTCCCTGTGCCCGGGTTCTGAAACCAGATCGCGGAATCCTGGAACCGGGAGGCCCGTCTCTCTCAGCCAGCTCCCTTCGGTAGCTGCATGCCTGGAAAGCCATCCTTTCTCAAAGCCCTGGAGCAGCAGGGGTCGCCTGGGATGGGTGACGGAGGTCCGGCTACCACTTTATGGCAGCATCTCCCTGGGGTCAGAGGGAAGCATTTTCCCGCCGGTGTCGCGAGCTGGCGGGACCTCGCTCTGAAACTGGTTCGGACCCTGGCCTGAACGCCGATGGCCTGGGCCAGCCGCACTCTGCGGCTGGCGTTCGCGGCTGCGGTTCCGCCAGAACACGCTTGTGGCCTGCTTCGCCTCGGGGTCCAGACGAGCCCTCCTGCCGCCCTCGCCCCTCAGCCGCAGGAGAGTGCCGCTCTGGCAGGTCGGGAGCCATCGCTGGGAGCACTGTATGGCGTTCCGGTCCAGCCAGGAGGTCACAAAGAGACAGCCAGCGTTTCCAATGGCGGGCCCACAGGTGGAGAGGCTCCACTCTTCTGCCTGCCACGCTGAGCCCTGGGACACCCCTGCCTCGCCCCTCCGACCCAGCCGCGACTGATGACCCCCGCCATTGGTGCTTGTGTGGGTGGGGGCATTTGGTGCGGTGGGGTTGGGGTGGGTGGGAGGGTTGGGGCTGGGGGCCAGAGAGACCCAGCGGAAGGGGGAGAGAGTGGGAAGGGGTGAGGGGGTTGGTTTTGGGTGGGGTTGGCTCTCTGGTCCTCTCCAGGGATCCCGTGGGAACTGGAAGCCGCCCCTGGTTCCCTAATGCCTCAGCAGGGTGCAGCCCAGCCTGGAAGTGTGGGAGTGGAGTTAAAACACCCATGTGGGTCTTGAGTTTCACAGGTCCCCCCACGCCAAGACATAAGACACCAGATGCCTGTGGGTATCGCCGTTGTCGTGACACTCTCACCCACGAGGTGTGTGTGGGTCCCCGTCAAGACCAGAGCCAAAACCCCAGAGACAAGAAGATAAATCCCCGGCGTGATGGTTTATGATGATTCATGCCCCGCAACGCTGGGAGTTTAAGTGCCGGTTTGGGAGGCAGGGCGAAGAGAGATGCCGCCCTTCCTCCCCCCTTCCCGGATGTTTCTGGGTGCCAGCAGGGCCCGTGAAGCAAACCGTCAACATGCACAGCCTCCTCGGGGGGGGGTGGGGACTGAGAGACGTGAGCTACCAGCTCCCTGCAGAGTGGGGGCCGAGCGAGACGCGGGAATGCCAAATCAGGCTTCAGTCCTCCTGAGTGGCTCTAGCCTGGTGGTCGGGCTGGGTCGGCCCGGCGCTCCACCTCTGGGGCCTGGCCTGGGGGTTGTGTGGTCGGGTAAACCACGGGAGAATACCCACGGGCAAACCCGGTCCTTTTTCTTGAGGAACCGCCCATTCTCTGCGATCGAACGGGGCAAACGAAAGGCCCCACTGGCCTATCTTCAGCTCCATGCTCTTGGCCTTACCATGCTTTCCTAGAGCGCAGGGTTGCTGTTGTTCCAGGAGTCTGGAGACCACTTATCCCTGCCTTCCTCTCAGTCCGCTTTCTCCTCCCGCCTCCCTCTGTCCCTCAGGGTTCCTCTGTCTTCCTCCGTTCCTGCCTGTCAGCCCTCCTTCTCTGTCGGTCAGTCCTCACTCCCCTCCCTCCTTCCATCCCTCCCTCCCCTGCCTTCCAATGTCTCTCTCTCTGCTCATCCTACCTGGCCCATCTAGGGTCTCCTTCCCTCCACCTGTACCTGCCCTCGCCTCCCTCTGCCTGAAGGGTCAGCATCCTGGTTGTGCCTGGGGTCTGGGGCCCAGATACAGGCCAGGCCCCTGCTGTGCAGTCTTGGAGGCCGTGGCAGGAGGCACGGGTTGGGAGTGACAGGGAGGGAGTGAGAGGTAGGAGAGCCCCAGGAGGGAGAGAGAAGGCCTGGACGCCTGCCCGCCCCAAGGGGACGGAGTTCCACCCAGCCCGGGGTAGGAAGCACGCTGTGGGCTGGGGGTAGCCGTGGTCAAGGGAGTGGGGTGGCAGAAAGGCAAGAGAGCTCTGCCGGTTCGCTCACCACAGGAGCCAAGTGGCTGCCTGCAAACCCTGGCACGTGGTGGGCGTGTGATGACTGACTCACAGGCCTGGGCCGCCCTGAGCCCCGGACTATTGGGCTGGCAGCAATGGCAGTTCTCTCTGTGCGGATTCTCATCACTGTGCCCAGTCCCAGGAGGCAGGGGAGGTCACTGCAGGTCAGCCTGAGGAAGACAGCCCTCCACGCCCCGCCAGAGAGGTTCCTGCCAAAGAGAGGCTGGCACCACCATGTCACAGAAACCCGTCCCCAGCCCGCGTCCCAAAGCTCCTGCAGCAGAGCCCGGTATTTCTCCCCTGCCAGGTGATTCCCAAGCCCGGCAGGCTCTTCCAGTTCTGCAGTCTGTCAGCCCTCGCTCTAGGAAAGGGTGCTTCACAAGAAACCTGGGCATGCTAGGAGATCATCCAGCAGTAGGCTGAGGAGGGGAGGGAGACTCCAGTGTCTGCCCCAAGGCAGGCCTGGACGGCTTGCATTTGCTCATGGGCGGAGGTTCCCCTCCCGGGGCATGAGCTGGGATGTGGAGTTCCCAAGATTGGGGTTCCCACGCCTGCCAAGACCTGGGGGCCCCTTGGCCCCAGACCCACCACACACATGGACTGCCCTGGGACGTGGGTGGCTCAAGCATGCCTTGGCCCTGTGGCCCAACTTCTGATCGGGTCTTGGCTCTCCCACTCCACAGGGACCCGGCCGTCCATCCCGCTACATGTCCCGTTCCCCCGGGCATTTCCTCGGGTGTGGAGGCCACCGAGGCATCTGAGAGTGGGAGAGAGCCCCTTCGGTGAGCCAGGGCTGCATGTGAGGAAGAACTCACTGTCAAACACTGACCAGAGAGAGAAAGACACCAGGCTGTTGCAGGGGGCCTGCATGCTTGCCTGCCACCCCGTCCTGGGTGCATGGGTCTGGTTGGTGAAACCAGACCCTGAATCCCGGACCCGGAGTCCTGCCCTCCAGCCAGTCCTTCCTGGTGGCGATGCTCGGGAAAGCCATCCTCAAAGGCTCGGAGCAGCAGCCACCTGGGATGGGGTGAGACGGAGGTCTGTTTCACCTGCCTTCTTGCAGAGTCATGCCTCCCGCCGTGGCTGAGACTGTCACCGGGGTGCCGCCCCAGCCATGGACCTCCTCATTCTGAAACCAGATCTGGACCCTGGGCTCAATGATGGCTTGGGCCATACCACTTCAGTGGTGGGGATGCCTGCCTGGGTCCTCAAGCAGGCCTGTAGGGCCCGCTTTACCTCGGGGTCCAGACGAGTCTCCTCTTGCCATCCCTCGTCCCTCAAGCCTCCGCTGGTGGGGTTCCGCCTGATGGTGTCCCGAGAGCCATTACCGGGAGCACCAAGACCATGCTCTGGGTCCAGCCAGGAGGCCTGCCATGCCTCTAGGAAGGCCTGCATGCAGGGAGGCTCCACCCACTTCTGCACGCCGCTGAGCCACGGGATGGGGTGCACACTTAAGGATGACCGCCGGGGCAGTGGTGCTGGTGGGGTGGGGGCATTGGGCAGGTGGGCTGGGGTGGGAAAAGGGCCAGAGAGACTAGCGGGGCAGAGAAGGGGAAGGTGTGAGGGTTTTGGGTTTCAAGGGCTGGCTATCCTGTTTTCCTCTCCTCCAGGGATCCCAGTGAACTGGAATCCCTGGGATCTGCCTTCTCAGCAGTGAGAAACCAGCCTGGAATGGTGGGAGCGGAGGTGAAACTGGTCCCGTGTGTAGTCTTGTGGCTTACAGGCCCCAAAGACACCATGCCAGTATGTGTCGCCTTGTCGCGGGAGAGTCTCACCCACCAGGTGGATCCTGTCAAGACCAGAGCAACTGCAGCGACAAGATACATCCCCCGGGCGTGATGGCTGACCATGGATTCCCCGTGTCCCGCAACCCTGGGGAGCGCCCGTGGCAGGTTTGAGAGAGGGCCAAGAGAGGATGCTGCCTTCCTCCCTTCCCCTGGATGTTTCTGCGACACTGCATTCGAAGCAAACCGGGCCAACATGGTCAGCCTCTCGTGGCAGTGTAGGGACCGGGAGACGTGAGCTACTGCCCCCATGCAGGTGGGGGGCCGAGCGAGGTGGAACCAACCGCTTCAGTCCCTCCTGAGTGTGGCTCCTCTGTGCTCTGTGGTCGGGCTGTCGTCTGGGGTCTCCGCTGTGGGGCTCCGCTCAGATCTGTGGGTCGACAAAACCGCCGTGGTTGAATACCCCACTGCAACCAGTCCCCCCTTGTCTGAGGAAAACCACCCATTCCTTTGTAAGGGACCAATCTGGCTGCCCATTGCCCTCACTGGCCGTCCAACCCCTGCAGGGCCACTGCTCCCCAGAGCCGCAGGCTGCTGTTGCTCCAGGAGTCTGAGACTGTTTTTCCTGCCCCTCCCGTCCTCACCCTCCTCCCTCTATCCATAAAGGTCCTCTGTTTCCCTCCTGTTCCTCACTGCCTGCTGACTCCCTTGTTGGTCAGTCCCTCCTCCCTCCCACCCATCATCCCCTCCCCTCCCCTGCCTCTTCAGAAGCTTCCTCCCGGGCCCATCCTCTCCGCCCCCCAGGGTCTCCCTGCCTCTCTCCACAATCTGTGCTCAGCCTCCCTCCCCGCCTGGAAGGCCTGGACGCTGCCCTGGCCCAGTGTTTCCCGCACGGTGGGTCTCCACCTGGTCTGCAACACAGACATGGGCAGGGGGGGCATCCGGTGGTCATGGGGCAAAGTGGGCAGCAAGAGAGTCACCCTGCCGCCGCCCCAGAGCCAGATGGCTGCCCAAACCCATCAAAGAAATGATCCCACCAAGTGCTGGTACCTGGGTCAGCCCGTGGAACTCCCTGGGACGCACAAAGAATGGCAGTTCTCCACAGCGGAGTCTACCACCGGGCCCAGGGTCTCAGGGAGAGTGGTGGAAGTTGGCTCAGGCCCGAGTACGCCCCTCCATGCCCCGCAGTAAGGCCCCCAAAGAGAGAGGCCACAAATCCATGTCAGAAACCCTTCCCCAGCACGCATCCTAAAAGTCCTGCAGCAGAACCCGGTATTCTTGCACGCTGAGGGGTGGTTCCAGCCCTGGAAGGGCTCTTCCACCCCTGCAGCCCCGCGGGCTGCCCTGGGTTTCTAGGAAAGGGTGTGTGCCCAGAAACCTGGGCATGCTGTGAGATCATCCAGCAGTGAGCCGACGGGAGTGGAGACTCCAGTGCCCAGGTTCATAGTAGGAGGTCGACAGCTTGCATTTGTTCACGTGGCTGGGAGCCCCCTGGGGGCTGGGCAGGGATGTGAGCTGCCCGACAGTCTCACGTCCCATGATCCAGGGGCCCTTGGCCCTTGTAGCCCCACCACGGACTGCCCTGATCGGGACACAAGCCCCGCCTTTGCCCCCCTGTGGACCAACTGGAGTGGTCCTATTGCCCACCTCGAGGGGCTGGCAGTCCGTCCCGGCCATGTTCCGCTAAGTTCCGGCATTTCCTCAAGGCGGAGGCCACCAAGGCATCTGAGGGTGGGAGAGGGCCCCTTGGGAGCAGGCGCGGGCGAGTAAAACCCCCCTCACGCCGGGCCACCCCTGAACAGGTAGGAAGGGGTGGCACCGCCAGGGGTCCAGGCTGCAGGTCAGCCATGGGTGGCTCTGCGTTCCCCGGTCCCGGGTGAGCCAGCCCCTCACCCTGGAAAAAACAGACGTGAACCCTCTGGACCTGGGAGGCGCCTGTTCTGGCCGTCCTTCCCCTGGTGTATGCCTGGAAAGCAATCCTTCCTCAAAGGCTCGGAGCAGGGCTGTCTGGGATGGGGTGATGGAGGTCCGCTGGCCGCCCTCTTGCAGGCAGCGCCTCCCCGCCAGGGCGGGAGATTCCACGGTGCTGGCCTCAGCTGATGGACCTCTCTCGCTCTCAAAACCAGATCGGGACACTGCTCCCCAACGCCAATGGCCTGGGCCAGACCTAATCCCTGGTGGCTATGTATGCCCGGTACCGGTTCCACTCAAAAAACATGCTCAGAGGGCCTCGCTTAAGGCCGGGGTCCAGACGGCCTCCCTCTGTCATTCCTCGGCCCCTGGCAGGCTTCTGGGCGGGAGGGTGCCGCTCGAGCAGTAGTCTGGGGAGCTGGCTGAGACCAGACGGCATTCTGCTCCAGCCAGGAGGCCGGCCGCGAGACAGCCACAAGGCATGCCTACGGCGCCAGGCAGGGAGGCTCCACCACTTGCCTGCCGCTGAGTTGGGACACCCCTGGCACCTCGCCCTCCTGAAATCCTCCCAGCGACTGATAACCCCGGGCGTTGGTGCTGGTGTGTGGGTGGGCCATTGGGTGACGTGGGGTTTGGGGTGGGAGGGGTGGGCCGAGGCCAGATAGACGCAGCCGGAAGGTAGGAAGGTGAGGGTGGCTTGCCACCTCCGCCTTCCAGATACCACGGCACTGGAAGCCGCCCTCGTTCCACGCCCAGCAGGAAAACCACAGCCCCAGCGCATGGCGGCCATTCCTGCGGTGGGTCTTGAGTTTACAGGTCACCCGCCGTAAGACACCGACACCTGTGGGTGTCGCTGTCGCACAGTCTCACCCACCCAGGTGTGTGGCTCCCCGGCCGAAGAATTGCATGTCCCGCAGACAAGATGCATCCTCGGCCCCATGCTGGACGATTGATTCCCGTGTCCCCGCAACGCGGGGGAGCCCATGGCAGGGCCGGGTTGGGAGGGGAGGGCTAAGAGGATGCTGCCCTCCTTCCCTGATGACAGGCACCAGAGGGTCTGGAGCAAAACCCCAACATGGTCAGCCTCTGGGTGGGGTGGGGCCAGAGATTTGAGTCATCGGCTCCCCTGCAGAGGCCGAGCCACGTGGAATCCCAAATCAGAAGGCAGCTGGGGTCCCTCCTGAGTGTGGCTCCTCTGTGGTCGGGTGGTCTGGGCCGTCGGTCTGGTGCTTCACTGGCTCGCCTGGGATGTGGTTATAAACCACGGGTTGTGTACCCCACGGGCAACATGAAGTCCTCAGCCTTTGTCTTTTGAGGAAACCGCCCATCTCCTTAAGCATAAACGGTTTACCACTGACCTTCGCCGAAGCCCGCCCAAGGGCATGTCGCTAATCGTTTTCTCCGCTGAACGCTGGGCTGCTGTTGCTCCAGGGAGTCTGAGCTCGCTTTTCTTCTGCTCAGCCCACGTCCCTTGTTCTCCTTCTCCTCGTCCCAGTTTCCTCTGTCTTTCCCTCAGTTCCTCACTGCCTCCTCTGCTCATAATGGTCGTCCCTCCCACCTCCTCTCCATCCCTCCCCTCCCCTCCTAAAGTCTTCCTCCCACCATCCACCGGCCTCGGTCTCCCCATTCCTCTCTAACCTGTGCCTGCCTTCCCTCCTGGAAGGTGAGCATCAAGGGGTGTGCCCGGGGCCCCTGGGTCTGCACAGCCACCAGCTCCACAGTCAGCTCCTGGGAGGTCGAGAGGCGTCACACAGGCTGCCTGCAGGCTGAGTTGTGAAGGGTTTAGAGCCCCAGGAGGGGAGAGAAGGTAGCCATGCCAGCACTGCCCGTGTTCTCTCATGGGATAGGGTTCCACTCAGCCCGGGTAGGACGATACCAATGATGGGGGTAGCCGGTGTCAGGGCAGGGGTGTGGTGGTGAAAGGCAAGAGAGCCTGCCATGGCTGCCCCACAGGAGTCCAGGTGGCTGCCCTCATCCCAGCGCTGCAGTACCTGGCCCACCTGCTGGTACCTGGGTCAGCCCTGTGGTCCTGGATGCCCAGAAAGAATGGCAGTCTCTGTTTTGTGCAGAGTCTCCTCACCCGGCCCACACCCTAGAGGTGGTAGAATGTGCCAGGCGTGGTCAGAGAGGAAGACACACCTCCATGCCCAGCCAGGGGTACCCTCAGTGAAAGAGAGTGCGCCACCTCCCTGCCACTAATCTCATCTCCAAAGTCTGCACCCCTAAAGTCTCCTCCTTCAGAGAGCCTGCAGCCCTTCTCTCATTGAGGTGGCTCCACGGCAGCGCCCTCCCCTTCCATTCTCCTGTCTCCCCCAGGGCCTCGGTTTCTAGGGAAAAGGGTGCTGCTGAAACCCAAAATGCCAAGAAACACCATGGCAGGCTGGAGATGGCATGCCTGGTCTCCTAGGGGAAGAGGCCCAGACGAGCTTGGCATGTGTTCTGCGGCATGGCCTCCAGGGTCGAGGGAGTGGGAGGTGGAGCTGCCCCTGGTTAGTTCCCACGCCATGACTCAGCTCTGGCCCAGCCCCACCACGGACTGCTCTGATGGGTGGCACAAGCACTTCAAGCTCTGCAGTCCCCATCTCCATGGGGCTGTGGGTTGCCCCCACCCCACACAGGGGCTCGCAGGCCGTCGGCCAGGTCCTGGCACCCTGGTGGCATTTGCTCGGGTAAGATGTGGAGGCTGCTCCTCCCAGGCATCTGAGGGTGAGAGCCCTGGGAGAGCCAGGCGGCGATGCAAATCCCCCCGCCTGGCCACCGAGCAGGGAGGGCGGGTCACGGCTGCAGGAGTCAGCCATGTTGATCCGCACCCTGCCACCCGTCCCGGTTCCTGGCCCTTTGGTTCTGAAACCAGACCTGTATCATGTAATCTGAGGTCTGCCCCTCTGGCCAGCCCCTGGTATGACATGCCTTGAAAGCTGCATCCCTTCTCAAAGGCTCCAGAGCAGCATGGCCCTGGGATGGCGTGATGGAGGTCGGCTGCCTGTCTTCTGCAGGCCGCTGCTTTCCCTGCCAGGGCTGAGATTCCGGTGCTGGCCCCAGCTGGCTGGACCTCTGCTCTGCAAACCAAATCTGGACTCTGGCCCTGTAATCCATGGCCAGGCCAGCCGCTCTCTGCGGGGCAATGTCTCAAAGTGGGTTCCGCCCCAAAGCAGGCCTGCTGCAGGGCCGCACTTGCCCCCTGGGTCTAGAAGAGTCTCCTCCGCCCGCATCCCCGCACTGAGTGCTCTGGGTGCCTGCGGAGAGTCATCGCGTGGTTAATCAAGACTATCGCCCGGGTCCAGCTTCTCTGGAGAGGTTGGCGCAGACAGCCAGTTGGCTGTTTTGAAGGCTCACAGGCAGGGAGAGGTCACCCCTCCTCTTGCCTGTCAGCTGAGCACTGGGACACCAGGGAGAGTCTCCCAGTGCACTGATGCCACCGGGCTGCGTGCTGGGTGGGGTGGTCAAGGTTAGGTGGGGTGCTGGGGATGGGAGGGGTGCGGGCTGGATGTCAGAGACCCAGCGAAGTGGCAGGGGAAGGAGGGGTTTCTCCGGCCTCTCCAGGGATCCCACGGGAACCCTGCTGCCCTGGCCCCTGCCTGGCCTTTCAGTAGGGAGAACCAGCCCGGAAGTGTGTGGCTGAGGGCGGAACTGAACCTGCAGTCTGTCTCTTGAGTGCTGCAGCCCTCCTGCCAACACACATCCGGAAGGCCTGGGGTGTTGCCGTCGTGACAATCTCACCACGCAGTGTGCTTCCACTGGCAATGAGCAACCAGAGAGACAAGATACATCCCCAGCGGATGTCTGGATCATGGATTCCTGGGTCCCAACGGGGAGTCTGCGCTAGGCCGGTGTGTGGAGGGAGGGCTAAGAGAGAAGATGCCCTCCCTCCCCTGGATGTTTCTGTTCCCGCCCCGGATGCAAACCGCCACATGCTCCTGCCTGCAATAGCCAGAGAGACGTGCTACCAGCCTTGCAGAGGGTCTGAGCACGCGGACCAAATCAGGGCCAGTACCTGAGTAGCGGCCTCTGGTCGCCGGTGTCGGGCCGCTGCCTGGCTTCAAGCGCGTGCTCGGCCTGGGATGTGGTCGCAGAAATCACGCGGGTGAATAACCCACAATCTGAGTCCCCGCTTTGTCTTTGAGGAAATCGCCCATTCCTTCAGTGACGAACGTGGCGAACGAAAGTTCCTACCAATCGCCAATTCAGCCCTCAGTCTTCAAGGCTGTCACATCGCTTTCCGATCATACGTTATGTCTGCGGGAGTCGAGACTACTTTTTTCTCCCTGCCTTCCTCACTCCCCTGCTCCCTTGTCTCCTCCTGCCCACCCTTCCATCCCGTGTCCCCCTGGCTCCTCCCGCCTCACTGCTCCCTCCCTCCCTTGCTGACACCCTCCCCTCCCTCCCTCCCCTCCATCCCTCCCTCCCTGCTCTCCAGTGCCCCTCTGCCCATCCTCCGTCCTCTGTGTCTCCTGCCTCTCCACCAAAGTCACCTTCCTTCCCCGCCTCTGAAGGGCTGAGAGCATCCCAGGTGTGCCCTGCATCTGGTTCATGGTGACAGCCCGCCAGAGATGCCCACGGTGGCAGCTCCTGACGCCGCCACAGAGGCAGGGGCTGGGCATATGGAGCTGCAGGCAGAGGGGCGGCAAGCCCAGGGAGGGAGAGAGGACTGGATGCAGTCTGGGTCTGGTATGGTGGCCTCCACCCAGCCCAGGGAAGGACACATACTGTCAAGGGTGGCAGCCTGTGGTCAGGCGGGTAATGGCGGAGTGCAGAGTTCTGCCGTGCTCCTCCCACAGGAGGCCATGGCTGATCACACTCACAGGCGGTAGACCTGCCTGGTACACTCAGTCTGCCCGGGATCCCCGACGCCCAGGAAAAATGCAGCCTTTAGGAAAGGGAGTCTCCGGGCCCAGTCCTAGTAGAGAGGCTTGGAAATTGTGGCAATGCACCGAGAGAAGACACCTCCTCCATGCCCAGCCAGTGGGTTCCCCATGAAGAGGCCACCTTGCTGCGACCCCATCCATTGCAGTCTCTGTGATCCTAAAGCTCCTCCCTAAGAGCCTGTATTCTTCCCTCGCTTTTTTGGGTGGTTCCAGCAGCCCTGAATTCTATTCCGATTCCCAGCCCCCAGGGCCTCGGTTTCTAGAAATGGGCTGTGCATGCTGGAGAAAACTCTGGCATGTGTCAAGCTCATCCAGCAGCAGGCCGTGGAGGGGAGGGAGATCAAGCCTGTGGCTCCTGGGACAGTGTGAAAGACCACTGATCAGCTAGACCTGCTCCTGCGTGGACCCCTCCAAGGGCGGGCTGGGAGGTGGAGAGCCTTGCTTCGGTGCTCCTAATCAAGATCAAGCACCTGGGCCCTGGCCCCAGCCCCACCACGAACGCCTCTGGGGATGTGGCAAGCACGCCTTGCCCTGTGGCCCAGCCTACCCCGGCCGTCCCACTGCAGGCCCGGGCAGGCTGGTCGCTTGGGTGGTCCCTGTCCTGGGCATTGGCTCTGCAGTGTGGCCACCCAAGCCCTGAGGGGTGGGAGAAGGTTCCTCTCGGGAGAGCTTCAGGCTAAGCAGTCGGCAACTCTGGGGCTGGCCACTGAACCAGGGAGCAGGGAGACTCCTGCCGGGGCTCTGGCAGGTTCCCGCTATGCATGCCGCACCTGCCACCCTCGGTCCCTGCCCCTGGCTCCTCTCGACGGAAACCAGACGTGAACTTGACCCAGGAGGCTCAGCTCTGGCTGGCCAGTCGCCCCTGGTGGCTGGTGCCTGGAAAGCCAGCTCTGTGCGGCTCACTGGCAATGCCCTTGGGATGTGGTGACGGAGGTCTGCTACCGCTCCTCTCTGGACGTAATCTCCGCCAGGAGATTCCCCCGGTGCTGCCTCAGCTGGCATGACCACTGTTCCCCCTGATACCTCAGATCTGACCCTGGGTCTGAACGCTGATGGCCTGGGCCCGCCTCTGGTGGCAAAGCCCTGGCACGGGTTTCTGCTCAAAGCAGGCTCACAGCACCTCGCTTTGCCTCACGCCCGACGAGGCTCCTCCCGCTGTCCTTGTCCCCGGGTCGGGCAGGGGTGCCATTCGAAAGCTGGAGACATTATGGGGAGCACCACACCATGTCTGTCCAGCCTGAGGTCAAGACAGCCATGCACTTACCAAGGCCCATGCAGGGAGGCTCCACCCTTCTTGCCTGCCTGAGCCATGGGACAGTCTGCCTCCTCACCATTCTCCTTGAGGGGGGTCCAAAGACCTCTGGGATGGCTCCCGGGAGTGGTGGTGCTGGTGGGGGTTGGGGCATGGGGTGAGTGGGACAGGCGTGGGAGGGCTGAGGCCATGAGAGATGCAGGAGCAAGAGAGCTGGAAGGGGTGAGCTGGTTGTTTCAAGGGCTGGTCTGGTCACACAGGGATCTCTCGCTGGAAAATGGAAGTCATTCTGGTTCCCACTGCAAAAGTGTCTTCAGCTTGGAGAGCAGAAAAAACAAAGTGTAAAAGTGTGGAGGGAGCGGAACCTGAATCCTCGTGTTGGTCTTGAGTTTTAGAGGTTCCTCCAGAAGACACACCCGATGTCTGTGGGTGTTCCTGCTGCACAGTCTCACCCACCTGACAGGTGTGTGGCTCCCGCCTAAGACCCAGAGCAAAACCCGTAGAGACAAGATACATCCCCTGGTGCATGGCTGGCATGCATCCCCCAACCAATGTGGGAGTTCATGTGTGGCCGGTTTGAGGGAGGCCGTGAGAGAGTTTACCTCCTGCTTTGGGACTGCAGTTCCTCGGGAAGCAAAACCGCCAACACGTCAGGCTCATGGGGTGGGTGCCTGAGAGACAGACACCGCCCCTGCAGAGGGCCTGGTGCCGACACGTGAACCAATTCAGGCTTCAGTCCTCCTGAGTGTGGCCTCTGTAGTCGCTGGTCGGGTTGTCGGACTGGTTTACTATGTGGGCTCGGCCTGGGGTCGTGTGGTCGGTAAACCACGTGAGTGAATAACCCACGGCAACCTGAGTCCCCGTCTTTGTCTTATGAAACCACCCATTCCCAAAGTGACGAACGGGGAAAACGAGAAAGTAGCCGCTCACGCTTCAGCTCCTCCTCTGTCGCTGGGCTGGGCTTACTGCTTTTCCCCTGATGCTGGCTGCTCTCCAGGTTCCAGACCGAGCTTCCTCCCCTGCCTCCTCCTCTGTCCCTTGATCCTCCCCTGGAACTCCCTCTGTCCCTGTGTCATTCACCTCTTCCCTCCGCTCTCACTGCATTCCTCTCTGTCGTCAGTCCCTCCTCCTCCCACCTCCCTCCATCTGTCACTCCCTGCCTCTCTCCAAAAGCCCACCACCAGACATCTGTCTCCCCCGCCTCTCCACCTGTGCCTGCTCCACCCCCCCGTCAAGAGCAGCACCTGGTGCCTGGGGTCTGTCTGTGGCCAGCAGGTGGCAGCCTGAGTCAGAGGCACGTGTTGTTGAACACGTGGGAGATGGGAGTCGAGAGGGGGCGAGCCCCTGAGGGAGAGAAGGCCCGATCGCCCGGGCTCAGTGTTTCTCACTGAGAGGGGGTCCCACACAGCCCGTGAAGGAAGCTATATCGCTGGCTTGGGCAAATCTCGGGGTCAGACGGGGTGGAGACGGGCAGCAGAGCTCTGCTGTGCTGTCTCCACAAGAGGCCAGTGGCTGAACTCAAAACCCAAGGCTGCATCGGCACACCGCCTGCCTGTTGGCATATTCCAATGGATCCTGGACCTGGGACACCCAGGAAAGAATGGCAGTTCTCCCTTGGTGCAGTGTTCCCCTCACCGGCCCAGTCCTAGGAGGCAGGAATGAAGGGTCAGGCCGGAGGGAAGACACGCCCCTCCATGCCCAGCCAGGGGGTTCCCCACAAAGAGAGGCCAATGCTTCCTGTCATGACCCCCCCATCCACAGCTCCGCCCCAAAGCTCCTCCTGCAGAGCCCGTATTCTTCCTGCCAGGTGGTTCCGTCTGCAGGCTCTCCCATTCCTCTCTGCAGCTCCCTCCGGGGCCTGGTTTCTAGGAGTTTGCCTGCTGCAGAAACTCTGGGCACCAGGCTCATCCAGCAGCAGGTCGGACGCGGAGTGGGAGACGCACGTGGGCTCCTGGGACAGTGTGAAGAGCCTGACTGTTTGTGACCTGTTCCCCTGCTGAGCCCTCCTGCTGGCGCAGGCTGGGGCAGGTGGATCTGCACCCGGCCAAGGTTCTACACACCTGACCGGCGCACCTTGGGCCCTGTGGCCCCATCCCCCACCATGGACTGCCTTGGGACGGGTGGCACAAGCACACCTTGCCCTGTGGCCCCAGCCTGAGCTGGCCCTGGCTGTCCCACTGCAGGCCCAAATGGCCAAGGCCATGTGGTGTCCCCGTCCCCCGGGCATTTTCTCCAGTGGTGAGGTGGCCACTGAGGTGTCTGAGGGGTGGCAGCGCCCCATCGAGGGAGCCAAGGCATAGCAAAATCCCCTGGGCTGCCACCCACCTCTGTGGAGCAGTGGTTGACTCCCACCTGTCACAGGTTCCGGCCTGCATGAGCCGGGCACCCTGCCACCCTGTCCCGGTTCCTGGCCCTCGGTTCTGGAAACCAGACACATCCTTGACCCAGGAGGCCCTCTGGCCAGTCTTTCCCTGCGGGCGATGCTCGGTGCCGGCAGCCTCTCAAAAGGCTCCGGAGCAACAGGGCCCACTGGGATGGGGTGATCGCCCGCTGGCCAAGTTCTTATGGCCACGCCTCCCCCGCCAGGGCAGAGACTCCCGCTGATGCTGCCTCACAGCTGGCATGACCTCATTCTGAAAGCAGATCTGGACCCTGGGTCTGAACTGATGGCTCCGGGGCCAGCCGCTATCTGGTGGCTGGCGTCCGGCACCGGTTATGCCCGCCGGCCTGCAGGGCCTCGGCTTGCCTCGTGTCCACACGAGTCTCTCCACCGTCCCCGCCTGCCGCGCCAGGTTGCCAAGGCCGACGTGTCGGGACAATGGGAACACCGCGACCGCATTCTGCTCCAGAGAGGCCGCGAGACAGCCAGCGGCTCCTCCCACGAAGGCCCACATCTGTGAGGCTCCACTCACTTACAAGGTTCGCTGCTGAGCTCCCTGGGGACAGCTCCTTGACCTCGCTCCTCTGAGGCCCCAGCCCACTGATGCCCCCGGGGCATGGTGGTGCTGGTGGAGGTGGGGGCATTGGATGAGGTGTGGCTGGGGCGGGTGGGAGAGGTTGGGCCGAGGCCGCCGTGAGAGATGCAGCCAGTAAGAGAGGAAGGGCTGGTGGGGTGGGAGCTGAAGGATGGCTTCCAGCATCGCCACCACAGGGAAGGATCACAGAGACGGCTTCCCGAGACCATCTACTGCCCGGTTTCAGAACCAAGGGCCGGGCACCAGGGGACACAGGCCGCATGCAGGTCGCCTGCGCCCATTCCCCCTCGGCGGCGTCAAATTCTGCTCCTTGGTCGGGACCGCATGGGATTTTGCCTACGCCGCCTGGCTCCCGAAGGGGTCTCTCCCACCCCTCGCTGACGCCCGGTGGCGACGCGAACCCCTCAGCAAAGTCTGGGACAGGGACCACAGCGGACGGCTCACCGTCCTCCGCGGTGGGATCGATGAAACCTGCTGGGACACAGGGCCAATGTGTGTTTAAGCGCCTTTCCACTCCAGCGTCCGTGCTGGGCTGCGCCAGGGGCACCAGGTCGCCGGGCTGCATGGGAACCCCATACTGTGGGTGAAGCTCCTCTCCCATCCTGTGCTCCCCCGAGGGCTCCTGCCCTCACACAGGAGTGCATGCAAGCCGCCCCGCCATCATTTCAGGAGCCCTCGGGCTGCCCCACTCCTCCGGCTCAGCATTGATGAGCTCCTGGCGTGCCCAGAGTTTCTGCAGCAGGCACACACTTTCTAGGAAACAGAGGCCCCAGGGAACTGCAGGAATCGGCAGTCTCACTGGCTGTGGACATGTCCTCAGCAAAGGAAGAATACAGGGCTCTGCTGGAGGAGATTTAGGACACGTGCTGGGGACGCGGACACGGCGGGTCGGTGGCCTCTCTCTTTCTCGCCAACCTGGCTGGGAGTGGAGGGGCTTGTCTCTCCGGCTGACCACCAGCATTCCTGCCTCCTAGACTGGCTGTCCCGTGAGAGAGTCCGGCACAAGAAGAACTGCTATCTTTTCCTGGGCGTCCTGGGATCCTGGACTGCAGGTACCAGCATACCTTCTGGCGCGCACGCAGGGTTTGTGGCAGCCACCTGTCCCCATCTGGGAGCAGCACCGCAGAGCTCTGCCTTCAACACCACCTCAAGACCACCTGCTACCTCGCCTGTGGTGGAGGCGCCTCTTCCTCGGTTGGTGGAGAGACCGTCTCATGGGGTAAAACCTGCCCGGCAGCCCAGGCCTTTCCCTCCCCTGGATCGGCGCCTCATGCCTGGGCTACACTGCCGCCACAACCCGTGCCTCTGCGGCCTCCCAGGAGCTGCCACCGTGGAGTGCCTGGCAGCTGTACGCAGACCCCAGACCCCGAGCACACCCGGGATGCTGACTCTTCCAGGCGGGAGGAAAAGCAGGCACAGGTGGAGAGAGGAACGGAGACCCAGAGGGATAAAGCTGCAGAATGCTGAAGCTGCAAGTGAGGGAGGGGGGAGGGAGGGACCAACCTGGCCAGGTGAGAGAGAGGGAGGCAGTGAGGAAAGGAGGGAAAGACAGAGGGACACTGGGACCCAGGGAGGTGGGAGGGAGCAGCGGCACCGCGGGAGGGAAGGCAGGAGAGGCAACCCAGACTCCTGGAGGCAGAGCAGCCCGCCTCCAGGAAACGGTGTTTACCCGGGCGCTGGCTGGGAGGGCTGGGCGGCGGCCGGTGGGGCAGTCGCTCGCTCTCGCTCTGTCGCTCTGCTGAATGGGCGGCTCAAAGACAAAAGGCGGGGAATCGTGTTGCCGTATGGTATTCACCCACGTTGTTTACCGACCACACATCCCCAGGCCGAGCCTCGCAGCGGAGCGCCAGACTGACAGCCCCGACCACCGACCACAGAGGAGCCACAATCAGGAAGACTGAATACTGATTTCAGATCCAACGCTGGCTCCTCTGCATGGGGCCGCTGCAGTCACGTTCCCTCCGGCCCCACCTCACCTCCCCGAGGCTGATCATGTTGACGGTTTGCTTCCTGTGGGCACCCATAAACATCCATAGTGGGGAAGGGAGGAAGTGGCTGGCATCATCTCTGCGCCCTCCTCTCTCTACAAACCGCCACACCGCGAGAGACTCCCCATGGCTGTGGTATTTACACTGGAATCCATCGCTGCCACTCTGACGGGACATGTGCATCTGGTCTCTGGGGTTTCTCTGGTCTTTCAACGCTGCAGTGAGGACCGCCATGGCAACGGTGACACCTGCCAGCTGTCGGGTACTGCGAGAGGGGGCCTGTAAAGTCTCAAGAGCCACACGAGGTCATTTACACTCCACTCCACCCTTCCAGGCTGAAGCCTCCCTGCAGAAGACGTGAGAGATGGGAACCCAGGGAGCGGCTTCCAGTACTGGGCGGGATCCCTGGAGAGGCCCCTGAAAGCCAGCCCCCGCCAGACACCCACCCCTCAACCCCTTCCCCTGTCTCCCCCTCTGCAGATTTTACCTCTGTCTCCGGCTCCCAATCAAATTCCATGAATCTCACCCAATGTCCCCAACCCCAATCACACAGCACCACCTCCACCACGGGGGCATCAGTGGGCTGGGCCCCGGAGGCTGCAGGAGGGGATGTCCCAGGCCTGCATGCAGCCAAGAAGCAGAGCCTCCCAGGTTTTCAGCCTGGGAGCCACCATCTGCACCTCTATTGACCGAATGCCTGCAGTGCTCCCAGCTGTATTGCCTCCCGGAAGACCCTGACCCTCCCGTCTGCACAGGAATGGCGGAGACCGCTCTGGACCTCCCTGAGGCAAAGTGAGGCTCCCCAAGTGAATGCTTTCTTTCTTTGAGCTGGAACCTGCACTAATCGCCCATCAGAGACCACGGGCTCCAGCCACCATGCCTGAAGCCCAGGTTCCACATCAATGCTTCAGAACGGAGGTCATGCCAGCTGAGGCAGCACCGGTGGGAATCTCGCCCCTCCTGGCTGGGGAGACGTACCGCAAGAAGGTGTGCCGTGACTGCCACCCCATCCCAGACTGCCCCTGCTGTCTCAGCCTTGCATGACGCCCAGGCATCGCCAACAGGGAAGTAGACTGGGCGAGACGGGCCTCCCCGAGTCCAGGGATTCACGTCTGTTTCAGAACCAAAGGCCAGGCACCTGGGACCAGCAGTGGCTCCGGGCGCATGCAGGCGCCCCCAACGCTGCCCCCGCAGTCACCCTGCTCCCTGGTCGGGTCTGCCAGCGTACGAATACACCGCCTGGCTCTCCCGCCAAGGGCCCTCTTCCCACGCCAGACACCATGGCCTCCGCACTTCTGATAAATGCCCGGTGGATCCAGACCTGAGGCACGGCCTGCTGGGCACCGCGCTGTGGAAAGCCAGGGTTCACTAGTTGGGCCACAGGGGCCAAGGCGCGTTTATGTCACCCACGTCCCAGTGCAGTCCATGGTTGGGCTGGGGCCAGGGTCCCCAGGTCGCCGTGGCTGCATGGGAACAGCAAGCCGGGGCAGCTCCACCTCCCCACCCCGCGCCCCCGGAGGGCTCTGAGCTGCAGGAGCAGATGCAAGACGTCTGGGCGCTCCCTCCTGACCGTCACTGCGCCCGGCTAGTCTCCACCTCCGGCCTGCTGCTGGATGAGTCTCTGGCCCGCCAAAGCTCTGCAGAAGCGACCTTCCGAGAAACAGAGGCCCCGGGGGTGCTGCAGGAATTGGAAGAGCCCGCCGGGCTGGAACCACCCCTCAGCGAGGACGAATACCAGGCTCTGCTGGAGGAGCTATAGGACGCGGGCTGGGGACTGGGTCGCGGCAGGGCGGTGTGGCTGCCTCTTCAATGGGAACCCTCTGGGCCTAGAGGCTCGTGTCTTCCTTCAGGGCTGACCTGCCTGGCATTCCTGCCTCCTAGGACTGGGCCCCATGAGAGACTCTGGACAAAGTAGAACTGCCATACTTTCTGGGCATCCAGGGGATCCCAGAGCCGGCAAAGGCACCAGCAGCAGTCGGGCTTCCACTCACACAGCACACGCTGGTTTGGCGTGGCAGCCACCTGGCTCTGGGCAGCCCCACAGAGCTCTCCTCTTGCCTTCCGCCACCCCACCCCCCCGCCTCGTCCAATCGCTACCCACCGCCACGGCAGTATGCGAATTTCTGGCTGGTGGGAGACCCCTGCCCCAAGCAGTGCAAAACACTGGGCCCGGCAGCTACCTCCCGGATCGGTGTAAATGGCCCGGCCCACCGGCCACTGACAACTGGGTGCCTCTGGCGGCCTCCCAGGAGCTGCAGACCCCAGGAGCCTGTCAGCTGTTTGCAGACCCCAGACCAAGCACACCTGGGATGCTGGACCTTCCAGGCTGGGAGGGAAGGCAGCCACAGGTGGAGAGAGAGAGTAACGGGAGGCCTAGAGGGATGAAGGATGGGTGGAGGAGAAGCTGGGCTGGCAGGAGGGAGGCCAGGAGGGAGGTGAGGGACTGGTCCATCATAGAGAGGGAGAGCTGGTAAGGAACAGAGGGAAAGCTAGAGGACACAGGACAGAGGGTGGGCGGAGGGAAGGGGTGGGACCCAGGGAGGCGCGGTGGAGAAAAAGCGGTTCTCGACTCCTGGAGCGACAGCAGCCCCTGCCAGCCTGGGAACGGTAAGTATGGCTGAGGGTTTGCAGCGGCCGGGCAGGGCACCTGCTCTCGCTTCATCTCCGCTTCAAGGAATGGGCGTTTCTCAAAGACAAAAAGACTGGACTCTTGTTGTAATCACCCGCAGTGGTTTACCGACCACATCTCCCCAGGTCAGCCCCTGCAGTGAGCGCTACAGGTCACAGCCCTTCACCACCGAACAGCCTCACAGAGGAGCCACACTCAGGGAGACCGGCCTGATTTCAGATTCCACGCCGCCGCCCTCTGCAGGTAAGGGGGTCATAACTCCACATCTCTCTGGCTCCCCATCCACATCCCGAGGGTTACCACGTTGATCGGCGGTTTGTTCGGAGCCCTGTAGTACCCAGAAACATCCAGGGAAGGGAGGAAGAGAGCAATACATCCCTCTCTCAGCCTCCATCCAAACCTGCCACACCCACAGACCCACGCCAAGTGGACACGGAATCCATCTGTGAAGCCACCACGGATTTAATTGTCTCTGTTTCACCTGTCTTCGACGGGAGCCACACACCCATGTGTGTGAGCCTGTCACTGCAGCAATGGCTTACAGCTCCATACAGCACTGCACTTCAAGGAGAGGGGGCCTGTAAACCAAGACCCAGCCAGAAATGGCCCACACTCCACTCCACCCTTCCAGGCTGGTATCTCCCTGCTGAAGACGCGTGGGAAAACAGGGAGCAGCTTCCAATACCCGTGGGATCCCAGGAGAGGCCCGGAGAGTCAGGCCCTGCCTGAAAACCAACCCCCTCACCCCTTCACACTCTCCTCTTGCTGCTTTCCTGGGCTCTCCGCCCCACCTCCTCCTGCACCTCGCTAACGCGACCTCCTACCCATCAGTAATCAACGTTCCCCTACCCCACCACACCCCAGTGGTATGGGCGCGTGGTAGCCCTGGAGGCGAGGCGGGATCAAGTCCAGGCACAGCGGCAGGCAAGAAGGTGTGGAGCCTCCCTTCCTGTCGGCCTTCATAAGTGCCGCTGGCTGTCTGCGTCGGCCTCCTGGCTGGACCGCATGCCTGCGTGACCTCACATGTATCTGCACCGACACCTTCAATCCGCACCTCCCCACGAACCCCAGGACCCAGGACGGTGAAGTAATCATCAGGGTTCCCGGTAAGCTAAGCGAGGCCCTGGGTGAGCCTGCTTGAGCAGAACCCCGCACCGGCATCGGCCCACTGAGAACGGGCTGGCTGCGGGCTATTGGCTGCCTGCACCCCAGTCCAGATCTGTTTCAGAATGAGAGGTCATGCCAGCTGAGGCAGCACCGCTGGGAATCTCCTCCTGGGAGATGCCCAGAAGAAGCTGTGCTGAAGCGCATCACCCGCCACCCCATCCCCTGGACGCCCCATGTCTGGTGGCATTTGAGTAAAGTAGACTGCCTTTCTCTCCTGGCACTGCCACCGGGAAGGACTGCCAGGAGAGACTGGCTCCCAGTCCAGGATTCACGCCTGCCTCCAGTGAACCCAAGGGTCAGGAACCTGGGACTGGTGGTGCTGGGCCGGGCGCAGGCTGGCTGCCCCTGCAACGTGCCCCCGGGCCGGGTGTCACCCCTGCACCCCAGCCCTGGCCCTGGCAGGTCGGGATTTTGCTCTCGGGCCTCCCTGGCTCCTCCCTCCCCAGCCGCCTTCCTCCCCACCACAGAGCCACGGTGGGCCTGCAGAACCCCGAAAAGGGAAATGTCTGGAACGGGACAAAGAGCGCCATGGATTGCCGGACCCCCCTGTGGGTGGAACAGCTGCACCTCGGCCTGCTGGGCAGCCGCC
This sequence comes from Hoolock leuconedys, assembly GCA_023748175.1. Taxonomy (NCBI): domain Eukaryota; kingdom Metazoa; phylum Chordata; class Mammalia; order Primates; family Hylobatidae; genus Hoolock; species Hoolock leuconedys. The sequence continues at coordinate 20,224 of JAKGGE010001081.1, read as the reverse complement.
AGGGCTACAGCATGTGCTTTTGAACACCCACTTCCTGTATAGTCCACTGGTGGTGGCTGGGACCAGGGTCCCCAGGTCGCTGGGGTAAGTGGGAACCCTGCCAGCAGCCCACCTCCTCCTAGGTCAGCCCCTCGAGGGCTCCACGCCAGATGAGCAAATGCAAGCCATCCCATGCTTCTCCCACTGGCTTCCCCACAGGTGGCCTGCCCCACCTCCTGACTGCTGCTGGATGATCTCCTGAAAGCCCAGAGTTTCTGGGCGCGGCAGCATGCACCTCCTCCAGAAACCGATGCCCGGGTGAGCTGCAGGAACCTGAAGAGTCCCACAAGGAACCACCCCTCAGCGAGGAAGAATAGCAGGCTCTGCTGAGGAGCTTTAGGACCGGCTGGAACGGGTCGCTGCAGCTGCGGATGGCCTCTTTCGCGGGGAACCTCTGGCTGGGCATGGAGTAGAGAGCATCTCCTCCGGCTGACCCGGGATATTCCTCCTGCCTCCTAGGACAGCCTGCATAGACTCCACACAAAGGGAGAACTGCCATTCTGGACGTTCTGGGATCCCGGAGTCGTGTCTTGTGTACCAGCAGGCAGATCATCATACCACGCACGCCCGGGTTTATGGGTGGCACCTGGCCTCCCGTGGGAGCAGCCCCGGCAGAGATCTTCTGCTCTCTCCTGCCACCTCCCCACCTCCCCGCCTGACACACTGGTACCCCCGCCCCAGCACACGCTGTCACAACCTGACAGGTGGAGACCGGTCCGAAACACTGGGACAGGCAGTGTCCAGGCCTTCTCTCCTCCCGGGGCTCACTGTATCTCCGCCTCCACCATCGCCAAGCTTAACTCAGGCCTCTGCCTCCAGGAGCTGCAAGCCACCGCGGAGTGCCTGGGCTGTAATGCATCCCTGCAGACCCCAGGAATTGGATGCTGACCTTCCAAGGGGAGGGAAGGCAGGCACAGTGGAGAGAGGAACGGAGACCTAGGGCAAGACAGGAGAGACTTTGGAAGCAGGAGGAGGGATGGAGGGAGACAGGGAGGGACTGACCCACAGAGAGAGGGAGGCAGTGAGGAAACAGACACAGAAAGACAGAGGGACAGGGACAGTGGAAAAGCAGGGAGGGCAGCGAACGAGGGATGGAAAGCAGGAGAAAAGCAGTTCGGAACCTGGAGCAACAGCAGCCGTGACACCCGAAACGAGCAGCCCGCGCCGCTGGGAGGGTTGGAGAGGTTGCCGGGCGGGCACCTGGTTTGCCCCTGCCTCCGCCGCCGCTGAATGGGTGTTTCAAAGACAAAAAAGACTGGGACTCCAGCCGTCGCGGGTGGCCTGGTCGCGGTTTACCTACCACATCACCCGCCGAACCCAGCAGCGCCAGGCCGACAGCCCTGACCACCGACCACAGAGGAGCCACACTCAGGAGGAATGAAGCCTGATTTCGGATTCCATGTCGCTCGGCCCTCGGCAAGGGGGCCGGTAGCTCACGTCTCTCCGGCCCCACCGCCACCCCGAGAGGCTGACCATGTTGACGGTTTGTCGAGAACTGCGAAACGAAACATCCAGGAAGGGGAGGAAGAGCAGCACCTCTTTCGCTCTTGCTTCAAACCCGCCACACTGACTCCCACGCAGGGATTATTTGGAATCCATCGCTGCTTATCAGCCAGGGATGTAATCTTGTCTTGTTTTAGCCTGCCTCCTGCACGCAGCCACACCCACTGCCCACCAAATGTCGTCAAGCCTCTGAGGTGCCTCTGAAAACCACACCCAACAATGGCACCACCCTGCAGCCCACCAACCCAGGTTGCTTTCCTCTGTTGAAGATAAGTAGAACCCAGGGAGGGTTTCAGTTCTCCTGATCCCTTGAGAGGGACTGGAGAGATACAGCTCTCCGCCTAAACCTACCCCTCACTCCTCTTCCTCCGCTTTGCTACTCTGGCTTCCGGGCTCTATCCTCCTCACCTCTAATCCTAACCTTCCACAATGCCCCACTCCCACCAGCACCACCACGCCCCGTGGCTATCAGTGCGCTTGGGACCCTCGGAGGGCTTGTGCTACACCCCAGGGGCTCAGCGGAAGGCAAGAAGAGGTATCTCCCTGCATTTGGGACCTGATCCTCGGGCTGGCTGTCTGCGCCAGCCTCCTGGCTGGACCGGAACGCGATGCGGTGCTCCATGCGATGGCTCTCCTGACACCTTGGAACGGCTCCCTCCAGGTGGAAGCCCGAGGAAGAGGACGGCGGAGGAGACTCCCCTGGACCCTGGGAGGGAAGTGGAGTCTCCTGGAAATGCTTGGAGGGGCGAACCTGCCCGCATCACCACCAGAGGTTCCGCCAGCCCAGCTGCCTCCTCGGCTCAGGTCCAGATCTGGTTTCAGAACTGAGATATGGCCGCCAGCTGGGAGGCAGCAGCACCAAGTGGAATCTCGCCTGTCAGGAGACGCCGCTCCCATGTTAGAAGGCAGGCAGCGCACCTCACTATATCCAGACCGCCCGCCGCCCAGCCTTTGAATTATCAGGCATCACAACACAGCAAAGGAGACAGGCCAGAGAGACAGGCTCACCGAGTACAGGATTCAATGCCTGCCCTGAACCCGGCGGGCTGCACCCGGACTGGGGTGTGCCTATGGTGGCAGCGCCCCTCGTAACACGCCCCTCGCTCAGGTCACCTCCCTTCTCTGGTCGGTGTCCACGCAGGCGGGGATTTTGCCACGCCGCCCTGGCTCCCCTGTAACCCTCCACCAGAGGCTCGGTGGGCTCCGAGGCACTCCTCAAGCAAAGGCCCGGGACCCCGGACTTGCAGCCATCACCTGCCGGGCCCCTGGGTGGGGACAGCCAGTCTGCCTGCTGGGACACAGGGGCTGCATGCTTGGGGCCACCTTGTCCTGTAGGCAGTCCAGTGGTGGCGGGCCAGGGACACCAGGGACGCCAGGGCTTGCTGGGAACCCTAAGCCGCAGACCTCCCCAGCCTGTTCGGAGGTCTCGCAGAGAGGGGAGCAGATGCAAGCCGCCCGGTGCTTCTCCACACTGAGCCTGGCGCCATACCCTCCACTGATGGCCACAGCTGGATTCTGGCGTTGAATTTCACAGCAGGTGCAAACTTTCCAGGAACCGAGGCAACCCAGGGTAAGCAGCAGGAATTGGAAGAGTCTCGGCCAAGGAAACCCCTCAAATGGTGAAGAACACCCGGCTCTCACGGAGAGCACTGGGACGGGCTGGGATGGGGCTGCATGGCGGCTTCCTCACGGGAAGTTCCTGCCTGGCATGCAGTGCATGCTTTCTTCTGAAGGATTGCTTCATCTCCTTGCTCTAGGATTACTGGTGAGAGATCTCCGTGAAGAGAAACTGCCATTCTTTCCTTGAAGGCTCACTGAGACCACCCAGGGGCCAGGAGACGGGTAGTAGTAACGCTGGAAAAGTGTGTCACAGGGAGCAGTCGTAATTTCCTGAAGCCACCTCACCCCTGCCTGACCATCGCCACACCCTCGCCTTGAAACTCACAAACAATGGAATTCCTGCCTTCTGCCTCTAAGCCATTGCCTGCTCACTCCATCGTGAGCCACTGCATGCTGAGGGCCTCCCCAGGGACCCGAAATGAGATGCTCGAGGCTGCAGACCACAGACCCCGCTTATCAACGCTGGATGCTGACCCTCCTGGTGGAGGGAAGGCAGGCACAGGTGGAGAGAGGAAACAGGAGACCTAGAGGGATGGAAGGATGCAAGGACACTTTGGAAGGCAAATGAGGGATGGAGGGAGGAGGAATGAGGGACGGACCAAAAGAGACAGGGATTCAGTGAGGAAAGGAGGGAGACACAGAGGGACACAGGGACAGAGGGAGGGCAGGAGGGAACAAGGGACCGGCGGGAGGGAAGGCAGGTGGAGAAAAGCGGTCTCCGACTCCCTGGAGAATTCCTGCAGCCCCAAGCACCATGCTAAGCCGCAGGCTGAGGGCTGGCGGCTGCCGGGCGCACCGCTCTGCCCTGCCCAAGTAATGGGCGCATTTCCCCTCAAAAGCATGACAGGGACCAAGGCCGGAGTATTCACCCACGTGGTTTACCAACCACATATCCCCAGGCCGAGCCCCGCGAGCGGAGCGTCAGGCTGACAGCCCCGACCGCAGACCACAGAGGAGCAACACTCAGGAGGACTGAAGCCTGATTGATGCCACGCCGCCGCCTGCAGGCCGGTAACTCATGTCTCTCCTGGTCTCTACCCCACCCCGAGAGGCTGGGACGATGCTTGACGGGTTTGTTCCTCCGGAGTTCCGGGGCACCCAGAAATATCCAGGGAAGGGAGGAAGAGCAGCATCCTCTTCTCGCGACTCCCCTCCAAACCGGCCACATCCAGACTCCCCACGCTATGTGGACACTGCAATCCATACAGTTGCCTACAACGCCGGGACAGTCTTGTCTCTGGGGTTTCGCCTTGTCTTCGACTGGGAGCCACACACCTGCGTGGGTGAGACTGTCGGTGAATCATGACGCCTGGCCAGGCATCGGGTTGTCCCTCAAGGAGAGGCGCCTGTAAAACCTGGGCAAGACCCTAATGAAGGTTCAGTCTCCACACTCCACTCCACCCATCCAGGCTGGTTTCTCCCTGCTGAAGACGCGTGGGAACCCAGGGAGCGGCTTCCTGCTCCCACGGGATCCCTGGAGAGGCCCGGGAGAGCCAGCCTCACCCAAACCCACCCCCCTGACTCCTTCCCTTCCTCTCCTCCAGCTGCGTGTCTCTTCTGGCTTCCGTTCCTCACCACCGGACTCTGTTGGTCAGTCCCTCCCTCCCACCATCCCCTCCCTCCCTGCCTCTTTCGTGTCTCTCCGCCCATCCTTCCGCCCTCTTAGGTTCCCCCGCTCCTCTCACCTGTGCCTGCCTTCCTCCCGCCTGGAAGGCCTGGACGCCGTTCCTGGCTCCAGTGTTTCCCCGGGCACGTCTCCACCCAGTCTCGGTAATGAGACGCATACTGCCGGGGCAGGCATCCGGTGGTCAGGCGGGGTGGGGTGGCGGAAGGTAAGAGAGGCCCTTCTGCTGGGGCTGCTCCCAGGAGGCCAGATGGTTCGCTAAACCCACGTATGCGCGGTAGATGATCCGACTGCTGGTACCTGGGCTGCTCCGGGATCCCTGGGACGTGCAATGGTGTCTCCATTGTATGGAGTCTACCACCGGGCTCAGTCCCAGGGAGGGCTGGTCAGCCGCCCCTCCATGCCCCGGGTAAGGTTCCCCGCGGAAAGACGAGGCCACAACCATGCCGAAGGGAATCCCTTCCCCAGCACGCATCCTAAAAGTCCTGCAGCAGAACCCGGTATTCTTGCACGCTGAGGGGTGGTTCCAGCCCGGCGGGCTCTTCCAATTCCTGCAGCCCCCCCGTGGCCTCGGTTTCTAGGAAAGGGTGTGCCTGCTGCAGAAACTCTGGGCATGCCAGGAGATCATCCAGCAGTAGGCCGGACGGGAGTGGAGACGAGTGCCCAGGCTCCTGGGGCAGTGGGGAGGGCGTGACAGCTTGTATTCTGCCTGTCGGAGCATCCCCTGGGGGCGCGGGCAGGATGTGGAGAGCTGCCCCCGGATTGGGGTTCCCACGCTGCCCCGGCGATCTAGGGCCCCTTGGCCCTAGCCCCACCACGGACTGCCCTGGGACGTGGGAGCCACAAGCCCGCCTTGGCCCTGTGGACCAACTTGAGTGGGTCCTGGCTGTCCCAGACCGCAGGGGCCCGCAGTCCGCCCCACAGCATGTCTCAAGGTTCCGGCATTGGGGCTGCGGAGGCCACCAAGGCATCTGAGGGTGGGAGAGGGCCCCTTTGGGAGCAGCAAGTGCGGCGTAGGCAAAAACCCCGCCTGCCGGGCCACCGAACAGGTAGAAGGGGTGACATTCGCCAGGGTCCGGTGGTTGCAGGCCGCCTGGCGCACCGGCACCCCTGCCTCCCGTCCCGTATGGCCTTCGGGTTCGAAAACAGACGCGGAACCCGGACTCTGGAGGCCTGTCTCTGGCCAGTCCCTTCCCTGGTGGTGATGCCTGGAAAGCAATCCTTCTCGCGCGCCCGGAGCAGCAGGGGCCGTCTGGGATGGGGTGCATGATATCCGCCGCTTCGCCTTCTGCAGGCAGCGCCTCCCCGCCAGGGCGTGAGATCCTCACCGTGCTGCCTCAGCTGGCGCGGACCTCTCGTTCTCAAACCAGATCGGGACACTGGGCTCCCTAACGCCAATGGCCTGGGCCAGACGCATCTCCTGGTGGCGATGCCCGCGGTACCGGGTTCCACTCAAAACATAGCCAGGGCCTCGCCATGCCGGGTCCAGACGCAGTCTCCTCTGCCGCCTTCGCCCCTCAGGCTTCGCGGGAGGTGCCGCTCGGTGTTCGGGGAGCCATCGCAGGGAGCACTGCACGGCATTCTGCTCCAGCCAGGGAGGCCGCAGCGAGACAGCCAGCAGTTTCCACGGCACCCACAGGCAGGGAGGCTCCACCACTCTTGCCTGCCGCTGAGCTTCTGGGACACCCCACCGCCTTCCCAGGCCCCAGCACTGATGTCCCCTGGGGCGGTTGGTGCTGGTGGTGGGTGGGCCATTGGGTGACGTGGGTTTGGGGGTGGGGAGGGGTGGGGGCCGGAGGCCAGGATAGACGAAAGCGAAGGGGAGAGGGGGAAGGGTTGAGGGGGTGGGTTTCGGGCGGGGCTGACTCTCCTGCCTCTTGCGGGATACCAGGTACTGAAGCCGCCTCCCCTGGGTTCCCAATGCTGCCTCCAGCAGTGAGTAACCAGCCTGGAAGGGTGGAGTGAGTGTGGAACAGAGATCTTCCGTGTGGGCTCTCTGAGTTTTACAGTCAGCTTCTTTCCGCCGGCACACCATGCCTGTAAGGCTACAAGCGGCCGGACAGTTCTACCCACGCAGGCGTGTGGCTCCCGTCGAAGACTGGAGCGAAACCCCAGAGACAAGATCCATCCCCGGCCCTGATGCTGGATGATGGATTCCCTCGCGGTCCCGCAACGCGTGGGGAGTCTATGGTGTGGCCGGTTAGAGGAAAGGAGAGGATGCTGCTCTTCCTCCCTTCCTGGATGATATGGGTGACTGCGAGGTTCCGAAGGAAACCTTCAACATGGTCAGCCTCTTGGGTGGGTACGCAGACGCAGTGAGCTGGTCGCCCCGGGCCGAGCGACGTGGAATCCGAAATCAGGCGTCAGTCCTCCTGAGTGTGGCTCCTCTGTGGTCGGTGGTCTGGGCTGTCGGTCTGGCGCTTCGCTGCGGGGCTCGGCCTGGGGATGTGTGGTTGGTAAACCACGTGGTTGTGTACCCCACGGCAACACGAGTCCCCGCCTTTTGTCTTTGAGGAAACCGCCCATTCCTTGGGCGATGGAACGGGAGCGAATGACTGACCAAGTCACGCCGAAGCCTCAGCCCGGGCGGCAGCAATGCTTTTCCGAACGGGCTGCTGTTGCTCCAGGAGCCTGGAGCCTGCTTTTTCTCCTGCCTCCTACCACGTCCCCTTGCTCCTCCCGCCTCGTCCTAGTTTCCTCTGTCTTTCCCTCAGTTTCCTCACTGCCTCCCTCTGCCTGTCGGCCAGTCCCTCTCCCACCTCCCTCCATCCTCCCTCCCTCCCTGCTCCAAAGTCTCTCCGCCCATCCTACCGTCCCTCTAGGTCTCCCATTCCTCTCTCAACCTGTGCCTGCCTTCCCTCCCGCCTGGAAGGGTGAGCATCGCGGGTGTGCCCGGGGTCTCGGGTCTGCGTACAGCCACCAGGCGCTCCATGGTGTCAGCTCCTGGGAGGCCGCAGAGGCACGGGTTGGCAAGCTTAATGGAGCGGAGGCTTAGAAGGTAAGTGAAAGCCCCGTGAGGGAAGGCATGACGTTGCCCGGGTTCGTAAGCCAAGGGACAGGGGTCTCCCCATCAGCCCGGGGTAGGGACGCATACTGCCAGAGTGTGGGGTAGCCGGTGGTCAGGCAGGGGTGTGGTGGTGGAAAGGCAAGAGAGCTCTGCCATGGCTGCTCCCACAGGAGTCCAGGTGGGTTGCCCTCAACTCCCGCGCGTGTAAGGTAGGACGGCCCACCTGCTGGTACCTGGGCCGGCTCCGGGATCCCCGGGATGCCCAGGAAAGAATGGCAGTTCTGCTTTGTGCAGAGTCTCTCACCCGGCCCACTCCTAGGAGGCAGGAATGCCAGGCGGGTCAGAGCGGAGGGAAGACACGCCCCTCCATGCCCAGCCAGGGGTACCTCGTGAAAGAGAGGCCACCGCCCTGCCACGACCCCGTCCCCAGCCCGCGTCCTAAAGTTCCTCCTTCAGAGCCTGGTATTCTTCCTCGCTGAGGGGTGGCTCTGTGCACGGGCAGCCTCTTCCATTTCCTGTAGCTCCCCCAGGGCCTCGGTTTCTAGGAAAGGGTGCGCCTGCTGTTGAAACTCTGGGCACGCCAGGAGCTCATCCAGCAGCAGGCTGGAGGGGAGTGGAGATGAGCGCCTGGGCTCCTAGGGCGGAGGGGTGGGCGCCCAGACGGCTGGCATGTGCTCCTGCGGCACGGAGCCCTCCAGGGTCGAGGAGTGGGGAGGTGGAGCTGCCCTCGGTTGCTCCACGCCGCTTCGCGACCTGGGGGCCCCTTGCCCCAGCCCCACCACGGACTGCTCTGGGATGTGGGTGGTACAAGTACGCCTTGCCCTGTGTCCACCTGAGGGCCGTGGCTGTCCTACCATTGCCAGGCTCGCAGGTCAAGCCGGGCTGCGTGTCCCGGTACTCCTGCATTTGCTCGGGTGCGGAGGCTACCGGTATCTGAGGGTGGGAGAGAGCTCGTGGCTGGGGCGCAGGCGGTGTCCCCAATGCCGCCAGGGAGGTAGCGGTGACTTCCTGGATGGGGCCGCGCTGCAGGGAGCGCCATGCGATCCGCAATTCTTGCCACCGGGTCCCGGTTCCTGGCCCTTGGTTCTGAAACCAGACCTGTAATATGTACCTCCGAGGCCCGCTCTCTGGCCAGTACTTCCCCTGGTGGCGGCCGCTGCCTTGAAAGCATCTCCTTCTCGCTCAGAGCAGCATGGCCGTCTGGGATGGCGTGATGGAGGTCGGCTTTCGCCTGTCTTCTTGCAGGCCGCGTCTTCCCTGCCAGGGCGGAGATTCCCCCCGGTGCTGCCTCAGCTGGCGTGACCTCTCGTTCTGCAACCAAATCTGACTTGGCTCAGAACGCCGATGGCCAGGCCAGCCGTTTCCTGGGTGGCAATGCCCGGTTATGGGTTCTGCTCAAAGCAGGCTCGCAGGGCCACACTTTGCCTCTGGGTCTAGAAGAGTCTCCTCCGCCGTACTCGTCCTCGTGCTCCGCGGGGAGGGTGCCGTTCGAAGGTGTCGGGAGAGCTATCGCGGGGAGCACCGCACGACGTTCCGGTCCAGCCGGGAGGCTGGCGCAGACAGCCAGCGGCTGTTTTGAAGGCCCACAGGCAGGGAGAGGCTCCACCCCTTCTTGCCTGCTGCTGAGCACTGGACAGCCCTCACCGGGGCTTCTCCTGAGAGGCCCCAGTGCACTGATGCCACCGGGGCTTGGTGGTGCTGGTGGGGGTGTGGTCATTGGGTTAGGTGGGGTTGGGGGGGATGGGAGGGGTGTGGCCGGATGTCAGAGAGACCCAGCGAAAGGGGGAGAGGGGAAGGTGTGGAGGTGGGTTTTGGGCCGGGGCTGTCTCCGGGCCTCCAGGGATCCCACGGGAACTGGAAGCTGCTCCCTGGGTTCCCACGCGTCTTCAGCAGGGAGAAACCAGCCTGGAAGTGTGGAGTTGAGGGTGGAACTGAACCTCCGTGTCTGTCTTGAGTATTACAGGCCCCCTCTCCGCGAACACATCCGATGCCTGTGGGTGTTGCCGTTGCCGTGACAATCTCACCCACGCAGGTGTGTGGCTTCCATCATCAAGACCAGAGCTGCAACCTCAGAGACAAGATACATCCTTGGCGTGATGTCTTGACGATGGATTCCCGTGTCCCGCAACGTGGGGGAGTCTGCGTTGTGGCCGGTGTGGAGGGAGGGCGAAGAGAGGATGCTGCCCTTCCTCCCTTCCCTGGATGTTTCTGGGTTCCCGCCGGTCTCCGGATGCAAACCGTCAACATGTTCAGCCTCCCCGGTGGGCCAGCCAGAGAGACGTGCTGCGCTCAGCCCCTTGTAGAGGTCTGGTTTAATGGAGTCCGAAATCAGGCGTCAGTACTCCTGAGTATGGCTCCTCTGTCGTCGGTGTTCGGGGCTGTCAGTCTGGCGCTCTGCTGCGGTGCTCGGCCTGGTGATGTGTGGTCGGTAAATCACGTGGGTGAATAACCCACGACAATCTGAGTCCCCGTCTTTTGTCTTTGAGGAAATCGCCCATTCCTTCAGTGACGGAACGGCATGGTCGAACGAGTGCCCCCGCCCACCGCCAATACCCAGTGCTCAGCTCAGCGCTGCTCGCTTATCGTTTTCCCGGAGCGCGGGCTGCTGTTGCTCCAGGAGTCAGGAGACCACTTTTTCTCCCTGCCTTCCTCACTGCCCCCTTGCTCCTCCTCAGCCCACCCTCTGGACCCTGTGTCCTCGCCTTCCCTCCGCTCTCACTGCCTCCTCTCCCCTAAGTTGGTGAGCCCCTCCCTCCCTCCCTCCCTCCCTCCCTCCCCCTCCCTGCCTTCCAAAGTCTCTGCCCATCCTTCCGTCCTTCTAGGTCTTCCGTTCCTCTCTCCACCTGTGCCTGCCTTCCTTCCCGCCTGGAAGGTTGAGCATCCCAGGTGTGCCCGGCATCTGGGGTCTGCGTACAGCCGCCAGACGCTCCACGGTGGCAGCTCCTGGGATGCCACAGAGGCAGGGCTTGGCGAGTGACAGTGGAGCGGAGGGGCAGAGGCGGCAAGCCCAGGGAGGGAGAGAAGGACTGGACGGTGCCCGGGCCCGGTGTTTCGTGGTATGGTGGCCTCCACCCAGCCCAGGGAAGGACACATACTGCCGGGGCGTGGGGTAGCCTGTGGTCAGGCGGGGGTGGGGCGGCGGAAAGGCAAGAGAGCTCTGCCGGTGCTCCTCCCACAGGGAGGGGGCTGCTGTGGTTGACTGCTGACTACAAGGCATGTAGACGCCCGCTTGCTGGTGCACCTGGGTCTGCCTCGGGACCTCGGACTTGTGTACTGCAGTTCTCCTTTGTATGAGTTCCTCACTGGGCTCAGTCCTAGGAGGCTAATGCCAGGCGGGTCAGCCCGGAGAGAAGACACGCCCCTCCATGCCCAGCCATGGGTTCCCCGCGAAAGAGGCCACCGCCCTGCTGCGACCCCATCCACAGCTCCGTGATCCTAAAGTTCTCCTGTGAGCCCGCATTCTTCCTCGCTTTGGGTGGTTCCAGCCCGGAATTCTATTCCGATTCCTGCAGCTCCCCCAGGGCCTCGGTTTTAGGAAATGCTGTGCATGCTGGAGAAACTCTGGGCATGCCGGGAGTTCATCCAGCAGCAGGCCGGGAGGGGAGTGAGACGCAGCTCGGGCTCTGGGACAGTGTGAAGAGCTCGACTGCTTGCATCTGCTCCTCGCGGGTGTGGGACCCTCCAAGGGCGGGCTGGGGAGGTGGAGCTGCCCCCTGCTCGGTGCTCCTACACCGCACCGGCACCTTTGGGCTCCCTTGCCCCAGCCCCACCAATGGACTGCTCTGGGATGGGTGCAGGCCAAGCACGCCTTGCCCCTGTGGCCTCAGCCAGAGCGTGGCCCTGGCTGTCCCACCGCCAAGAGGCCCGTGGTGAGGCCATCGCTGGGCCATGCAGGGGTCCCGGGTCCCCTGGGCATTGGCTCGGGTAGTGCGGTGGCCACCGTGGTGTCTGAGGGTGGGAGAAGGCCCCTTCGGGAGGAGCCAGGGCGGCGTAGTCAAAATCCCCGCCTGCCGTGGCCACCAACCAGGGAGCAGGGAGACTCCTGCCGGGGTCGCGGTTGCAGGTTCCGGCCAAGGCAGCTGGCACCTGCCACCGTCCCGGTTCCTGGTCTTCGATTCTGAAACCAGACGTGAATCCTGGACCCAGGAGGCCCGTCTCTCTGGCTGTCGTTCCCTGGTGGCTATGCTGGTGCCAGCCTCAAAGGCTCGAGCAGCAGGCCGTCTGGGATGTGGTGATCGAGGTCTGCTGCTTCGCCTTCTTCGGGACGTGTCTTCCCCGGCCAGGGCGGAGATTCCCGCCGGTGCTGCCTCAGCTGGCATGACCACTCGTTCTGATACCAGATCTGGACCCTGGGTTCCGGAACGCTGATGGCCTGGGCCCGCCTTTCTCTGGTGGCAAAGCCCGGGTACGGTTTCTGCTCAAAGCAGGCTCACAGTACCTCGCTTTGCCTCGGGGTCCAGACGAGGCTCCTCCGCTGTCCTTGTCCTCGGGCTTCCGTGGGTAGGGTGCCATTCGAAAGTGTTGGGAGAGCCATTGCGGGGAGCACCACACGGCGTTCCGGTCCAGCCTAGAGGCCGGCGCAGACAGCCAGCGGCACTTACGAAGGCCCACATGCAGGGAGGCTCCACCCCTTCTTGCCTGCCGCTGAGCTATGGATGTGCCCATTCTCACCATCTGAGGGGCCCCAGCGCACTGATGCCCCCGGCGCAGTGGTGGTGCTGGTGGGGTTGGGGCATTGGGTGAGGTGGGATTGGGGGGTGTGGGTGGGGTGGGGCCAGAGGCCAGCGAGATGCAGTGGAAGGGGGAGAGCGGGAAGGGGTGAGCGTGGTTGCTCATGGGGCTGGCCTGGCTCCTCTACAGGTCTCGTGGGAAATGGAAGCCGCCTCTTTGGTTCCCACGTACCAGTTTGGTGAAAACAGTGTGGAAGTGTGGAGTGGAGTGTGGAACTGAATCCTCGTGGTTGGTCTTGAGTTTTAGAGGCTCCCTTCTCCACGGGCACACCCGATGTCTGTGGGTGTCTCCGTTGCTGTAACAGTCTCACCCACCCAGGAGTGTGGCTCCCGTCGAAGACCAGAGCAAAACCCCAGAGACAAGATACATCCCCGGTGTGATGGCTTGAAGATGGATTCTGTCCTCAATGTGGGAGCTCATGTGTGGCCGGTTTGGAGTGGGAGGTCGTAGAGAGGATGCTGCTCTTCCCTTCCCTTCCCGGATGTTTCTGGGTGACTGCAGGGCCTCGGAAGCAAAACCGTCAAATATCGCTGTGGCTCTATGGGGTGGGGCTGGAGAGACGTGAGCTACCGCCTCTTGCAGGAGGGCAGTCAGCGCATGGAATCCTACCCAGGCTTCAGTCCTCCTGAGTGTGGCTCCTCTGTAGTCGTGGTCGGGGCTGTCGGCCTGGCGCTCCGCTGCGGGGCTCGGCCTGGGGATGTGTGGTTGGTAAACCACGTGGGTGAATACCCACGGCAACCCGAGTCCCCGTCTTTTGTCTTTGAGGAAACCGCCCATTCCTTGGGCGACGGAACGGGGAAATTTAGAGTAGCTAAGTTGCCGCCTACTGCTCGCGTTTGGGGCTACCGCCTGGTGCTGTTATTGTTTTCTCCAGGTGTTTGGAGATCAGTATTTCCTCGTTTTCCTCCCTTCTTGCCCCTGATCTCCTGAACTCTCGTCTCAAAATATTTCAAAGTCTTTTCTCTCGTTCTCACGTATTCCTCTGTGTCGTTTCTCTCCCAATTTCCATATTTGCCATCTCGCCTTCTGTGTGTTTCATTCTTTCCGTATGGTTTGCCGTTTCGTTACCCGTGCTTCGCCGGAAGTACTGGTGTGCTCGTTTCCGGGGTCTGCTGTGCCAGCAGGTGTTTCGCAGTGTCGCAGGTATCGCGCTGGCGACGACGGGAGCCGGAGTCGCAGGTGAGCCTGGTAGCTCGACGCTGCCCGGGGCCTGGTGTTTCGCCGGAGAGTTGACAGCCCGGAAGCGAAGATACTGCTGGCGCTGTACTAAATGACGGGTGTGATGGTGGGAGGCAGAAAGCTTCTGCTGCGCTGGCCTGTCAGTAGGCCAGGTGGCTGAACTCAACCCGCTGCACCGTACACGGCTCGCCTGCTGGCATCTGGGCCGATCCGGATCACCGACACCCAGGAAAGAATGGCAGTTCTCCTTGGTGCAGTGTTCTCACCGGCCCGTCCTAGAGGCAGGGAATGACAGGCGGTCAGCCCGGAGGGAAGACACGCTTCTCCATGCCCAGCCAGGGGTTCCCCGCGAAGAGAGGCCACCGCCTCTGCCACACCCCATCCAATGCTTCTCGCGCCCCAAAGCCTCCTGCAGAGCCCGGTATTCTTCCCCGCCAGGGTGGTTCCAGCCCGCAGGCTCTCCGATTCCTGCAGCTCCCCCGGGGCCTCGGTTTCTAGGAAATTTTGCGCCTGCTGCAGAAACTCTGGGCACGCCAGGAGTTCATCCAGCAGCAGGCCGGACGGGAGTGGAGACGAGCGCACGGGCTCCTGGGACAGTGTGAAGAGCGCACAGACTGCTTGCATCTGCTCCTGCGGCATGGGAGCTCCTCCTCGGGCTGGCGTGCTGGGAGGTGGAGGCCCCGGCCACAAGGCTCCCACACCAAGACCGCGACCTTGGGCCCCAGGCCCCATCCCCACCATGGACTGCCCTGGGACGTGGGTGGCACAAGCACACCTTTGCCCTGTGGCCCAGTTTGAGCGGGCCCTGGCTGTCCCACCGTGCAGGGGCCCGGCAGGCCGTCGCGCTGCGTGTCCCCGTCCCCCGGGCATTTTCTCCAGTGGTGAGGTGGCCACTGAGGTGTCTGAGGGTGGGAGAAGGCCCCTTCGGGAGGAGCCAGGGCGGCATAGGCAAAATCCCCGCCTGCCTGGGCCACCGACCAGGGAGCAGGTTGACTCCCCACCGGGGGTCGTGTTGCAGGCTCCGCCTGCATGAGCCGGCACCCTGCCACCCTGTCCCGGGTTCCTGGCCTTCGGTTCTGGAAACCGCATTGGCGAATCCTGACTCAGAGGCCCTCTTCTGGGCCAGTTCTTTCCCTGGTGGCGATGCCTGGAAAGCGTAGCCTTCAAAGGCTCGGAGCAACAGGGCTGACTGGGATGGGGTGATGGGAGTTCCGCCGCCTGCCTCTTGCGGCCACGCCTCGCCATTAGGGCAGATTCCCCGCTGATGCTGCCTCAGCTGGCATGACCTCTCATTCTGAAAGCAGATCTGGACCCTGGGCTCCGGAACGCCGATGGCCTGGGCCAGCCAGTTATCTGGTGGCCATGTCCGGGTACCGGTTATGCTCAAAGTCGCCTCGCAGGGCCCCGCTTGCCTCGGGTGTCCAATATCGAGTCTCTCCACCGCCCCGTCCCTCCGCCGCTGAGGTTGCCGTCATCGGTGTCGGAGAGCCATCGCTGGGAACACCGCACGCATTCTGCTCTGGTGAGAGGAGGCCGGGCGCACAGCCGCTTCCAGCTTTAGTCTACATTCAGGAGGCTCCACCACTTCTTGCCTGCTGCTGAGCTCTGGGACAGCCTGACCTCGCCCCCTCCGAGGGGCCCCCAGGCTCACTGATGCCCCTGGGCATGGTGGTGCTGGTGGAGGTGGGGGGCATTGGATGAGGTGGGGTTGGGGGGGTGGGAGAGGTTGGGCCGGAGGCCAGAGAGATGCAGCGAAGGGGGAGAGTGGGAAGGGTGAGGGGGGCGGGTTTTGGAAGGATGGCTTTCCAGGCATCGCCACCAGGGAAGGACCGTATAGGCTCTGTACTGTGATTCACGTCTGGTTTCAGAACCGAAGGGCCAGGCACCAGGGACATTGTTGCAGGGCGCCGGTGCATGCAGGCCGCCCCTGCAACACGACCCCCGGCGGGTGTCACCCTGCTCCTTGGTCGGTGGACCCGCAGGCGGGATTTTGCCTACGCTGCCCTGGCTCCCTCCCCGAAGGCCCCTCCCACCCCCGTAGACGCCTCAGTGTTTCCACGCAACCCCCGAGCAAATGCCCGGGGGACAGGGACCCACAGCGTGACGGCCTGCCTGTCCCCTCCGCGGTGGGACTGACAGGGTCCGCTCAAGCTGGGACACAGGGCCAATGTGTGCTTGCCTTCCACGTTCCAGGGCAGTCCGTGCTGGGCTGCGGCCAGGGGTAAATTCAGGTCGCCGGGGCGGCATGGGAACCCCATATCAGGGCAGCTCCCCCTCCCCATCCCGTGCCCCCGGAGGGCTCCGCGACACAGGAGCAGATGCAGCCGTCCGGGCGCCATCCCCACCGCCCCCAGGGAGCCCGGCGTCAGCCTCACCCCCGGCCTGCTACTGGATGAGCTCCTGGCGTGCCCAGAGTCGCGCAGGCACACACCTTCCTAGAAACAGAGGCCCCAGGGGAACTGCAGGACCGGCGTCTGGCCGGGTTGGGACAACCTCAGCAAGGAAGAATACAGGGCTCTGCTGGAGGATTAGGACACGTGTTGGGGACGCTGACACGCGGTCGGTGGCCTCTCTTCGCTTGGGAACACCTACGTGATGGAGGGGCGTGTCTTCCTCCGGTTGACCGCTTGGCATTCCTGCCTCTAGGACTGGTCCTGTGAGAGAGTCTGCACAAAGAAGAACTGCCATTCTTTCCTGGCGTCCTGGGATTCCGGATCCGTGCAGGTACCAGCAGGCGGTCCTCTGCCATGCACGCCAGGGTTTATGGGCACCTGTCCTCATCTGGGAGCAGCACCGCACTTCTTGCCTTCCACCACCCCACCCCCCGCCTGACCACCGGTTACCCCCGCCTCGTAGTATGCCCCTTCCCGGGTTGGGTGGGAGAATCTCCCCACCCCACAAAAACGGGCCCGGGTGCAGCGTCCAGGGGCTCTCTCCTCCCGGGATCGGCGCTTCTGCGCTCACACATGGACTGCCGCCGCCAGTCCTGCTCTGCGGCCTCCCATGAGCCGGGCCATCGCGGGAGTGCCTGGCAGCTGTACGCAGACCCCAGACCCCGAGCACACCCGGGATGCTGACTCTTCCAGGCGGGAGGAAAGGCAGGCACAGGTGGAGAGAGGAACGGGAGACCTAGAGGGATGGAAGGTTGGGCAGAGAGACGTTGAAAGGCAGGGAGGGAGGGAGGGGGGGAGGGAGGGACTGACCGACAGAGAGAGGGAGGCAGTGAGGAAAGGAGGGAAAGACAGAGGGACACTGGGACCGAGGGAGGGTGGGAGGGAGCAAGGGACCGTGGGAGGAAGGCAGGGAGAAAAAGCGGGCTCCAGACTCCTGGAGCAAGAGCAGCCCCGCGCTCCAGGAAAACGGTAAGCGACCGGCGCGGGCTGAGGGCTGGGCGGCGGCCGGCGGGCAGTCGCTCGGGCTCGCTCTGTCTTCAAGGAATGGGCGGTTTCTCAGCACAAAAGGCATGGGAATCGTGTTGCCGTATGGTATTCACCCACGTTGTTTACCGACCACACATCCCCAGGCCGAGCCTCGCAGCGGAGCGCCAGACTGACAGCCCCGACCACCACTCGCCAGAGGTTTCAACAGGAAAGCACTGAATAATGACTTCAGATTCCACCGCCGCTTGCCCTCTTGCATGGGGCCAGTGAATACTGCCTCTCCCCAGCCCCGCCTACCTCCCCAGAGGCTGGGATCATGTTGACGGGTTTGCTTCCCAAGGGCAATCTATAAACATCCAGGGAAGGGAGGAAGAGTAGCATCATTCCCAGGTTCCTCCCTACAAACCGGCCACCGCAGACTCCCCACATTGCAGGACACGGGAATCCATCGTCAAGCCATCATGACGGGGATGCATCTGGTCTCTGGGGTTTCTCTCTGGTCTTCAACGCGTGGGTGAGACCGTCATGGCAACGGTGACACCCACAGCTGTCGGGTGTCTTCGCGGAGAGGGGGCCTGTAAAACTCAAGAGCCACACGGAGGTTCATTTCCACACTCCACTCCACCCTTCCAGGCTGGTTTCTCCCTGCAGAAGACGCATGGGAACCCAGGGAGCGGCTTCCAGTATCCGCGGGATCCCTGGAGAGGCCCTGAAAGCCAGCCCCCGCCAGAAACCCACCCCCTCAACCCTTCCCCGTCTCCCCCTTCCGCAGCATTTCACTTGCCTCCGGCCCCACCCCCCCAACCCCCCCCAACGCCACCTCACCGAATGTCCCCAACCCCACCAGCACCACCACGCCACGGGGGCATCAGTGGGCTGGGCCCCCTCGGAGGGCGAGGGAGGGATGTCCCAGGGCTCAGCGGCAGCCAAGAAGGGGTGGAGCCTCCCTGCCTTTGGGCCTTCGTAAGAGCCACTGGCTGTCTGCGACGGCCTCCTGGCTGGACCGGAATGCCGTGCAGTGCTCCCAGCGATTGCTCTCCCGACAACTTCGAACGGTACCCTCCCCGCGGAAGTCCGAGGACGAGGACGGCGGAGGAGACTCGTCTGGACCCCGAGGCAAAGTGAGGCCCTGCGAGAATGCTTTGAGCGGAACCCGTACCCGGGAATCGCCATCAGAGAACGGCTGGCCCAGGCCATCGGCGTTCCGAAGCCCAGGTTCCACATCACGTTTCAGAACGAGAGGTCACGACAGCTGAGGCAGCACCGGTGGGAATCTCCACCCCGGCCGGGAGACGCGGCCCGGGGCATATAGGCTGCTGACCTCCTCGGCTACCCCATCCCAGACGCCCTGTTGCTCCTCAGCCTTTGGAGAAGGACGCTTCCAGGCATCGCCACCAGGAAGACTGGCCAGAGAGACGGGCCTCCCCGGAGTCTCAGGATTCACGCCTGGTTTCAGAACCAAAGGCCAGGCACCCGGGACCAGGTGGTAGGCTCGGGCGCATGGTATGCTCCCTGCAACGCTGCCCCTCGCAGGTGTCACTTGCCTCTGGTCGGTGGTCCAGTCAGGCGGGTATTTTGAATACACCGCCTCTGGCTCTCCCCGGCGGGCTCTTTCCACGCCAGACACTGCATGGCCTCCGCACTTCTGAGCAAATGCTCCGTGGACCGGTGGACTGCAGCGCTGACGCCTGCTGGGCACCGCGCTGGGTGGGGGAAAGCCAGGGCTCACTGCTGGGCCACAGGCCAAGCAAGGCAAGGTTAAGGCTACCCACGCCCTGTAGTGTAGCCCGAGGTTGCTGGGGCCAGGGTCCCCAGGTCGCCGTGGCTGCATGGGAACAGCAAGCCGGGTAGCTCCACCTCTACCTCAAGGCCTCGAGGGCTCTGGAGCTGCAGGAGTGATGTAGCACGTCTGGCGTGCCTCCCCACCGCCTCGGGTGCCCGGGCTAGTTCCCCACCTCCCGCCTGCTGCTGGATGAGCTCCTGGCCTGCCAAAGTTTCTAGTAGCAGGCTTAATCTCTTCCGAGAAACAGAGGCCCTGGGTGCTGCAGGAATTGGAAGAGCCCGGGCCGGTTGGAACCACCCTCAGCTTAGGATCAATACCAGGCTCTGCTGGAGGAGCTATAGGACGCGGGCTGGGGACTGGGTCGCGGCAGGGCGGTGGTCTCTCTTTCACGGGGAACCCCTCTCTGGGCCTAGAGGCTCGTGTCTTCCTTCAGGGCTGACCTGCCTGGCATTCCTGCCTCCTAGGACTGGGCCCCATGAGAGACTCTGGACAAAGTAGAACTGCCATACTTTCTGGGCATCCAGGGGATCCCAGAGCCGGCAAAGGTACCAGCAGTCGGGCCGACTATTGTGCACACGCGGGTTTGCGGGCAGCCACCTGGCCTCCTGTGGGAGCAGCCCCACAGAGCTCTCTTGCCTTTCCGCCACCCCACCCCCGCCTGTCCACCGGCTACCCACCGCCACGCAGGTATGCGACTGGCTGGTGGAGACCCCCGCCCCAAAACACTGGGCCCGGCAGCCGGTCAGGCCTTCTCCTCCTGGGACGTTTCAGCAGTCAGCTTCCACCGCCATTACCGACAATCCCCAGGTGCCTCTGCGGCCTCCCAGGAGTTGCACCGTGGGAGCGCCTGTCAGTTGGTTGCAGACCCCAGACCCTGGGCACTACCTGGGATGCTGACCCTTCCAGGCGGGAGGGAAGGCAGCCACAGGTGGAGAGAGTAACGGGAGACCTAGAGGGATGGAAGGATGGGTGGAGAGAAGTTGGAAGGCAGGGAGGGAGGCATGGAGGGAGGGAGGTGGTGAGGGACTGACCATCATAGAGAGGGAGACAGTAAGGAACAGAGGGAAAGTCAGAGGGACACAGGGACAGAGGGTGGGCGGGAGGGAGCAAGGGACCGAGGGAGGAGGTAGGAGAAAAAGCGTAAGTTCGGACTCCTGAGCGACAGCAGCCCCGCTTGGAAAACGGTAAGTGCCTCAAGGGCTGAGGGCTGGCAGCGGCCGGGTAGGGCACCTGTTCGCCTATTCCGTCAGCCCCAAGGAATGGGCGTACTTCAAAGACAAAAGACGGGACTCTTGTTGCCGTGGTAATCAAATTCGTGTGGTTTAATGATCACACATCCTCAGGTCGAAATTCTCGCA
>JAKGGE010001537.1:0-28955 GCA_023748175.1 Hoolock leuconedys | reverse complement strand
GGTCTCTCTTTCACGGGAACCCCTCTCTGGGCCTAGAGGCTCGTGTCTTCCTTCAGGGCTGACCTGCCTGGCATTCCTGCCTCCTAGGACTGGGCCCCATGAGAGACTCTGGACAAAGTAGAACTGCCATACTTTCTGGGCATCCAGGGGATCCCAGAGCCGGCAAAGGTACCAGCAGTCGGGCCGACTATTGTGCACACGCGGGTTTGCGGGCAGCCACCTGGCCTCCTGTGGGAGCAGCTCCCCACAGAGCTCTCTTTCTGTCTTCCTCGCCACCCCACCCCCGCCTGTCCACCGGCTACCCACCGCCACGGCAGGTATGCGACTGGCTGGTGGAGACCCCCGCCCCAAAACACTGGGGCCCGGCAGCCGGTCAGGCCTTCTCCTCCTGGGACGTTTCAGCAGTCAGCTTCCACCGCCATTACCGACAATCCCCAGGTGCCTCTGCGGCCTCCCAGGAGTTGCACCGCGGGAGCCTGTCAGTTGCCTGCAGACCCCAGACGGGCAATACCTGGGATGCTGACCCTTCCAGGCGGGAGGGAAGGCAGCCACAGGTGGAGAGAGTAACGGGAGACCTAGAGGGATGGAAGGATGGGTGGAGAGAAGTTGGAAGGCAGGGAGGGAGGCATGGAGGGAGGGAGGTGGTGAGGGACTGACCATCATAGAGAGGGAGACAGTAAGGAACAGAGGGAAAGTCAGAGGGACACAGGGACAGAGGGTGGGCGGGAGGGAGCAAGGGACCGAGGGAGAAGGTAGGAGAAAAAGCGTAAGTTCGGACTCCTGAGCGACAGCAGCCCCGCTTGGAAAACGGTAAGTGCCTCAAGGGCTGAGGGCTGGCAGCGGCCGGGTAGGGCACCTGTTCGCCTATTCCGTCAGCCCCAAGGAATGGGCGTACTTCAAAGACAAAAGACGGGACTCTTGTTGCCGTGGTAATCAAATTCGTGTGGTTTAATGATCACACATCCTCAGGTCGAAATTCTCGCAGGAGCGCCAGGCCCACTCAAAGTTTCAGAGTCATATGAACCCAAAGTCCAGGGCCGCCATAGGAGAGGTAAACCCAGTCAGGGGCACTTGTCTGGCTTCACAGATGGCCCAAGTCCCTACAAGTGAAGCCCTCATGGTGAGCCACACACAGACCCTATCATAAATAATAATCAGCCTGGGGCTCCCCAGGAGGTCAGCTCCAGGAAGTGGAATCATGCTAGTATTGTAATGTTAGAACTGAGGCCACCTTGCAACTCAAGGCTACTCCACAACCGGCCTCCACCCCTCTGGTTGCCAAAGATCAACCTAGGGCCTGCCCTCAACCCCAGATGTGATTCAGCTCCACCGAGGCCCCCCCAGAAAAACCTCGGGCTCTGGGCAGGCAAGCAGAGTGGGAGGGACAAGTCTGAGTCAGAAGGGGTTTCTTTGCCTTGGGGCCTGGGACCTGTATGTACTTTTACAGGTCAGGAGAGGCATGGGAACCCCACATGAGAGGTCCCTTGTGTGGCTCACCATCCAGAGAGAAGGACCACTCTTGGTTTTTCCCAAGCCTCAAAACACGAGCACCTCAACCCCAGCCAGTCTGGATCCAGCCTTTACTGGGCAGGGATCCCAATGCCAGCCCCAAACCCAGCAAAAGTTAGTCCCTCCTGTGAACTGCCTGGAGCACCAGGTACAAGGATGGGGCACCCTGGGAGGGCCATGGTTACCTGGCACCAGTAGGGATATGGAGATCACCAGCAGAGTAGAGACACTGCTGGGTTGAATGGCATCTCCCAAATTCGTAATACGTTCAAGTACTGACCCCCAGTAGCTGTGAATATGGCCTTATATGAAATAGGGTCTTGCAGATGACAAATGTGAGATGAGGCAGAGCCACAGCCTTAAGCCACTGTGATTGTCCTTATAAAAAGGGGGGACAGACATACATACAGGAAGAAGGCCACTGAAGACTGAAGCTCGAAGTCACAAGCCAAGAAACAAGCAGAACTGAGAGGTTTGGGGGCGATCCTTCCCACCTTTCCAGAGAGAGAGCATGACTCAGTCTCCTGATTTTCCCAACTGAGAGACACAACACATCTCCCGCTGCTCTAAGCCTCTCAGTTTGTGGTGGTTGTCACAGCAGCCCTAGGAAAGGGAACACAGGCATGCCCATCCACCACTCCTCCAGACCACACAGTTGCCTCAAGCCCACCTGAGACGAAACAGTCAGGGAAGTAGGCTCTTCATGGGCCACACCACTGCTACTGGGTGATCATCTCCACCTGTCTGGAAGCTCTGGAGCTGTTCTCAGCCTCCACCCCAAGCCAAGGTCACTGGAGCTGCCCTGAGCCCCCACCTTGCTGTCCCCTGGAGTCCAGAAAGCCTCAGGGCTGGCCAAAACCCCACCCCTCATACCTCTTGACCCCTCCTCCCAGCCATCAATCCACTGAACAGCCACATGTCCCTTCATTCTCTAGGTACCAGAAGACACAGAAAGGGGTCACACCACTTGCTCATGGTGCCTTACCCAGGTCTCACTGGAGTGAGGCTGGTCTTAATGGGATGAGGGCAGAACAGGGCTGTGGGCCACATCCACTGTCAGGAGAGGCCAGGATGCCAGAAAGTGAGACAGGGGAAGGAAGGGCCTTGTGGTCAGCAGCTCCTCCCTCACAGGTGCTGAACAGAAGGTGAGTGAGCCTCCAGCCTCCATCCCATCCTGGCAGGACTCCGCAACCACTGCTAGAGGTCCCCTTTGGAGGTCCAGTCCCAAAGCCAAGGGCCAGCTCCAGAGACTTTAGTCCATTTTCTCCAGAATGGACATGATACAGCTGTCGGAGTCAAATCCTAGAACATCCGACCTGAGTTCCTGCTGACGACAGGAGGGAACAACATGCCACAGAGATCCTTGTGCAGTGCCTAAGACCAGCTAGCACCCAGTGCCTCTTTGCTAGGGTTCTGGGCCCTGTTGGTTGCAGTAGCACCAGCCCACGGATGATGGCCCAGCCCCCATGTTGTTCTGGGAGGGCCAGCAGTAGGCTCCATAGCAGCCTCTCCAAGGCACAGTAGCTGTTGCTGCTTCTGCCCCTGAGTCTGGATCCTCTGCCTGGTGGGGAACATGGGGCTGGTTCTCCTGGTGACAGGGAGGCAAGTGCTGTGCCTCCACTCCACACCACCCCGCTGGCAGCACATCCTTCAAGCTCAGGGATTGCTGTGAAGCTGGTCCCAGTGCCTCCCAAGCTTCCCTCCTGCCTGGGATTGCCAGGGATGCATGGGGCCTCAGGTGACAATGCAATGGTTGCCAGACTCAAGGCTCCTGTTCTCTTGCCACACTCACCCCATTCCCTTCCTATCACAATGCCTTTCGTAACCTCCTGTCAGCATCTCCTGTTCTCCCAACCCCCACCGCCAGAGTCTCCACACATGGCTCCTCCTCCGTCCCACCCATGAACCCCCACAGGAAGGTTAGTATTTGTGCCTTGTCTCTCACAGAGCAGCTTGGGAGCTCCTGAGCAGGGCCAGAGTCTGACTTCTCTGTTATGGCTACCGATCTCAGCCCAGACCACATGTGGCTTTCCTCCCCCCTGAGATGGGCACGTGGCCAGGTGAGCACAAGGTCAGTCACAGACACCCAAAATCCATACAGTCCACACCCAGGGGCTACCATAACCGACCCAGAAATTCAGCCTCCAGGAATTTATCCTAATAACAGCCAGGTGAAGGGCAAAGGGCAGAGGATTAGGGCTGCCCACCAGTGCTGCTGTAGTATAAACAACAGACACATTGACTAGAAACCATCCAGATGTCCATCTGTCAGGCACTGCTGCATGATTAATGTATACCCACATCATGAAAACACTGGTTCCTTGGTGGAAAGGCTAAGTGGATGTGTCTATCTCTGTACTTTGACGGACAGATGCCCAGGACACATGGTTATGAATACAAGGGGAGTTCAAACATTGGAACTTTAATTGACTACAACATTGTGTCATAGACACAGTGAATTACAACCTGAGGGGGAACCCACTCACTCTCAAGTTCCTGCCCAGCCTGCAGACAGGTTTGGCTCCCAGTACTCAAGGGAGAAGCCCCCACACACAGAAATCTCAGAACACCTCATACCCCACCTCAGTTAACTTGGTGGAAAGTGTCTGGCTGTGTGCATACAGATGGCAAGGCAGCCAGCAGCAGAAAACCCCCGTCTCTAGAAATTCTCTGCACGTGAGTGCCCCGGAGCCCTCGACTGATCCAAAAGTTGCCTGAGTGGGACAGCAGACCCAGCCCTTTGACTTGATCCAATGGTGAACATTTCAAATGCTTTCTCTACTGGCTAGGAATTGCCAAGCAAACAATTCAAACATGGCAGTGGGAAAGAATCTCTCAGCCAGCAGAGCCCCTTGTGGGGAACCCCTTGGGACCCTCATTTTGTACTTCTCCTAGGATGCTCTGTAACTCCTCAGGTTGGACCAGGCAGACCGCCCACACCTGCTCCTCCTGGGTGCTGCCTGGCTCCTGAGGGTGGCCTCAGCCCAGGGCCGTTCCCTGAAAACTCACATATCCTGGTTCCCCAGAAGGCATCACCAGAGGCCTGGCTATCGAACACTGCACCTGGAAGACAACAGAGTGTTGAACACAGAGGCTTCCCTTTCCAGGCTCAAGACCTGCCTCCCACCCTGGGCACCTCCTGACCTTGGGAGACCCCCGCCACCAGTCCTGGACTCAGGAGGGGAGACGTTGCCCACAGCATCCCTCACCCCAGCTGATCCAATGTGTCCAGCCACACGACTCACATCCCTTGCCCCTTGTTTATCTTTGCCTGGTGTATTCCCTCCAGTGGCACTAGCGAAGACCCTCCTCAGCACCATGAGCTGCAGATCCAGGAGGTAAAGGGGAGCCCTTCGGTGCTCACAGGGAAGCCTCACTGCAGCCCGGAGGGCAGGGAGAAAGCTGGCTCAACTCCATGGCAGACCTGGGGCAGGGGAGGCTTGAATGGGGCTGGGGCCAGCTCTGGAGGGGCTGGAAAGAGACAATGTAGAACAAGGCCCCTATCCCAGAAGGGGACACTGGGTGACAAAAATCCACCCAGCTGGTACTCTTCTCATCAGAGCATTCCCGGTGCTGACACTCATCCAGAACAGACTCTCTTCCTGCCCAGGGCTGTCATGTATGTAGGGTGTTGGGAGCGTGTTACACAGAGAGCAGGGTCACCTGGTGGGTCATAGGGCAACTGTACAGAGCTCAGAGCAGGCCTCATGGAAAACCCGGTGAGAGCAGAAATGTGGAGGAAACAGAGACCTCAAAGGAAGAGGCCTGGGGTGTGGAACAGGACTTGTGTGGGGAGCAGGAGGCAGGGATGCCTTTTAGTCACTCAGGACAGGGAAGCGGTGGTTCCTCCCAGCAAGGTCCAGCACTTGTACCTAGCATGTGACATGGCCATGGCACTCCTGGAGCTACTTGCTTACCATGAGAAATGAGAGGCAGGTGTGCAGACTATACACATACAGGACGTTCACAGCAGCTTTATCTGTGATGCCCCCAAATCCCCATCCATGGGACAAGGGGTGAAGAAGCTGTGGCACATCCCACGCCATGTACCTTGGCTCCCCAAGAGGAGAGAGAGAAATGAACTGTTCATGCATCTACAACAGGGTGACTCTCAAAGGTCGTCATGCAGAGTGAAGGAAGCAGACCAAAACAAAACAAGACAAAAGAGGTATACCATATTTACATGAGGGAATTCTATAAAATGCAGCTAATCCTTGGTAGTAGAAGCAGATCCATGGTCCTGGGTGGCTTGGGAGGCAAAAGGCAGGAGGAGGAGGGTACATTGAAGACCTTCATCATGGTGGTGGCCTCGTGTGGATCTGAGGTCACACTGAGAGAAAATTCAGGTGCTCTGTCTACACATGTACAGTAATTACACCTCAATAGTAAGAGCCACTTTTTAACAGAAGGGAACTGATGTTTCTCGGAGGTTGAAACATGGCCTTCAGATTGAACGAGGGAGGCATGGGTTGGGGGGAGCAACCTGAAGGTCAAGATGGCCATGTGGAGGTCAGGCAGAGACACACAAGAGGACACCATTGGCATAGCAGCCTCTGCCTGGTCTCAGCTCCCAATACATGAATGGAAAAGTAGGTCCATCTGTGTGGTGTACATTTTTTCTCTAATCAGACTGTCTAGGCAAACAGACCATACGACTTAGGGGGCTGCTCTGCTTTTCTGCTATGTCCCCCTGTAATTCTGCCTTCACTAGCATGAGCTGGGTCAACCTGGTATCAACTCCTGATGGGGGAGACCTCACACCCTGGGGTCTGCTCTGCTCCCTGAGTAGCCCTGGTGTAGAGAGGATGGGGTGTCTGCTAGAGGTGGGGGTGGCGGGGGGTGATTGCCTCCCATGAGAGGACCCCAGGCCACCCTGCCACAGTCCTCCATCCCTCCTGTCTCTGCAGGGGGATCCCACCTGCTGGGCTGGCCCTGAGGCCCTGGTCATCTTCTGTTTCTAGCACTGACACTATCAGCAGCAGGTGCTCATGGAGGCTGTTCAAGACTAGGTCCCTTTAAAACTACAATTCAGAATACAAAATCAGGATCTTGATTCTGCTCAGGAAAACTGAGTGTTTGTCAGGAGAAAAGAAGGAGGCTGCTGGGGTCAGGTGATTTGGGGTAGGGTGAGAACCCCTGATATGTCCAATCATGGGATACCCGCACCTGCTCTGATGTTTGCTTGGGGTGCTCTTTTGAGAGAAAAACTACCCTTTTCTTCGTAGGTGTGGGCTGGGGGGGACTGTTACAGTTTTCAGCAATCCAAAGGAGAGGGCCGTATCTGCACAGTCTGGGATGGTGAGTCTATAAGCCGGGCATTACCCACCTTGTGGCCCGTGGAGTATTGTCCAGGCCTGTGGCTCTGCACAGTCTGGGATGGTGAGTCTATGAACTGGGCATTACCCTACATTGTGGCCCATGGGAAGTACTGTCCAGCCTTTGGCTCTTCAGGGCTTACCTCTGGGTGAGGGATGAATTCAAGGAGCTTGCAGTGGGGCTGTGTCTGAGAGAGCACCCTTGTGTCTGTCTGTCCACTGCTTGTGCCCAGACCCTCCTCCAACTGCACGCTCTGGGGATGGCCGCTGGGGGGGCCAGCAAACCCTGCATGTAATGAGATTCCACGGCACACACTGGCAGGAGAAGGGCAGAGCTCACACACATTGACAGCACAACCAAGACCTCCAAAGCAGGCCGGATCGGCCTCTGGCCAGCCAGCCAGCGCCCGCGTGAACCAGACTCACGGTCCCTGGGCCTCAGTCTCCCTCTCTGAGGAAGGGAACTGTCACAACCACGGCCCAGTCTCAACAGCTTTCCAGGCTTCCAGGACAAGACATGGTTGCTTCTGCCTTTAAATGCTGCTATCATCGCAGACCTCACGTGCCCTCAGGTGCCAGTCCAGGATACGCAGCTTGCTCCATCCTGCTGGTACAGAAGGATGTACCAGAACCCTCAGTCCTCTTGTGGCACTGCTTCACGGAGTGCGCCTCAGCCTACCAGCCGTTGGTGGTTTCCACTTTTACCTCTTACTAGGTTACCAAGATGTCACTGAGGGCTGTCACTAGTTTCCGCTCACTTTGACTTTCCAAGCATTATCACCAGAGCGTCTCTCTCACTCTTAGACAAACTACTGCGATTTTTGAAGTCCAGTCTGGGTGGACATTTGGAGAGCTGCGGCCTGAAGAGGCAGGTTCTTTCCTGCCCTGAGTCACAAACTAGGCTGTGAAACAAACATTACAGGTGGCCCCTGATCTCAGGAGCCACCAGAACAAAGAGGCCTGGGGTGCAGGGCTCATGTGGTCCCTCACTTCCTGTACCTTGGAGTGACCACTAAGCTGGTGCCCAGCTGCCCAGAACCTTCTTAGGTTGAAGGGACCTTCACGACCATGTCCCTGCTTTCCTTTCCTCTTTCATGCAGACCTTACAGACACTCTGGAGAGGAAATAATGTTCAAACACTAGTTTGGACATTCTGGTTCCATCTATCATACTACAGCAAGGATTACACATTCTCTTTCCAAGAGAAAGGGAAAAGCCATGAGCAACATCACAGTCGTGCAGTCAGGACACAAGTGCAGCCCATGGTGATGGGGTGTCTGGCAGGGAGCTGGGGTGTGGGGCGGGGCTGGATTCCCAAAGGAGCTCGGGGAGGGGAGAGCATCGGTGCCCAGGCAGCAGCAGGGGAACCAGAGGCAGGGGTTTCAATAGACAGAACAAAGGTTAGCTGATTCCCACAGAACATCCCCATCACTGCGTGCAGGCCCCAGGTCTGAAGAAGACCAGCTCCTCTGGTCCCAATGTGAAGACACCTAGTGACGTCCCACTCAGCCTCGTTAGTAGTACAGACAGGCAAATGTGAGTCAACAGTTAAATAAAAGGACAGCAAAAATATGAAGGTCAGTATGATCAAACTGACAAGTCCTCTCCAGAGGAGCGAGCCCTGAGGTCCCTTCTCTTTCTGGCCCTGCATCAAGGAAGGGGGCCAGAATCACAATCCCAACAGTCCTGCCCTTCAGACAATGAAGCACATTTTAAAATTGTGTAGGAACCTTGAAATTAGATATTGCATCCATAAGTAACATAATCTATGAAGGAAGGGAGAGTTCAGAGATCAGTAAAGAAAGGATTGAAATTCTCTTAAGATATACAACTGTTGGCGGCAGTGGGCTCCAGCCTGTAATCCCAGCACTTTGGGAGGCCGAGGCAGGTGGATCACTGAGATCGGGAGTTGGAGACCAGCCTGACCAACATGGTGGAAATCAATCTCAACTAAAAATACAAAATTTGCCAGCGTGGTGGCACATGCCTGTAATCCCAGCTACTTGGGAGGGCTAAGGGAGGCAGCAGAATTGCTTGAACCTGGGAGGCAGACATTTCAGTGAGCCAAGATCGTGCACACTCCAGCCTGAACTAACCAAGATCAAAAAGTCTGCCTCAAAAAAAAAAAAAAAGATACATAACTTTGTTAAAGCAAAAAAATCAGAGACAGGGAATTTAAGAAATACCCAAGCAGCACATCAATAAAAAGGTAAGTTATTTGGGAGACTGGTCGGAGTTCAACATCCAAATAACATTTGTGCTCTGAGAGCGAAAACATGGAAACAGGACCTTATCAAAGATACTATCAAGGATATTAGAAAAAAATGCCCAGAGCTTGGGGAGACTTTATTCTTTTTTTGGGAGACGGAGCCTCACTCTGTCACCACGCTGGGAGGTGGTGCAATCTCAGCTCACTGCAAGCTCCACCTCCCAGGTTACTAAGTGATTCTCACCTCAGCCTCCCAACTAGCTGGGACAGCAGGCACCCACCACCATGCCCAGCTAAGTTTTTACATATTTTTTAGTGCAGATGAGGTTTCACCATATTAGCCAGGATGGTCGTCTCTTGACCTCACTTGATCTGCCTGTCACCGACCTCCCAAAGTGCTGGGATTACTGAGGTCACTACGCAGCCAGAGGAGACTTTATTCTTTAAGATTAAAAAGTCTTAACAGCAAAGATAGTAAAAGACCCACACTCAGACCCTCAGTGTGAAAGAATTTCCAGAACTTCAAGGCCCCGCCACAAAAAAGCTAAAGAAAAAGAATCTAAGAGCTCCAAAAATTATGAGAGGTGGGAAAAAGTATTTCAACTCAGAATTCTGTCCTTGCAAAAATATTAACAAACTTGAGGACAGATTAAAGACATTTTTTAGAACAAATGAGGACTCGGATGGTATCTTGCAGGCACTCTCTTGCAAAAGTTAACTGAAGCTGTTGGCTTCCCCAACAAAACAAAGGGGAGTGTCAAATGAAGAAAAACTAGACAGAAATTGGGGACACCCTAGGTAAACCCAGGAGGCATGGGAGCACTGGGGACAATGGCCACTCCAGGCCTAGGGGCTGCCACTTGGAAGGAGAAAATGGGGCCCCCCAACAGTGAGTTTTCAGATGGGTTTGCTTCCAAAGGCTGCAGGAGATGTTAAAAAATGTGATAAAAGCAGACAATGTAAAAAGAAAAAGGAGGCCGGTTGCGCGGTGGCTCACGCTTGTAATCCCAGCACTTTGGGAGGCGAGGCGAGGATCACTTGAGGTCAGGAGATCAAGACCAACGGTGAAACCCCATCTCTACTAAAAATACAAAAAATTAGCGGGCATGTTGGCGGGCACCTGTAGTCCCAGCCTACAGGAGGCTGAGGCAGGAGAATGAGTGAACCTGGGAAGTAGGAGCTTGCAGTGAGCAGAGATTGTGCCACTGCACTCCAGCCTGGGCAACAGCGAGATTCGTCTCAAAAAAAGAAAAGAAAAGAAAAAGGAAAGGCACGGAGAAGCTCCAAGAAGGAAAAAAAAGCTGAAGAGAAAAGATGTATATACCCGTAGAATATTAAATATAGGTGAATTTGGCTGGGCGCGGTGGCTCACGCCTGTAATCCCAGCATTTTGGGAGGCTGAGGCAGGTGGATCACTTGAGTTCAGGAGTTGAGACCAGCCTGGCTAACATGGTGAAACCCGTCTCCTACTGAAAATACAAAAAATCAAGCCCGAGGCGTGGTGGCAGGTGCAGTTCCCACCTACTGAGGAGGCTGGGGCAGGAGAATGGTGTGAACCTGGGAGGGAGCTTGCAGTGGCGCCAGATCACGCCATGCACTCCAGCCACAGGTGACAAGAACAAGATTCTGTCTCAAAAAACAAAAACAAAAAAGAGAGAAAGAAATTTGGGTGAATTCATGGCATGTTTCCTCACTTACAAAGTGAGGAGTCACAGGATTCTGGTGTACTGGATGGGCAAAATATACATCTAAATACATACTCTTTAAATAGGTTTTAGCTTCAATACCATAGAAACCTTTAAAATCCTTAGGATCTCTACTATGGGCTAAGGGGGTGGACAAGTGGGGAGTCCCTAAGGAGCTCAGCCTCCTCTACTGCACCAGTTTAACAAATAAATCAAGTGGACTGCAGCAGAGGCACAGAATTTGGCAGCTCTTTCAACTCTTCCTCTTTGGTGGTATGCATATACACACACACACACACACACACACACACACACACACACACACACACTAAAACAGATGAGAAATAATCTGGGATGTTTGTGGAAGAGTCTTTATTCAAGCTGCATTGGTTCCAGGTCTAATCAAATACCATGGGTTCAAACCATGTAGCCCTACTTACTTCTATCCCCTCAAACAGGACCCTGGTAGTCACGGGTGTCACGGTGCTGAAACTCATGAGATACTGTCTGGGGGTGGACCCACCTGTAGGGCTGGGATCTCAAAAGGGTGGCAATGGACACAGCCACAGCGGTGTCTGCAGCTACATCATGAAGTCCAACCCCTTGGCTGTGGACCCAGCTACTTAGTCTGGAGGAAACTTCCTTGGAGGCGCCAGTGCAAGAGACATCAGCCAAGATTCAGGGCAACCAGAGGGTCCAGCATGTGTCATTGCCAGCAGCCAGGGGGCAGAGGCCAGGGCCAGGGCAAGAAGGGGGAGGGTGGCAGGATCATGGCCAGGCCTCCTGGTACATCTAAGCCACCCGGCAGGAACCCTGGGGACATAGGAGAGCACTGTCTCTTGCTTGGTGGGCAGAGCCTCCCTCAGGAGCTGGGCAGGAGGGGGCATGGGATGCCTGCTTGGTGCTCAAACAGTGCTGGTATTACCTTGGGAACCCCAGAGATACTGGGTGTGTGCTTTCAATGAAAAGCAAAACAGAAAAGGTACTAGAAACAAACCACAGGGACAGCTGGGTTTTGTCTCTTTTTAGGTAACGGGGTGCATGTGTTTCCTTTACAAGTCTGTCCCCCGTTGTCCAAGACAGACATGAACTCAGGTGGCAGAGTCAGCCTACAGGGAGCACGTGTGGGGTCAGAAAGCGTCCCCCCCACCCCAGTCCCTGACATGGGCTCCCTTGCTGGAGGCTTCCCTCTCCCTGAGTTCTGACCTGATCCCAGTGTGGGGTCCTGTCACTTACTATGCACCACTTGTGCCTAGTCTCCACCTGAGGAAAAGGGAACTGAATAGTGAGATGATTCCATGGCCATGGAGATGACAGTACCCTGACACCCAGTGGCTTTGAGACTGTCTCATCTGCAGGAAGGTCAGGGGCTAAGGCCAGTGGCTGCCATGGTCACTTAGGTGAATGTGGGGCCCTTTTCCTCGTTCCTCTGCAGAGTATTGAGATGGGAGGGAGGCTTGAGTGAGGGCTCTGGTTCCCAGCCTCCTTCCCAACAGGTGAGCAGCCTGCTGTGGAAAGGAAACGCTATTGCCATGGGGCCCATCCAGTATTTTTGCTTCTTGTCCTGTCTTTGGTGTGAACCAACAATCCATAATTGCCAACCCAGGACACCCCAAATCCTGGTGCTTGGTTCCTTCTCAAATTATTTCACCAACTCACTCCCTCTGGCCACACGTGCCCCTCCTCTCCCAGCCCAGCTCCTGTGGCTCGGCCACACAGTGACCTCAAAATGCATAGGGGCAGCCACAGCCCGGCCTGGGCATGCTGAGCCTCAGACCCTCGGACCCTGTGATCTTGCTCCCACAGAGTGACACTGGAACCTGATTGGGGGAGGGCTACCCTGTAACCAGATGTGACTAGCTGAGCCTGGCCTTGTCCAATCAGCTCCCCAACCACAAGGGGCCTGGGGCCCTCAGGCCTCACTTACCTGACCACTGAGGCCTGTCACAAACCCAGAGTCCAACATGGGGGTTGCCTGAGGGGCTGCAGGAGGTGGGACCTCTCGCTTTGCGCCAGGGTCTTCAGGGTGGCCTGCTGGGCTGGCTCCGTGTGCTGGGGAAAGGCCTGCTTTGGCGGCGCCCGATGGTGCCAAACCAGTTGTACACCTGCTCAGGGGGTCAGGCTCGTCTCAATGCCAAGTTCTCCTGCCCCCAAACAACAACACTTCTAGCCCTGCTTCCATTCCCTGAGGACAGGGGGGTGTGTAGAGTGGCTCAGACGAAGCTTCATTTACACCAAGAAGGGGGTGAGAGCCCAGCCTACAACACTCTCAGGACAGCAGAGGCGTTGAGCCACCCGAGCAGAACATGCGAGGCCTCACCTCCCTGGGCTGATCCCCATCCCCTGAGCAGTGAGGCCCAGGTCGGGCCTGGTCTGCACGGCCGCATGTGCACGTCCCCGAGGTGGGCCTTGCTGGGTCCACCCAGACAACATGCCCAGGGCCACCCCAAGCCCCTGGAGGGGCCTGCAGACCACACTGCCTGCCTGGCACAAGCCCACTGTGCAGTGGAGAGCATGTTGGCCGGCAGATACCTGCGACCATCGTCCCGGTGCCTTGCGCACAGTGGGTGCTGGTGAGCAGCCGTGGGGCCACATACAGGATGTTATGACTCCGCGTGAGAAAATGGAAACCCAACTTCATGTGGCAGACAGGACAGTCTGCCACCAGTCAACAAGGTCCCTGTCCAGAGGGAGGGGCTGAAACCACCAGCACCCTGGGGATGAGGCCACCGAGGGAGCTGGGGTGGGGGTACCCTTGGGGGAGGCGCAGGCAGGGATCCCCTGGGTCCTGGGTATCTTCTATTCTTACCCACTCTCAGCCTTGCTGGGGTTGGTGTTCACCCCACAGCAAAAAAATTGTTTTGGCTCTCCACGAACCTCTCTGGGAAGTTCGGCTCTTTAGCCCCTCAGACGGGGAGGGAGGGCGGGGTTCCTGGGTGAGGACGGTGAGGGAGGTGGTAACAGACAGGACCTTCCGTCTGTTCCCCTTCTCCAGGCCCGGCCCTCTGCAGAGGTGACCCTTCGCTTCCCTGTGCCTCCTCCTGGGGGATGCCTCTCTGCCTCCAGTTAGGTGAAAACTAGGTCTCTCCCACAGACATGCACAAACCCTGACTGCCTCCACTGTTCCAGAACATCCTACGGACCACTGTAGGGGCCTCTGGCGGGCCTTGCGGTGCTCCTGGGTGCATCTCAGCCCGTGGAACTGATGGATAACCTCTGGACATCCCTCACGTGAGCATCCTCACCCATGGGCGGCGTGCACAGCTGCTCCTGGATGTACTCACACACAGGTGTCCTCTCGGCCCATGAAGCTCCCGTGGATGGCCCTCCTGGACACACACGCACACTGTTGGCCTCCGGGACCTGGCACCCTTACACCCCTGTGTGTGCTTTTCATTCAGTGCTTTCTGTTCATTGCTGGTTTCCAGGCCATCCAGCCCCATTCTTGCGTGAGGCCCTCTTCAGGGGCTTGCAGCACTCACACCCTGCACCACCCTGCATGGCCACACCAGCTTTCACCCTTCTTCTCTCACCCCAACACCTCCTGCCAGACCTACTGTCCTTGGGTGCGATCAGCTTTCATTTCGCAAGATGTTCCTCAGAGAAGCACCACCTGTGCCCCCACCAAAACCTACCAGCCTTCTGCACTCCCCCAAATGCCTGTGGGGCCCTGGTGAGGAGGCTCCGGCTGTGGCGCCTGCTCATCCCCCCGCCTCACTAAGAATGTTCCCCTAGATAATTCCCTGCTTGCCATCAGCGGTATTTCTTCTAGTAGAGGTCATTCTCATGAGCTGCTAAGCTCTGGCAAATTCTCACCTCAGTGGTTTACCCCATGAGTCTGCTCCTGTTCCAGCTAAACTTCTCAAGAATGATCTTGGATCACTGCCACTGTCTCCTTGTCTCTGTGACGCACCTGGATCACTGCACCTTGCCACTAAAGCACTTGCCCAGCTCACAAAATCCAAAGTTCATTTCTCGGCTCTCCTCTTAGCTGGTTCCTCCTCAGCCTCGCTTCAGCTACAGACTCTGCACTGCTGGTTCCTCTTCCTCTCACTGGCCACGTCTCAGCTGAATCTTCCTCGTCCTCCTCTGGGCTGCAGAGTCCCAGAGGTCTGTCCCTGAACACAGAGGACCCCTCCTGTCTGTGCCCTCCCAGGATTTTCAGTGTCAGTCACAGGATGACAAGGTTGGCGATGTCTGAGCAATGCTGGAGCGGGACACGGGGTTCCAGCTGGTTATGCTCCTCTCTAGTGCTGAGCAGATTTGAGTATTTCATGGAAAAAGAGATGATATATGCATAATGTGCTTGTCTGTGAGGCGTGTCATCCCAATGCCACTACTTGGACATCTAAAATGCATCTCACACATCCTTTAAGATACAAAAGACTCCATCCCCGTCTCCAAACTTCTCAGCTCCTGTGCACCTCAGTGAAGGGACCCCCTCATGCTCCTGGTGGTTCCCACACAGACCAAGAGCCCTGGGTCTACTTTAGTCCCTCTCTTTACCTCCTGCCATGTGTCCCGGCCAATCAGCAAACCCCCAAGCTCACCTCCAAAATCTACCCTGACACAACCTTCTCCACTTTCCTAGCCACTATCTCCAGCCCTGGGCCATACCTGGAACCTCCTAGAAACTCAGCATCTACTCCTGATCCCTGTATCTGCATCTGCTGTGACTCAGATGCCATCCCTTCCTGACATCCCCAGGGACCATCAGCATGGAATTCGTACCCCAATCCAGCAGCTACCATGTCCTCCTGCTGCTTATCAGCCTCTAAGGCAGGGGTGAGTGAATCCATTCCACCACCTGCTTCTGTAATACAGGCCCCAACAATTGTTTTCCCATTTTTCAAGGGCTGTGAACACATACACCAAGAAATACTTCCCATCTGCCCCTGAACTGAAGCTTCTCTGATCCCAAGTCTTTGAGATGTACTGCCTTCCCTGAAACTTCTGCTCACATGGCCTGGCACGTCCACCACCTCAAGACTCTCCTCAAGACTAGGACCAGCCTGCACTGACACCATCTAAAGCAGCCAACCCCTCACAGCCCTCTTCTAGACATATTCTCTGCATAGCACTTCTCACTCTCTCTAAACTATGTGATCATTTTATTTCCTTGTCTGTTGGCTATTGTCCGCATCCAATGTCAGTTCCATGGAGGCAGAGCCAGCCTTTATCCCAGCACCTCTGGGGAACCCAGCCGGGCGGTACAGCAAACATGTTGACAAGATGACACCACTGCACTCTGGCGGGTGTCAGCATGCCCACATGGGGGCTACAATCATCCTGAAGACCCCACAGCTCATTTACTGCGGGGCTTCCTGACGACTTGTCCTGTCACTCTATTTGATGGATACCACCCAAAGAAAATTCTCCTGAGCCCAAAAGGTATCCATGTCTTCTTCCTCCAGCGACCAGTATTCTTACCCGACCAGGCCCACCAATGACAGAGGAATCTTTCATTGACTTGGGCTGTCCAGGGTTCACAGCAAGATCTACAGCCCTTTTCCTGACCAGTGGAGGCACCTGAGATGAAGAATAAGGCTCCCAGGGTTTCCAGACCAGCCTGGGAAATATAGCAAGACCCTGTCTCTACCAAAATTAAAATTAGCCAGGCATGAGGTGGTCACAGCTACTTGGGGGGCTGAGGTGGGAGGATCATGAGCCCAGGAAGTTGAGGCTGCAGAGTGCATTGACTGGCCACTGCATGCTAGTCTGGGTGACAGAGCAAGACCCTGTCTCAATTTTTTTAAAGGCTCCAATTTCTCAGTGTCTGGGCTAGAGTCTGACTTTGCACCTCTCTGGAGTGTGGAACCTCAGGTTGCCTTTTCTGTGCCTCGTTTCCTCATCCATAAGTGGTGGCAGTGAGTGATAATAGTAATTACTAGTAACATTTATTTAGTGCTGCTGATAATGGTGGCCGATGATAGGACTACCACTTATGTGGTGCCTATCATGACACTTCAGCACTGTTTCTGAGCACCTAATGTGTAACTCATGCTAACACTGGCAACATTCTCACCCTTACCTCTTTGAAAGGCCTTTTTGACCCTCAGTGGCCACCCAGAGCCCAGATGTGGGGGATTAGATGACCTGGGGACTTATGTTGAGCTGCTCCACCTGCCCTCCATCTCCACTGTCCTGGCCCGATAGCCCCTTTCCGGCCCAGTCCTGGAGCCAGATGCTGGGCAGAGAATGATGAGATGCCCACCTCCTGGCCTTAGCACCAGTCACCCTGGGGTAGCCATCTGTTTCAGCATGGAAGCTGACAGTGGCTGGTGGAGAGTGTAACTTGGTGACCACCATCCAGCTTTGTGTGACACACTGAGAATCATCTTATACTGACCCATGTGACTATTACTGCTCATTATCTCATGTATCTCCTCACCTCTACTTTGCTAGCCCCTCTGGGAATTTTGCATGGTACATGTAATCTCGGGATCCCCATGAAATATGCACAAGTCAATGCTCATACGTTACCTCTTCCTGCAGGCGGAACTTCTGCACCCGGGGTGAGCGCAGCCACGCCCAGCCTCCTCATGACCAGGCAGGCAGTGGATGTAGTTCCAGAGCTGCACTAGCTCAGGGCTGCCTCCGACACCTGGCACCCCAGAGAAGAGTGTGCAGGCCCTGGCCACCCTGCCACCCTGGGCACTGTTTGGGGCCTGTGTCTGCCATCCCAAACAGGCACAGCCTTGGGAAGGCAGTGATGGGAAGAAGCAGGGGTTCACCAGGTTCAAATCTGTTGATTTTACAAAGAGATGCCAATGTGGCCACACAATGCAGGCGTCTCAGGCGGCCCCACCATTCGGCAGGCTCAGCAGGTGTGACTGAGCCTGAGCAGGTCATGCCTCTGAACCCTTGGGCAGATGCACTCATGGGTCTTGAGCGGGCCCCTGCCTTTAAACCTTTAAAGCCCCTCCCCCCCAAAACACAAGATGAGCACAGCTCCCAGCTGTCCCTCAAGGTAAGGCACATGTGTGAGGAAGTCCAATGACTCTCTCTTGGCCAGCAACAAAGGAGAGATGGGCAGTGGTTATAACTACATGGTGCGGCGTGAGGGCCTGATGTCAGTTCAAGTCTTCATTGAAAGACCTCTATACTCCCAGCAGTAATGCTGGCCCCTCAGGTACTTTCGGCACAGTCTAAGGTCAGGGAGGTGAAGGGGTCTGTCTGTGGCCAGTACACCCCATCCACTTAACTGGACTTTGCTGATGGCCGGAGGATGCCTGGTGCTGGTCTCCTGTATTCCTGTGTAGCTCACCATTTCCTTAATCCCAATCATCTGCCACAGGAGTGATCCCTGTGGCCCCCACTAAGCCTTTAACTACAATGTTGCCTGAGCCACCCTGCCAGGGAGGTGCTGAATCATTCACCTTTCTCTCTGAAGGCATCAGAGGTCCAGTCTTACTTTCGGCAGCGACCCCTCAGAGCCACGTGACTCATGCCCCAATCTTTCCCTCTCAGCCGCCTTGACCTTCAGAGGCCTGCATGGAACCTCACGCTGACTTGGGGGGCGGGACTGAGCAGGCTGCCCTGCACGGAGTAGGGTTGCAACCCATTCTTGGCGTGGGGGTCCCCTTCATGTGCTTCCCAGGTCTCGGCCACAAGTCACCTCCTGGGCATGCCTGGGTGGATCACCTGACTGAGCCGAATTCCTCTCCAGGGGTTTTCATCACTGATGCCAGCGGTTGCCTTCATGGCAGTCATTTACAACCCTAACTCTGCACTGTCTCGTTTGTTTTACTTCATTTATTCTGACAGATTTGAAAGACCTCCGAGCCTGCTGGGTTCAGGTATTGACGGCCAATGTGGTGAAATCTTGCAGTGAGAAAGGCTGGCGGGTGGCCCTGCCTGCGTGGGCCTTCAGTGCAGTGGGGAGGAGCAGATGGAAGGCACATTGACAAACAACCTTCTTGGTCCTGGAAACAGAGGAAGGGACAGAAGAGGGGTAAACAGGGGGGGGCAATGGAGGGGAGGTGAACAGGCACCACCTCCATGGACTGACATTCAAAGTGAAACCAGAGAAGCCAGGAAGGCACAGCCATGGAGGCAAGCCGACTACTAACAGAAGGAAGAACACCTGCAAAGGCTGTGGGACAGGAAATATCTCCCAGGTTGGAACGACAGGAGACTGGTGTGGCCACACTGCAGAGGGAGGCCTGGGAGGAGCCAGCGGTGGGACAGCAACAGGCTCAGGCAGTTCTGGGAGCTGCTGCTCAGGGGCACACCGTGACACCATTTGCATTGTAAAAACTCCCTCTGGCTGCTGTGTGAACAGGTGGAGGGAGACAGGAGGACACCACACTAGCTTGGTGGGGGTTAAGGGCTCGGAAGTATCTTGAAGGTAAACTCCCAATGGGTATGCATGGACTGTATTACAGGGTCAAAGAAAGGAAAAATAGGCATTCAAATTCCTTTTTTTGGAAACCCTTGCCCAGGCCACGTGTTTCATAATGATTCAGAATTTTTTCAGATTTCAGCAAATGCGCGGGCATCAGCACCGCGACATGCACCACTCCAGCAGCACCACCTGGGGCGGCATCCTGTCATTGAGCATACTCTTATTTAGGCATAAAACATGCAGTGGTCACGTTGGTTGGAACAATAAACACTATAAATAGCTTCAGATCAGGTATAGGGTCAGGTTGAATGCCTAATCGTTGAGGTTGAAGGTATCAACAGGTGAGTGACAGATACTTCTGGTTTCAGAGTTCTCCACTGCAGACTTGCAGCCAGAGGGGAATGAGAAGGGGTCTGTCACAGATGCCTTTAAGATGCTTGCTCTCCAAAGCCAGGACTGCATTTATTCACTCATTTTATTGGCATCATACCTGTCACAGATCACCACTCAATGAGGGATTTGGCGAATGAGTAGTTTTAACTCAGATTACCAAATAGTTGAAGCTTATGTGTGAGAGTGGACTAAGCTTATATCTAACCTGCCTCCCAGGTTTCCAAGACCTGGGGTGGCCCCTCCGACGATTGGGTTCCTGCTCCTGGGTACTGCTGCGGTGCCAGGGGATGGTGGAGGCTGCCTGAAGAAGTTGCTACCTCTCTCTGTACCCCACCTGCAGCCCAGAGCCTACCTCCAGGAGCGGCAAACCGCTGCTGCTGTTCCTGCTGGTCCAGGACAGGCATACGCCAGGGGCCACGTCTCGCGTTGTCCAAGAGGTGCAGGCGGAGCTGGCTGTCCAGAATGGCTGTGACAAAGGCTGCACTTGGGCGAGGTCATCCCTGGAAGTCCCGGCACAGTCTGCCTGCAAGGTCACCAGCTCCTGCCGAGGGGTGCGCCAGGTGTCCCTCATGCTCCTTCAGCAGAGTCAGAGCTCTGCATCCTGTGCTGGATCGTGGCCCACTACTGCCAGCATAAGCAGTCTAAGAATGGCTGACACTGGCCACGTCCTTTCTGTGGTCAATCGCCCAACCCACTCTGCAAAATACCCAGGTGATGCCGCGGCTGTTGTGCCATGGACACTTATGCCGTAGAATAAGACCTCCACGGCATCAAGAGGGCAGCACCATAGCAGACACCCTCCCAGTTTCCTTCTAATCCCCAAATACTGGTCCTTAATGAGCACGGCATTACTTAGGCACTGGGTTGGGTGCTGTCTGCAACAGCTCCTCCACACTGCTCTGAGCTTCCGCCTGGCACCCCACGTTCACAGCCTACCCTGTTCCTCTCAGCTCTGCTTGCCCTTCCTTTCCTCAGCTGTCATACAAGCGTTGTATACTTTCATCTCCTCCTTCTCTGGAAATCAGTAGGGCAGGGACCTTGTGTGCAGCGTTACCAGTGGATGCCAAGGCCTTCATCTGAACCCACATACATGCACTTGTTTTAACAGCAGAAACTGCTCACGCTTAATGCTGTCAAACAGTGTCAAGAGACACACTTACATAATCCTGCGGCTTGGTGCTGCATCCACACAGGAGGGACCTTTACTTGTTCTAATGGAGCCTCACCTAAGGACATTTAGGCAGCTGCCAATGGCCGACTTTTCAACATAAAACCTTTCCCAATTGATCTTACTTCTACGGAATACACTTTCATTTCACAGGCATTGGGGTAGGGGTAGTAGGTGTTGCCAGAGCTGCTTCCAAAGGTTTGTAAATCTCACAGCCATGAAAGGGAACCAGCTGAGCTGCGCCTCCCCTGGCGGGGAGGTTTCTTTCTGCCTGCATCACTTCTCCAGTGCGCCCGCCAAAGTGGACGCGACCTCGTCTACTCACCCCTTCCGGACTGTAAGCCATCTCACGGGTCCTGACTGGAGCTCTGTGGTTTCCAGCTCTCTCACGGTGGGCAGGAGGCCCTGGACCTGGGGTCCCTTGGGGGAACAAGGGCTGGGGGCCTTGGAGGGAGGAACGGGGAGGCTCCCAGGCCTGGGTTTCCTACAGCGCCGACCCCCACTGGCTCTGGGAGGGGCAGGGGTTCCTCTGCTTATTTCAGGAAGGAAAAGGTTCCTGTGGGAGGTACCTTGGCCATGGGTTTCCCTGAGGGACACTGACTCCAACTGAATGGAAGGGTCCTTGGGGTGGCTCTGCTTGGCCTCCCTGACAGTGGCGGGAGCCCTTATGGCCCCCAGCACCCCTGCTTTCTGGCCGCTGCTCCTGCTGGAGGCGGGGAATTCCTGCCTGGGGCTCCAGCCCCGGAGGCTCCACCCTCAGCCCCACCCCGTCCCCCGCACCCCCCACCCTCCTGGGCCCCTTACCCTCCGGGACCCCCTGCCGCGCGCCCCCTCACCCTCCGGGACCCCCTGCCCGCGGCCCTCACATTCCAGGACCCCCCTGCCCGCGCGCCCCTCACATTCCAGGACCCCCCGCTCCCACTCGTCCGTCACCCTCCGGGACCCCCCCCCGCCCGCGGGCGTCTCACCCTCCGGGACCCGCTTCAGCGCTGGCGCACGTGCTTGGCGCGCACCCGGGGCTGGCGAGGAGGCGCGGGGCAGCGCAGAAGGCGCGGGTGCTACAAAGCCTCCAGGCCGCGGCCAATCCCCGCGAGGCCCCGCCCACAAGCCGTCCCGAGGGCCGGCGCCCCTCAGCCCCCCGCTGCGACCGCGGAGTCCCGGGGAGCTGAGGAGTCCGGGGGGATCTGGTGTCCGTGGCATCTGCGGGTCCGAGGAGTCCCGGAGGACCTGGGGTTTCTGGGGTGCGCAGTGCGGGGTCAGAAAGGCCTGGAGCTTTGCGTCCCCCAGCGCCGGAAGGAGCAGGCTCTGCGGGGCGCCGGGCGAGGGGTGCGGGGTTGGTGGGGGAGGGGCGCATGACCCCGCCCTGCGGCGGGCCGGGGAGTCGTGACCCGGCTGACCCCTTGCCGCCCGCCTGGCTGCAACCACAGCCTGGCTCTGGCTCTGGCGCGGCAGGCTGCCAGCGAGTCAGCGAAACTGGGTCAGCGGCTCAGTGGGGGGCGGCGCTCTAGCGCGGGGCGGAGGCGCCTGGAACCTGAACCCCCAGGGGACGTGCCTGGTCCGAGCGGAGTTCCGACCTCAGCCTCGGCGTGGGGCTCCACCCAGGTGGGCCCTGCGGGCGGCTCCCTCAGGGGAAGCCTGGAGCAGCCTGACCACGGCTGACCTCCGTGACCCTCGGCGTTCCAGGCGCGACGGGGCGATCCTGGGGCAGGAATGGGGTCCTCGCAGACCTGGTCAAAAGGTGGCGGGGAAATGACTGAAC
This sequence comes from Hoolock leuconedys, assembly GCA_023748175.1. Taxonomy (NCBI): domain Eukaryota; kingdom Metazoa; phylum Chordata; class Mammalia; order Primates; family Hylobatidae; genus Hoolock; species Hoolock leuconedys. Next base: position 6,570 of record JAKGGE010001537.1, on the reverse strand, counting down.
ACCCCAAGTCCTGGCACGGGTGCAGTCCAGCCTCTGCCCTTGTGGAGTTTATAGTTTTTTTTTGTGGGTTTGTGGTTTTTTTTTTTTTTTGGTGTTTTATACGGTGAGTTCGGAAGGTACCCGGAGACCTTGAGTTGTTTGTTTAGAGGCAGGGTCTGGCTCTGTGGCCCAGGCTGAGTGCGGCGGCGCAGTCAGAGCTCACTCCAGCCTCAACCTCTTGTGGTCAAGCGATCCTCCCTCCTCAGCCTCCCAAACCACAGGTGCGCGCCACCGTGCCCGGCCTTAAGTTTGTTTTCAAAGGTAGTCAAGGTCTAATTGGAAGGAAAAAAGTCAATAAATGCATAAGACGCAGGATAAACATTTCAGTGTTTGTTCCAGTGAAGATGTGAAAACAGCCCAAGCCTCTGGTGGAAGATTTGAGCAATAAACCACGGTTCAGACAGGGGATGGGTTCCTGGCAGGTTATTAGTAGTGATGCTGAGGTCGCCTGGGCCCAGCTGATGATCGCGATACATTGTACAGCAGAAGGCTGGGTTCTAAGACAGAGGTAGAAGCCCCACGTGGAAAGCAGAGATAAAATGATGCATGCCACATCCGAGACCCTGTTGGGTCTGGAGTGATTCAATTACCACTTTGTTTCAGTATCTTTTTTAGGCATTTTAATTTTCTTCTTTTTGCTTATCCACATTTTCTTTTTTCTTTTTTGGAACAAAGTCTCGCTCTGTCACTTGGAGCTGGAGTGCAGTGCGTCATCTAGACTCCTGCCCAAGGCTCATCCGGGGTTCCGCCTTCATTCTGCTGCCTCAGCCCTCCCAGTGGCCAGGACTACGGTAGCCTGCCACCATGCCAGCTAATTTTTTGTATTTTAATAGGGGTGGGGTTTCACCCGTTTAGCCAGGATGGTCTTGATCTCCTGACCTTGTGATCTACTCATGGCCTCCCAAAGTGCTGGGATTACAGAGCCACTCGGCCAGCTTATCACATTTCTAATTTTTATAAAGTAATTTTTGTGGTTTTCTATTTTTTAGAAATTTTCTTTTGGGATTTAGAAACCAACAGGACATTACAGTTGTGGAGAGCGGTACTGACTGACTGAGTCTATTGGGACTGGACCCCCTCTTGGGGGTGGAGAACAGACTGCAGCTGTCTGGGGGTACAGAACAGGGTAGAGTGATAGTCCTCTCTTTTACATCCTGCCGTGTGGACTAAAGATTGCTTTCGTTACCCATTGGGACCAATGAATGTAAACAATGGGGGCCTAAATGTTGAAATATTTATACTGTTAGATTTAAATAGATTCAAGCACATTTTTATTAATATTTTTATTTTTTGACGTGACCTTGCTATGTTGCCCAGGCTGGCCTCTCTCTTAATTGTCAGACTCCGAAAGTCACGTTCTTTTTTATTTATTTTATTATTTTTTGAGATGGTCGACCGCCACCCAGGCTGGAGTGCAGTGGCACGATCTCGGCTCACTGCAACCTCTGCCTTCAAGGTTTAAGAAAGTGGTCCCTCCTGCCTCAAAGCCTCTCAGTAGCTGGGATTACGACGCACCACCACGCCCGGCTAATTTTGTGTTTTTGTAGTGTTGGGGTTTCACCTTGTTGGCCTGGTTGGTCTCGATCTCCTGACCTCAAGTGATCCGCCCACTCAGCTCTCAAAGTGGTGGATGCAGGCGTGAGCCATTGCACCCGACCTCTTATCTTCTTTTTTAAAACAGTGTGGAACTCATGAATTTCTGTGTCATCCTTGCACAGGGACCAATATATCTCTGTCATTCCACTTGCAGTACCTGCGCTGCCAAAATGAGCCCAAAGTCCACATCCTTGGTTAGTTCAAGTGCAGTGGCATTACAACTAACTGGTCACAAGCATCTTCAGATTTCTTTCTCTATTCCCACTGCTTCACTTATTGTAGCCAAAAAAGTCCTCATTCTTAACTTCTTGCGCCAGTGTTTAGAATTGCAAGTGTTCTAAATGAGGACAAACCTCCCCCCGACTTTTTTTTTTTTAGAGATGGGTTTTCTCTTGTTGCCCAGGCTGGGTCTGGCCGGCGCGACCAGCTCCACAACCTCCGCCTCCTGGGTTCAAGCGATTCAACTGTCTCAGCCTCCCGAGTATCTGGGATTACAGGCATGCACCACCATGCCCGGCTAATTCTGTATTTTTAGTAGAGATGTGGTTTTACCATGTTGGTTGGCTGGTCTCGGGCTCCCAGGCCTCCATTGATCTGCCTGCCTCTCGGCCTCCCAAGTGCTGGGATTACAGGCGTGAGCCAGTGTGCCCAACTGAGAATAAACCTTTTTTAAAAAAAGAAATTATTTATTTATTTATTTTTTTGGAGGCAGGAGTTGCACTCTGTCGCCTAGGCTAGAGTGCAGTGTCGTGATCTCGGCTCACTGCAAGCTCCACCTCCTGGGTTCATGCCATTCTCTGCCCTCCAGCCTCCCCGGGTAGCTGGGACTACAGGGGGCCTGCCACTGCAGCCTGTCTAATTTTTTGTGTATTTTTTTTTAGTAGAGCTGGGGTTTCACCGTGTTAGCCAGGATGGTCTCGATCTCCTGACCTCGTGATCCGCCTGCCTGGGCCTCCCAAAGTGCTGGGATTACAGGTGTGAGCCACCGTGCCTGTGCTTGAACCCTTTAAGCGTACTTTTAAGGAGGCAGTGCCAACATCTGAGTTGCTGAAAATGCCTGTGCAAATGAGGCTGTCTCCCTTTCCCTCCGTGCTCTGTGTGAAATGCTGTTGGTAACACATGATACGTTCACAAGGCACATACTTACCCACTGTTTCTAGATTTTCTCTTCCTTCCTGGACCGGTGCTTCCTGGGGTAGACTGTCCAGTTCGGATTACTTAATAGCTGTGTGACCTTGAGCAAGTCACTGACCCTCTCTGTACCTTTTTCCTCTGGCATAATGGGGATAACAATGGGGCCTCTCTTCACTTGAGGTGGGACTGGTGTTCCAGTAAGTGTTCTTTTCTTTTTTTTTTTTTTTTTTTTTTGTTTGAGATGGAGGTCTAGCTGTAAGCCCAGGCTAGAGTGCAGTGAGATGCGATCTCCAGCTCACGCAGGCTCCACTTGGGGTTCAGCCATTCTCCTGCCTCAGCCTCCCAGCTGGGACTACAGGCACCTGCCACCATGCCCTGCTAAGTTTTTTTGTATTTTTAGTAGAGACGAGGTTTCACCATGTTGTAGGATGGTCTCGATCTCTGACCTGCGTGATCTGCCTGCCTGCGGCCTCCCAAAGTGCTGAGATTACAGGCATAAGCCACCTAAGCGGCGTAAGTGCTCTTTTCATCATCATTTTACTTTCTATATACACTATCTTTAGCACATACAAAATCTGGTAAGTTTTCTATCATTATATGTCTGTTAAACAAATTTCTAGAATTCTTGCATTTCTTCCATGGTAATTAGCTGAACCACAGAGGCTGGAAGATGATTTAGATCAGCAGGTAAGAACCTCTATTTCCATCCTGAGCCTCTTCTCCATCTGGAATGCCCACCATCACCCGGTGCTCCCTGAGGGGAGCCCTGCCTATCCGCATCTTGAAGCCACTGGATGGCCTGGGATAAGTACCTCTTAGGAACCTGTCCAATGTCTGCCTGCTTATTGAGGCTCATAGCTATTTCCCAGGAATCTGTCATTCAGGCCTTGTGTAGGCTCACCCAGAATTATAGAGGAAGAGCCAGTCTTCTGTGGGGAACACTAAGGAGATACTGCGGGCAGGAAAGAGAGGGCATGTCTGGTGTCCTGGGTAGGAGAATTTGTAAGAAAGGGACAGAGAACCTAGGGCTTCTGGGAGTGAATTCATCAGCCCTTCCTTTTCTTCTTGGGTTTGAGCCCTTACAAAGCAAGAGGTGGACGGGGCCAGAGAACAGGAAAGCAGGATCATCCGTTTAAAGCACCCCCAACATGCAGGCCAGAGGGGGTTGAGAATGACCCCTTCTTTGTTGTGACAGCCCTGCTCAGAGAGGGCCAGAGGCTGGTATTTCACAGAAAGCTCAGAGCGGGCTGGCTGCAGCCCTGGGGTTCCTTCCTGGGTCATGGTTGAGCCTTCCAGACTGAGCTGCTCTAATCACGAGTTGTAATCTCACCTCAGTGAAATGACCCAGCAGGTGGGGAACGTGACACCCCCCTGGATTCTGGATCATAAGCACCACCCAGGTGTCCCAGATGATTTTCTCCCAAATAAGGCTAAGAATGGGATGAAGGCAAGTGAAGTATCAAAAAACTCAGTAATCAAGATAAAATAATGTGTGGGCAACAAGCCATCCAGGTGCGAGGCAAGAGACTGAGGCATGAGCTGTTCTAGTGTAATAAAACATATAAAACAACAAGAGTTAAACTAGATCTAGATCATAGACATGATTATATATGAATATCATTAATCATTAGTTTGTAGCAGTTATTCTTTATTCCCAGTATTATATAATAATCTCGCACAATCATAACCTAGGAAAAACCGGGCCTTACAGGAATGGGAGCTGAGGGACATAGTGAGAAGTGACCAGAAGACAGTCGCGAGCCTTCTGTTATGCCCAGACAGGGCCGCAGAAACTCCTTTGTCTGGCCCAGTAACACCAGCATCTGGGAAGACGCCCATTACTTAAGCGGACCGTGGTCTAGCGGTAGCGTTAATGTCAGGAAAAACACACACTACTTAGCGGACCCGGAAAGGGAGTCTCCCTTTCCTGGGAGATTTAGAAGACTCTACTCCTCCACCTCTTATGGAAGGCGTGACCATCAGTTATCCGGAGGCCCCTAGCTGCGTCTCCCTGTGATGCTGTGCTTCAGTGGTCCATGACTCTAGTCTGCCTTCATGTTCCATCCTGAACACCTGGCTCTGCCTTTTAGATAGCTGTGTAAAATTAGTGAGAGTACTAAAAGTCTCTGATATGCAGAAACAATGAACAGCCAGCTCTCTCTCTCTCCCTCTCTCCCTCTGCCTTGACTGCCAGGCAGGAAGGTGTCAGTCCAGTGGACACGTGATCCACGTGACCTTGCCTATCGTGGAATGACTCACCTCATACCCTGCCCCTTGCTTTGTATCCAACCAGGCAGGTGCAGGCAGACATTGGGGCCACTGCTGGTCTCCGCACATTGAGTGGTAGTGGTCCCCAGGCCTAGCTGTCTTTTCTTTATCTCTTTGTCTTGTCTTTATTTCTACACTCTCATCTCCGCACACGGGAGAGACCCACCACCCCTGTGGGTCCCTACAGCAATGTAGTGCTTTTTTAAAAGCAAATATATGTCGAATCTATGATTAATATCAAACTTTGTATAAGACAATGTATATTATTGAGTTTTCCTTTACCTGAAGCTGCACAGAAGCAGTAGTTGCTTCTTCCTCGTAAGTCAGGTACAGGATGGGAAGTGGGGTTGGAGAGTTCAGAAGTGTTTTGGAGCATATGTGCCAGGTCATCAAATGCTCCCATGATGACTCTGAGGTGGGCAACTGCCATGCTGCCACATGACAAAATGCCACACCTGAGGTGACTCATGGGTCTGCAGTCACAGAAAGTAATTTTAGGGGGTGGTTTGATTAAACCAAAGCATTTTAAGTTAGCAGAATATTTCCTGTGTGCAGTGGCAGAGACATTAAAAAGAAAATAAAAAGTACATTGTGAAAGGAGACAGAATGATAAGGGTGCTGAAATCTGTGACACTACACAGAAGTAGACATTAGTTGGAAACAACTGATTCTTAAAATGTACATATTTCTATAATCTTTCTAAAACGGTTAATGTTAGATTGAGAATTTGGGATTGGAAAAGCTTTAGTTAAGGGTTAGGTGTTACAGAGAAGGTAGAGGTTACAGTTTAGGAGTTAGGTGTTATAGTCAAGAATTACAGGTTAGGCGGGCTGTGGCTCACGCTTGTAATCAGCACTGGGAGGCCAAGGTGGGAGGGATCATGAGGGTTGGGAGATCCCGAGACAATCCTGGCTAATGGGTGAAACCCCGTCTATACTAAAATACAAAAAAAATTAGCCAGGCATGAGTGGTGCATGCCTGTAATCCAAACTGAGAAACAGGAAAGGAGTAAAACAGAGGCAAGCAGAAAGTGAAGTCGACAATGCATACCTATGCTCAACCCTGAGAACTCCATCTCAAAATGGAGTTAAAACTAGGTCAGGAGTCCAGTGAGGTCAGGAGTTAGGGTGGGAGTTAGGAGTGAGGTAGGGAGTTAGGGGATTAGGGTCGGGAGTCAGTCGGAGTTGGGGAGTCGGGAGGTCAGGAGTGGGGGGTCAGAGGTCAGAGGTGGGAGTCAGGAGTCAGGAGTCAGGGGATTAGGAGTTAAGGAGTCAGGGGTAGAGGTTAGGAGTGAGGTTAAGGTTAAGGTGGGTGCATGATTAATTTGACTCTACATAATTTTGAAAGGTTCAATTTCAGTGAAAAATGCTTCTGAGAGTTTTAGTCCTATATCTGCACTAATTTCACTTATTCAATGTGTAATGCGTTTTTACTTCTTTCTCTATGCTAATAGTTATCTTCGCGATACTACACTTTCACTAACATGAAAACATTATCCTCTTAAATAGGAGGAATCAGTTGAAAAAGTTGCTG
>JAKGGE010002283.1:0-18913 GCA_023748175.1 Hoolock leuconedys | reverse complement strand
CCGTCTATACTAAAATACAAAAAAAATTAGCCAGGCATGAGTGGTGCATGCCTGTAATCCAAACTGAGAAACAGGAAAGGAGTAAAACAGAGGCAAGCAGAAAGTGAAGTCGACAATGCATACCTATGCTCAACCCTGAGAACTCCATCTCAAAATGGAGTTAAAACTAGGTCAGGAGTCCAGTGAGGTCAGGAGTTAGGGTGGGAGTTAGGAGTGAGGTAGGGAGTTAGGGGATTAGGGTCGGGAGTCAGTCGGAGTTGGGGAGTCGGGAGGTCAGGAGTGGGGGGTCAGAGGTCAGAGGTGGGAGTCAGGAGTCAGGAGTCAGGGGATTAGGAGTTAAGGAGTCAGGGGTAGAGGTTAGGAGTGAGGTTAAGGTTAAGGTGGGTGCATGATTAATTTGACTCTACATAATTTTGAAAGGTTCAATTTCAGTGAAAAATGCTTCTGAGAGTTTTAGTCCTATATCTGCACTAATTTCACTTATTCAATGTGTAATGCGTTTTTACTTCTTTCTCTATGCTAATAGTTATCTTCGCGATACTACACTTTCACTAACATGAAAACATTATCCTCTTAAATAGGAGGAATCAGTTGAAAAAGTTGCTGGGAAGCTACTCACACTATCAGTGGCCATGGTTCGGTTACGTATTGCTATAAGGCGTGGCCGGGCAGGCTCCTCACTTCCCAGGCGATGGGTGGCGGGCAGAGGCTCTCCTCACTTCCCGGACGATGGGTGGCCATGCAGACGCACTCATCACTTCCCAGACGGGGTAGCCTGGCAGAGACACTCCCCACTTCCCATATAGGGTGGCTGGGCAGAGGCTCTCCTCACTTCTCTGTTAATGAATTAGATCAGGCGGTGGGCGTCCTCTGCGGAGCCCAGGCGGGTGGGTGGCTGGGCAGGCTCCTCACTTCCCAGGCAGATGGGTGGCCGGGCAGAGGCTCTCCTCACTTCCCAGATGGGGTGGCGGGCAGAGGCTCCTCACTTCCCAGACGTTGGGTGGCCAGGTAGAGGCACTCCTCACTTCCCAGACTGTGGGTGGCCGGGCAGAGGCTCTCCTCACTTCCCAGGCGATGGGTGGCCGGGCAGAGGCCCTCCTCACTTCCCAGACGATGGGTGGCCAGGCAGAGGCACTCCTCACTTCCCAGGCGATGGGTGGCCGGGCAGAGGTGCTCCTCACTTCCCAGGCGGTGGGTGGCGGGCAGAGGCTCCTCACTTCCCAGACGATGGGTGGCCGGGCAGAGGCTCTCCTCACTTCCCAGGCGATGGGTGGACAGGTAGAGGGGCTCCTCACTTCCCAGATGGTGGGTGGCCGGGCAGAGGCTCTCCCTCACCTCCCGGACGATGGGTGGCCGGGCAGAGGCGCTCCTCACTTCCCAGATGGGGTGGCGGGCAGAGGCACTCCTCACTTCCCAGGCGGTGGGTGGCGGGCAGAGCCCTCCTCACTTCCCAGGTTTGGGTGGCGGGCAGAGGCGCCCTCACCTCCCAGACGGTGGGTGGCCGGGCAGAGGCTCCTCACTTCCCAGGCGGTGGGTGGCCAGGCAGATCGCATCCTCACTTCCCAGGCAGATGGGTGGCCGGGCAGAGGCTCTCCTCACTTCCCAGACGGTGGGTGGCGGGCAGAGGCCCTCCCTCACTTCCCAGATGGGTGGCCGGGCAGAGGCACTCCTCAGCTCCTCACTTCCCAGGCATGGGTGGCCGGGCAGAGGCACTCCTCACTTCCCAGGCGATGGGTGGCCAGGCAGGAGGCTCTCCTCACTTCCCAGATGGAGTGGCCGGGCAGAGGTGCTCCTCACTTCCCAGACGATGGGAGGACAGGTAGAGGCGCTCCTCAATTCCCAGACGGTGGGTGGCCGGGCAGAGGCACTCCTCACTTCCCAGAGGGGTGGGTGTCTGGGCAGAGGCCTCCTCACTTCCCAGAGGGGTGGGTGTCTGGGCAGAGGCCTCCTCACTTCCCAGAAGGTGGGTGGCCGGGCTCCTCACTTCCCAGAGATGGGTGGACAGGTAGAGGCGCTCCTCACTTCCCAGAGGTGGGTGTCCGGGCAGAGGCCCTCCTCACTTCCCAGACGATGGGTGGCCCAGCAGAGGCCCTCCTCACTTCCCAGAGTTTGCGTGGCCGGGCAGAGGCACTCCTCAACTCCTCACTTCCCAGACGATGGGTGGACAGTTAGGCTCACCTCACTTCCCAGACTGTGGGTGGCCGGGCAGGCTCCTCACTTCCCAGACAGTGGGTGGCCGGGCAGAGGCGCTCCTCTCTTCCCAGCGAGGGTGGCAGGCAGAGGCCCTCCTCACTTCCCAGACTGTGGGTGGCCGGGCAGAGGCCCTCCTCACTTCCCAGATGATGGGTGGCGGGCAGAGGCTCCCTCACTTCCCAGACAATGGGTGGCGGGTAGAGGCCCTCCTCACTTCCCAGACGATGGGTGGCCGAGCAGGGGCTCTCCTCACTTCCCAGACAATGGGTGGCCGGGCAGAGGCGCTCCTCCACTTCCCAGATGATGGGTGGCGGGCAGAGGCTCTCCTCACTTCCCAGATGATGGGTGGCGGGCAGAGGCACTCCTCACTTCCCAGACAGTGGGTGGCGGGCAGGCTCCTCACTTCCCAGGCAGTGGGTGGCCGGCAGAGGCGCTCTTCACTTCCCAGAGGGTGGGTGTCCGGGCAGAGGCCCTCCTCACTTCCCAGACGGTGGGTGGCCAGGCAGAGGCTCTCCTCTCTTCCCAGAGGGTGGGTGTCCGGGCAGAGGCCCTCCTCACTTCCCAGATGATGGGTGGCGGGCAGGCTCCTCACTTCCCTGACGGTGGGTGGTCGGGCAGAGGCTCTCCTCACTTCCCAGATGTGGTGGCCGGGCAGAGGCTCTCCTCACTTCCCAGACTGTGGGTGGCCAGGCAGAGGCTCCTCTCTTCCCAGATGATGGGTGGCCGTGCAGAGGACCTCCTCACTTCCCAGCGATGGGTGGCCGGGCAGAGGCGCTCCTCTCTTCCCAGAAGGTGGGTGGCCGGGCAGAGGCCTCCTCACTTCCCAGATGATGGGTGGCCGGGCAGAGGCGCCTCACTTCCCAGATGATGGGTGGCCGGGCAGAGGCGCCTCACTTCCCAGATGGGGTGGCGGGCAGAGGCGCTCCTCACTTCCCAGATGATGGGTGGCCGGGCAGAGGCGCTCCTCACTTCCCAGACAGTGGGTGGCCGGGCAGAGGCGCTCCTCACTTCCCAGACAATGGGTGGCCGGGCAGAGGCACTCCTCACTTCCCAGATGTTGGGTGGCCAGGCAGAGGCCCTCCTCACTTCCCCGATGGTGGGTGGCCGGGCAGAGGTGCTCCTCACTTCGCAGTGACAATGGGTGGCCGGGCAGAGGCCCTCCTCAGTTCCCAGATGGGGTGGCCGGGCAGTGGCCCTCCTCACCTCCCAGACGGTGGGTGGCCAGGCAGAGGCCCTCCCTCACTTCCCAGGCAGTGGTGGCGGACAGGCTCCTCACTTCCCAGACAGTGGGTGGCCGGGCAGAGGCACTCCTCACTTCCCAGACGGGGTGGCCGGGCCGAGGCGCTCCTCACTTCCCAGATGGGGTGGCGGGCAGAGGTGCTCCTCACTTCCCAGATGGGGTGGCCGGGCAGAGGCACTCCTCACTTCCCAGACAATGGGTGGCGGGCAGGCTCCTCACTTCCCAGATGATGGGTGGCCGGGTAGAGGCGCTCCTCACTTCCCAGATGATGGGTGGCCGGGCAGATGCTCTCCTCACTTCCCAGATGGGGTGGCCGGGCAGAGGCGCTCCTCACTTCCCAGGCGATGGGTGGCGGGCAGAGGCGCTCCTCAATTCCAAGATGGGGTGGCCGGGCAGAGGCGCTCCTCACCTCCCGGACAGTGTGTGGCGGGCAGAGGCGCTCCTCAGTTCCCAGAAGGTGGGTGGCGGGCAGAGGCCCTCCCTCACTTCCCAGGCGGTGGGTGGCCGGGCAGAGGCGCTCCTCACTTCCCAGACAATGAGTGGCCGGGCAGAGGCGCTCCTCACTTCCCAGATGATGGGTGGCGGGCAGAGGCCTCCTCACTTCCCAGATGTGGGTGGCCGGGCAGAGGCGCTCCTCACTTCCCAGATGATGGGTGGCGGGCAGAGGCGCTCCTCACTCCCAGACAGGGTGGCCGGGCAGAGCTTCCTCTCTTCCCAGATTGGGTGGCCAGGCAGAGGCTCCTCACTTCCCAGATGGGTGGCGGGCAGAAGTGCTCCTCACTTCCCAGACATGAGTGGCCGGGCAGAGGCGCTCCTCACGTCACAGACAATGGGTGGCCGGGCAGAGGCGCCTCCTCACTTCCCAGATGATGGGTGGCGGGCAGAGGCTCTCCTCACTTCCCAGACAATGAGTGGCCGGGCAGAGGCGCTCCTCACTTCCCAGATGGGGTGGCCGGGCAGAGGCGCTCCTCACTTCCCAGGCGATGGGTGGCCGGGCAGAGACGCTACTCACTTCCCAGATGGGGTGGCCGGGCAGAGGCGCTCCTCACTTCCCAGACTGTGGGTGGCCGGGCAGAGGCCCTCCTCACTTCCCAGACGATGGGTGGCCGGGCAGAGGCCCTCCTCACTTCCCAGATGGGGTGGCCGGGCAGAGGCGCTCCTCACTTCCCAGACGTGGGTGGCCGGGCAGAGGCACTCCTCACTTCCCAGACTGTGGGTGGCCGGGCAGAGGCTCCTCACTTCCCAGATGATGGGTGGCGGGCAGAGGCGCTCCTCACTTCCCAGATGATGGGTGGCCGGGCAGAGGCGCCTCACTTCCCAGATGTTGGGTGGCTGGGCAGAGGCACTCCTCACTTCCCAGATGATGGGTGGCCGGGCAGGCTCCTCACTTCCCAGACAGTGGGGGTGGACGGGCAGAGGTGCTCCCTCACTTCCCAGATGGGGTGGCCGGGCAGAGGCGCCCTCACTTCCCAGATGGTGGGTGGCCGGGCAGAGGCTCTCCTCACCTCCCAGACAGTGGGTGTCCGGGCAGAGGCCCTCCTCACTTCCCAGACGATGGGTGGCCGGGCAGAGGTGCTCCTCACTTCCCAGACAGTGGGTGGCCGGGCAGAGGCGCCTCCTCACTTCCCAGACTGTGGGTGGTCGGGCAGAGCGCTCCTCACCTCCCAGACTGTGGGTGGCCGGGCAGAGGCGCTCCTCACTTCCCAGACTGTGGGTGGCCGGGCAGAGGCCCTCCTCACTTCCCAGATGATGGGTGGCCGGGCAGAGGCGCTCCTCACTTCCCAGATGGTGGGTGGCCGGGCAGAGGCCCTCCTCACCTCCCAGACTATGGGTGGCCGGGCAGAGGCTCTCCTCACCTCCCAGACAATGAGTGGCCGGGTAGAGGCACTCCTCACTTCCCAGACGGGGCGGCCGGGCGGAGACGCTACTCTCTTCCCAGATGGGGTGGCCGGGCAGAGGCTCTCCTCACTTCCCTGATAATGGGTCGTCTGGCAGAGGCTCTCCTCACTTCCCAGACTGTGGGTGGCCGGGCAGAGGCCCTCCTCACCTCCTGGACAATGGGTGGCCGGGCAGAGGCACTCCCTCACCTCCCAGACGGTGGGTGGTCGGGCAGAGGCGCCTCCTCACTTCCCAGACGGTGGGTGGCCGGGCAGAGGCTCTCCTCACTTCCCAGACGATGGGTGGCCGGGCAGAGGCGCTCCTCACTTCCCAGACGATGGGTGGACAGGTAGAGGCGCTCCTCACTTCCCAGACTGTGGGTGGCCAGGCAGAGGCACTCCCTCACCTCCCAGACGATGGGTGGCCAGGCAGAGGCGCCTCCTCACTTCCCAGACGATGGGTGGCCAGGCAGAGGCGCTCCTCACCTCTCATACGATGTGTGGTCGGGCAGAGGCACTCCTCACCTCCCAGACGGTGAGTGGCCGGGCAGAGGCGCTCCTCACTTCCCAGACGATGGTTGGCCGGCAGAGGCGCTCCTCACTTCCCAGAGGGGTGGTCGGGCAGAGGCGCTCCTCACTTCCCAGACGGTGGGTGGCCGGCAGAGGCGCCTCACCTCCCAGACGATGGGTGGCCCGGCAGAGGCCCTCCTCACTTCCCAGACTGTGGGTGGCCGGCAGAGGCACTCCTCAACTCCTCACTTCCCAGACCCATGGGTGGACAGGCAGAGGCGCCCTCACTTCCCAGGCAGTGGGTGGCCGGGCAGAGGCGCTCCTCACTTCCCAGACGATGGGTGGCCGTGCAGAGGCCCTCCTCACTTCCCAGACGATGGGTGGCCGGGCAGATACGCTCCTCACCTCCCAGACCATGGGTGGCCGGGCAGAGGCTCTCCTCACTTCCCAGACGATGGGTGGCCAGGCAGAGGTGCTCCTCACTTCCCAGACGATGGGTGGTCGGGCTGAGGCTCTCCTCACCTCTCCCAGGACAACAGTGTAGTGCTGGGAGACATTCGCATTCCTCACTTCCCAGACTGGGTGGCCGGACGGGCCCTCCTCACTTCCCAGGCAGGGGTGGCGGGCAGGCTCCTCACTTCCCAGATGGGTGGCCGGGCAGAGGCCTCCTCACTTCCCAGATGATGGGTGGCGGGCAGAGGTGCTCCTCACTTCCCAGACTGTGGGTGGCGGGGGGACTGGACTCCTCACCTCCCAGACGATGGGTGGCCAGGCAGAGGTGCTCCTCACCTCCCAGACGGGGTGGCCGGGCAGAGGCGCCTCCCTCACTTCCCAGATGGGTGGCGGGCAGGCTCCTCACCTCCCAGATGATGGGTGGTCGGGCAGAGGCGCCTCACCTCCCAGACAATGGGTGGCTGGCAGAGGCGCCTCCCTCACCTTCCCAGACAATGGGTGGACGGGCAGAGGTGCTCCTCACTTCCCACATGGTTCTTGGCCGGGCAGAGGCCCTCCTCACTTCCAGCTGGGGCGTGGCCTGCAGAGTCCATCCTCATTTCCCAGACTCCATGGTGACTGCAGAGGAGCTCCTCCCCTTCCCAGACTGGGTGGCCGGGCAGAGGCGCCTCCTCACCTCCCAGATGATGGGTGGTCGGGCAGAGGCGCCTCCCTCACCACTGAAGATGTGTGTGGCCGGGCAGAGGCTCTCCTCACCTCCCGGACGCATGGGTGGCCAGGCAGAGGTGCTCCTCACTTCCCAGACTGGGTGGCCGGGCCGAGGCCCTCCTCACTTCCCAGACGGGGTGGCCGGGTAGAGGCGCTCCTCACTTCCCAGATGATGGGTGGCTGGGCAGAGGCGCCCCTCACTTCCCAGACTGGGTGGTCGGGCAGAGGCTCTCCTCACCTCCCAGATGATGGGTGGCCGGGCAGAGGCGCTCCTCACCTCCCAGATGATGGGTGGTCGGGCAGAGGTGCCTCTCACCTCCCAGACGATGGGTGGCTGGGCAGAGGTGCTCCTCACTTCCCAGATGATGGGTGGCCGAGCAGAGGCGCTCCTCAAATCCCAGACGTGGTGGACAGGTAGAGGCGCTCCTCACTTCCCAGACTGTGGGTGTCCGGGCAGAGGCGTTCCTCAACTCGCAGACAATTGGTAGCAGTGCAGAGGCCCTCCTCACTTCCCAGACGTTGGGTAGCTGGGCAGAGGCCCTCCTCACTTCCCAGATGATGGGTGGCTGGGCAGAGGCCCTCCCACATCCCAGACGGGCTGCAGGGCAGAGGCACCTCACTTCCCAGATGGGTGGCTGGGCTGAGGCCCTCCTCACTTCCCAGACGGGGCGGCTGTCCAGAGGCGCTCCTCAATCCCCAAATGGGGTGGCCGGGCAGAGGCGCTCCTCACTTCCTAGAGGATGGGTGGTCAGGCAGATTCGCTCAACACTTCCCAGACTGTGGGTGGGCGGGAATAGGCGCTCCTCACTTCCCAGACTGGGTGGCCGGGCTCAGGCCCTCCTCACCTCCCAGATTATGGGTGGCCGGGCAGAGGCCCTCCTCACTTCCCAGACGATGGATGGTCGGGCAGAGGCCTCACTTCTCAGAAGGTGGGTGGCTGGCAGAGGCGCTCCTCACATCCCAGACGGTGTCTGGTCGGGCAGATGCGCTCGTCACTTCCATGAAGGGGTGGCCGGGCAGAGGCGCTCATAATCTCCCGGAAGATGGGTTGCCTGGCAGAGGTGCACCTCACTTCCCAGATGTGGGTGGCTGGCAGAGGCGCCTCACCTCCCAGATGGGTGGCTGGGCAGAGGTGCTCCTCACTCCCAGATGATGGGTGGCCGGGCAGAGGTGCTCCTCACTTCCCAGACTGGGTGGCCGGGCAGAGGCGCCTCACCTCCCAGATGATGGGTGGTCAAGCAGAGAAGCGCCCTCACCTCCCAGATGATGGGTGGCCGGGCAGAGGCTCTCCTCACCTCCCCGGACGATGGGTGGCCAGGTAGAGGCGCTCCTCACTTCCCAGACTGTGGGTGGTCGGGCAGAGGACTCTTCACCTCTCATAAGATGGGGTGGCCGGGCAGAGGTGCTCCTCACTTCCCAGACGTGGGTGGCTGGGCTGAGGCCCTCCTCACCTCCCAGATTTTGGGTGGCCGGGCAGAGGTGCCCCTCACCTCCCAGACGATGGGTGGCCGGGCCGAGGCTCTCCTCACCTCCCAGATGATGGGTGTCGGGCAGAGGCGCCTCACTTCCCAGACTGTGGGTGTCCGGGCAGAGGCGTTCCTCAACTCCCAGACAATTGGTAGCAGTGCAGAGGCCCTCCTCACTTCCCAGACGTTGGGTAGCTGGGCAGAGGCCCTCTTCACACCCATAGATGGGGTGGCCTGGCAGAGGCGCTCCTCACTTCCCTGTCGGGGTGGCCGGGCAGAGGCGCTCCTCACTTCCCAGACGGTGGGTGTCCGGGCAGAGGCCCTCCTCACTTCCCAGACGATGGGTGGCCGGGCAGAGGCGCTCCTCACTTCCTAGAGGATGGGTGGTCAGGCAGATTCGCTCAACACTTCCCAGACTGTGGGTGGCCGGGAATAGGCGCTCCTCACTTCCCAGACTGGGTGGCCGGGCTGAGGCCCTCCTCACCTCCCAGATTATGGGTGGCTGGGCAGAGGCACTCCTCACTTCCCAGACGATGGGTGGCCTGGCAGAGGCGCTCTCCTCACCTCCCAGACGGTGTCTGGTCGGGCAGAGGCTCTCCTCACTTCCCAGATTGTGTGTGGCCGGGCAGAGGCGCCTCCTCACTTCCCAGATGATGGGTGGCCGGGCAGAGGCGCTCCTCACTTCCCAGACGATGGGTGGCCGGGCAGAGGCTCTCCTCACTTCCCAGACAATGGGTGGACGGGCAGAGGTGCTCCTCACTTCCCACATGGTTCTTGGCCAGGCAGAGGCATTCCTCACCTCCCAGACAATTGGTAGCCGTGCAGAGGCCCTCCTCACCTCCCGGACTATTGGTGGCTGGGCAGAGGCGCTACTCACTTCACAGACGAAGCGTGGTCGGGGAGAAGTGCTCCTCACCTCCCAAACAAGGCAGCCGGGCAGAGGTGCTCCTCACCTCCCAGACGATGGGTGGCCGCACAGAGGACCTCCTCACCTTCCAGACGGTTGCTGGCCGGGCAGGGCACCTCTCACTCCCTGATAGTGGGTGGCCGGGCTGAGGCCCTCCTCACCTCCCAGATTTTGGGTGGCTGGGCAGAGGTGCCCCTCACTTCCCAGACGATGGGTGGCCGTGCAGAAGCACTCCTCATTTCCCCACGCCGGCGCAAATGAGCCGGTGGCCCTCCTCACCTCCCCGACGGTGGGTGGCCAGGCAGAGGCGCCTCACTTCCCAGACGGTGGGTGGCCAGGCAGAGGCGCCTCCTCACCTCCCAAACAAGGCAGCCAGGCAGAGGCGCCTCCTCACTTCCCAGAGGGTGGGTAGCTGGGCAGAGGTGCTGCTCACTTCCCAGATGACGTGTGGCCGGGCACGGGGCTCCTCACTTCCCAGACGGTGTCTGGTCGGGCAGAGGCGCCCTCACCTCCCAGACGGTGGGTGGCCAGGCAGAGGCGCCTCCCTCACTTCACAGACGTGGTGGCCTGGCAGAAACTCTCCTCAGTTAACATATGGGGTGGCCGGGCAGAGGCGCTCCTCCTCACCTCCCGGACTATTGGTGGCTGGGCAGAGGCGCTCCTCACCTGCCAGACGCGTGGGTGGCCGGGCCGAGGCGCACCTCACTCCCAGACTGTGGGTGCCCAGGCAGAGGCACTCCTCAAATCCCAGACGCGGTGGCCGGGCCGAGGCTCTCCTGACTTCCCAGATGGGGTGGCCGGGCAGAAGCTCTCCTCACTTCACAGACGATGGGTTGTCGGGCAGAGGCGCTCCCCACTTCCCAGATGATGGGTGGCGGGCAGAGGCACCTCACTTCACTGACGGTGGGTAGCCAGGCAGAGGCGCTCCTCACTTCAAAGATGGGGTGGCCTGCAGAGGCGCCCATCACCTCCCGGATGATGGGTGGCCTGGGCAGAGGCGCACCTCACTTCCCAGAGTGTGGGTGGCCGGCAGAGGCGCTCCTCACTTCCCAGACGGCGCTGCCGGGCAGAGGCGCTCCCCACCTCCCAGATGGAGTGGCCTGGCAGAGTCCCTCCTCACTTCCCAGATGGAGTGGCCGGGCAGAGGCGCTCCTCACTTCCCAGACAGATTGGTGGTCGGGGAGAAGCGCTCCTCACTTCCCAGACGGGACAGCCGGGCAGAGGCGCTCCTCACCTCCCAGATGATGGGGGCCGGGCTGAGGCCCTCCTCACCTCCCAGACTTTGGGTGGCCGGCAGAGGCGCTCCTCACTTCCCAGACGATGGGTGGCCGGGCAGAGGCGCCCTCACTTCAAAGATGGGGTGGCCGGGCAGAGGCTCCCTCACTTCCCAGATGATGGGTGGCGGGCAGAGGCGCCCTCACTTCCCAGACTGTGGGTGTCCGGGCAGAGGCGCTCCTCACCTCCCAGATGGGGTGTCCGGGCAGAGGCGCTCCTCACTTCCCAGACTGTGGGTGGCCTGGCAGAGGCCTCTGCTCACCTCCTGACAATGGGTGGTCGTGGGCAGACACACCCCTTCACTTCCCAGATGGGGTGGCCTGGCAGAGGCGCCTCACCTCCCAAATGGGGTGGACGGGCAGAGGCGCTCCTCACCTCCCAGATGATGGGTGGCCGGGCAGAGGCGCTCCTCACCTCCCGGACAATGGGTGGTCGGGCAGAGGCTCTCCTCACCTCCCGGACCATGGGTGGCCGGGCAGAGGTGCTCCTCACCTCCCAGATGATGGGTGGCCGGGCAGAGGCGCTCATCACCTCCCGGACAATGGCTGGTCGTGCAGAGGCGCTCCTCACCTCCCCGGACAATGGGTGGCTGGGCAGAGGCGCTCCTCACCTCCCAGACGATGGGTGGACGGGCAGAGGCGCTACTCACTTCCCAGATGATGGGTGGCCGGGCAGAGGTGTTCCTCACCTCCCAGGCAGTGAGGCTGGGCAGAGGATCTCCTAACTTCCCAGAATGGGTGGCCGGGCAGAGGCGCCTCACCTCCCCGGACGATGGGTGGCCAGGCAGGGGCGCTCCTCACCTCCCGGATGATGGGTGGCCGGGCAGAGCCGGTCCTCACCTCCCGGATGATGGGTGGCCGGGCAGAGCCGCTCCTCACCTCCCGGAACATGGGTGGCCAGGCAGAGGATCCCCTCACCTACCAGACGATGTTTGGCAGGGCAGAGGTGCTCCTCAGTTCCCAGACCGAGTGGCCGGGCAGAGGCACTCCTCACTTCACAGATGGGGTGGCCTGGCAGAGGCGCCTCACTCCCAGAAGGTGGCCGGGCAGAGGCACTCCTCAGTTCCCAGACAGGGTGGCCCGGCAGAGGCGCTCCTCACTTCCCAGACTGGGCAGCCGGGTAGAGGCGCCCCACCTCCCAGATGGGGTGTCCGGGCAGAGGCGCTCCTCACCTCCCGGACAATGGCTGGCCGGGCAGAGGCGCTCCTCACCTCCCAGACGGTGGGTGGCCGGGCGGAGGCGCCTCCCTCACCTCCCCGGACGATGGTTGGCAAGGCAGAGGCGCTCCTCAGTTCCCAGACCGGGCGGCCGGGCAGTGGTGCTCCTCACTTCACAGGTGGGGTGGCCGGGCAGAGGGCTCCTCACGCTCCTCACTTCAGATGGGTGGCCTGGCAGAGGCGCCTCTCTCTCCCCAGACTGTTGGTGGTCAGGCAGAGGTGCTCCTCACCTCCCAGACAGGGGTGGCTGGGATGAGGCTCTCCCCACTCCTGATAATGGACGAGTCAAGAGGCGCCTCACCTCCCCGACGCATGGCTGGCCGGCAGAGGCGCTCCTCACTCCTGTGACTAGTCTCCGCCGAGGCTCTGAATTCCCATATGTGGGGTGGCTGGGCAGAAGCGCCTCACTCTTCACAGACCATGGGTGAACAGATAGAGGCCTCACCTCCCAGATGGGTGGCCTGGCAGAGACCCCCTCCTCTGTTCCCATATGGGGTGGCCGGGCAGGCCTCCTCACCTCCCTGATAATGGATCGGGCTGAGGCTGCCTCCCACCCTCCCCGGATCTATTTGGCTGGCCGGGCAGAGGCGCCCTCAATCTCTCAGACCCACCTCCGGCCCAGGCTCCTGAATCTCCCATGGGTGGTCGGGCAGAAGCCGCCTCCTCACTCACAGACGATGGGTGAATGACAGAGGCCTCACTTCCCAGATGGTGGGTGTCTCGGCAGAGGGCCCCCCCCCCTTCACTCAAAGATGGGGTGGCTCCTGGCAGAGGCGCTCTCACGTTCCTGTATAGTGGGTGGCCGGGCAGAGGCGCCACTTCACTCCCAGATATTGGGTGGCCGTGGGCAGAGACCATGGAGCCTGCATAAATAGGCTAAACCGGAAGAGGTACTCCCTCACCTCCTTACCAGACGACACAAGTGAGCGCCCTCACCCCAGATTGGGTGGCCGGGCAGAGGCGATCCTCACACTTCCCAGAGGATGGGTGGTCAGGCAGAGGCGCCTCCTCACCTCCCAGATCAAGTGGGAAGTCAGCACTCACCTCCCAGACTGGGTGGTGGCTGGCTAAGGTCTCCTCCTCACCTCCCCAGACTGCAGGCCGCAGAGGCGCTCTCAGTCTCCCAGAGAGGCGGCAGCCGAGCAGAGGCCCTCCTCACTCCCAGACGATGGGTGGACCTGACAGAGGCGCCTCACTCCCAGTGGATGGTGGCCGTCGCAGGTGTTCATTTCCCAGCGGGCGGCCGCAGAGGCCCTCCTCACCTCCAGAGGGTGGGTGGTCGCAGAGTTGTTCTACCTCCCCGGGACAAGCTGCGCGTATCGGGCAGAGGGAGCTCCCTCACCTCCCCAGTCACGGCTGGGCAGGCGCCTCCTCACCCTTCCCAGATGGGTGGCCGACAGAGGAGCTCTTCACCTCCCAGGATGATGGGTGGGAATGGGCAGAGGCGCCCTCATTTCCCAGACGTGAGTGAGGTCGGGCAGAGGCGCCCTACTCCATACTACGGCCGGGCAGAAGCCTTCAATTCCGAGACTGGGGCGGCCGGGGCAGAGTCGCCTCCTCATCTCCCCCAAACGAAGGGTGGCCGGGTAGGCGCCCCTCACCTCCCCTGTGGGGTGGCTGTGAGCAGACGCGTGTTCCCCGCACCTCCCCACACAGTGGGTGGTGGCTGAGGTGCACCTCACCTCCAAGACGTTGGGTGGCCGGGCAGAGGTGCTCCTAACTTCCGAGACGGTGGGTGGCCGGGCAGAGGCGCTCCTCCCTTCCCAGACTATGGGTGGCCCGGCTGAGGCTCCCCTCACCTCCCGGACAATGGGTGGCCGGGCAGACGCACCCCCCAAGGCCTCCCAGACGGGGTGGCCTGGCAGAGACACTCTCACTTCACATATCAGTGGTCAAGATTCTCCAGTTCCCCGATTCTCCCACCATCCAAAGTCCCCACTCCCGACATGATGGGGTGGCTGAGCAGAGTAAGGCTCCCTCAAATCCCAGATGCTGCAAGGGCCCAGGCCTCCTGAACTCCAGATGCGGTGGCCGGGCAGAAGCGCTCCTCAGTTCACAGACCATGGCTGTCGGGCAGAGGCTACCTCACTTCCCCATACTGGCGTCAAGGGTGAAGCGCTTCACCCGAGACGGGATGCGTCGGGCAGAGTCGCCTCCTCATCTCCCAAACGATGGGTGGTCGGGCAGAGGGCGCGCCCTCACCTCCCAGACGTGTGGTCGAGCAGACGCTGCTTCCCTCACCCTCCCACACAGTGGGTGGCAGGGCTGAGGCACCTCACCCAAGACGCTAAAGCGCAGAGGTGTTCTAACTCCGAGACGGGTGGTCACAGAGGTGCCTCACTTCCCAGATGTGATGGGTGGCTGTGGGCAAGGCACTCACACTCCTGCACGATGGGAGGCTGGGTAGAGACGTTCTCACTTCAGATTCCAGCGGCCGGGTAGAGGCGCTCACGTCAAAGAAGGGGTGGGAGCCGGGCAGGCGCCCTCCCTTCTCTAGACTATGGGTGGCCCGGCTGAGGCTCCCCTCACCTCCCGGACAATGGGTGGCCGGGCAGACGCACTCTACACTTCCCAGACGGGGTGGCCTGGCAGAGACACTCCTCACTTCACATATGGGGTGGCCGGGCAGAGGCTCTCCTCACTCCCTGATATTGTCAGCCGGGCAGAGTCAGCCTCCCCTCACCACCCGGACGACAGTGGCCGGGCAGAGGCGCTCCTCACTTCCGAGATGATGGGTGTGGCTGAGCAGAGGCCCTCAAATCCCAGATAAGTGGCCGGGCCGCAGGCTCTCCTGAAATCCCAGACAAGTGTGGCCGGGCAGAAGCCCTCAGTTCACACAGACGATAATGCCTGGGCAGAGGCGCACACCACCAGATGGGTGGCCAAGAGGCTCTCCCTTCCCAGAGGATGAGTGGACAGGTAGAGGCCCTCCTCACTTCCCAGACGGGGGGTGTCCGGGCAGAGGCTTTCCTCAACTCCCAGACAATTGGTAGCAGTGCAGAGGCCCTCCTCACTTCCCAGATGTTGGGTGGCCGGACAGAGGCCTTCTTTACACCGATATATCGGGTGGCCGGGCAGAGGCACTCCTCACTTCCCTCACTTCAAAATGTGGTGGCCGGCAGAGGCGCTCTCACTTCCCAGTAGGGGTGGTCGGGGTGAGGCGCTCCTCACCTCCCAGACAATGGTTGGTCGGGCAGAGTGACCTTCACCTCCCAGACGTGATGGGTGGTCGGACAGAAGCCTCCTCACCTTAAAGACCTAAGCTGGTGGTCGGGCAGAGGCTCTCCTCAAGTTCCAGATAGTGGGTGGCCGTGCTGGAGGCCCTCCTCACCTCCCCAGAGTTTGCGGGTCGGGCAGAGCACCCCCACCTCCCAAACGATGGGTGGCTCGGGCAGAGACGCCTCCTCATTTCCCAGATCAAGTGTGAGCAGAGGCCTCCTCACTCCCAGATGGTGGGTGGCCAGGCAGAGGCGGTCCCTCACCCCTGTAGATTGTGGGTGGTTTGGCAGAGGCGCCTCCTCACCTCCCAGACTGCAAGTGGCCAGGCCGAGGTGCCCTCACCTCCCAGACGCATGGGGTGGTCAAGCAGAGGTACTACTTACATCCCAGACTCCATGGGTGGTCAGCAGAGGCGCCTCACTTCAAAGAAGGTGGCTGGGCAGAGGCTGCCTCCTCTTCCCAGACGAAGGGCCGGGCTGAGTCTCCTCCCCTCACCCGGACAATGGGTGGCCGGGCAGACGCAGCCCTCACTTCCGAGACGGGGTGGCCTGGCAGAGACACCCCCACTCTGCCATTGCTGGGGTGGTCGCGGCAGTTGCTCTCCCTACTCTGATATTGGGTCGCCTGGCAGAGT
Source organism: Hoolock leuconedys (assembly GCA_023748175.1). Classification (NCBI taxonomy): domain Eukaryota; kingdom Metazoa; phylum Chordata; class Mammalia; order Primates; family Hylobatidae; genus Hoolock; species Hoolock leuconedys. The sequence continues at coordinate 3,215 of JAKGGE010002283.1, read as the reverse complement.
CGCCTTTCTCCTCACCACTGGGATTCGATGAGTGGCTGGGCAGAGGCCTCACCCCAGGATGATGGGTGGCCGGGCAGAGGCTCTCCTCAAATCCCAGACGGGCGGCCGGGCCGAGGCTCTCCTGACTTCCCAGATGGGTGGTCAGCATGAAGGCTCCCCTGCACCTGAGACGATGGGTTGTCAGGCAGAGGGGCTCCCCAATTCCCAGATGGGTGGCCGGGCAGAGGTGCTCCTCACTTCCCAGAGGATGAGTGGACAGGTAGACATGGGTCTCACTTCCCAGACGGTGGGTGTCTGGGCAGAGGCTGCCTCACCTCCCCCCAGACACTGGTAGCAGTGCAGAGGTCTCCTCCTTAACTTGCCAGATCGTGCTAAGTGGCCTGGCAGAGGCGTTCCTCACCTCCCAGACACCAAGGCAGTGCAGAGGCCCTCTAATCCTGCCAGGATGTTGGGTAGCTGGGCAGAGGCGTTCCTCACCTCCCAGACAATTGGTAGCAGTGCAGAGCCCTTCACCTCCCCCCCAGATGTTGCAGCCGGGCAGGAGGCCCCTTTCACACCATATAAGTGGCCGGCAGAGGTACCTCCCAGACGGGCTGCAGTGGGGCAGAGGCAATTTCACTCCCAGACGGGTGGTCGGGCAGAGTAGCGCCTCACTCCCCAAAGAGTGAGGTGGCTTGTCAGAGGCGCCTCATCACAGTCGGTGGCCAGGCAGAGGCGCCTCCTCACCACCAGACCTAGGACGGTCAAGGCAGAGGCGCTCCTCACTTCAAAGATGGGGTGGCCTGGTCAGAGGCGCCCCTCACCCCCCCGGATGATGTGGGTGGCCTGGCAGAGGCCACTCACTTCCCAGATTAAGTGGGTGGCCGGGCATGGCTGCCCCTCAAATCCCGTGACGCAAAGTGCCAGCAGAGTCTCCTGAATCTCTAGATGCCACTGCAGAAGCCCTCACTCACAGACTCCATGGGTTGTCGGTAGAGGCGCCTCACCTCAGATGGTGGCTGGGCGAGGTGTTCCTGCCACCCAGGCAGGCGGCCAGGCAGAGGGATCTCCCAACTTCCCAGAATGCGCCCGTGCGAGGCGCACCTCACTTCCCAGATTGGGTGGTCGGGTGAGGCCTCCCTGGCTCCCAGACCCATGGGAAAGCTCGGGTAGAGGCGCTCTCACCTCCGGACCATAGGTGGCAGGGCAGATGCACCACCTCCGGACTACAAGTCGGACAGAGGCACCTCACCCTCGACAATACGGGTCGCAGAGGTCTCCACCCCAAGACTCCATAAGTGGCCGGGCTGGGAGGCGCTTCCTCAACCCCAGGCTGGGTAGGTTCGGGCAGAGGTGCTCCCACCTCCCAGAATGTGGGTGGCCAGGCAGAGGCTGACCACTCCCAGTCGACGTGGAGTAATCGGCAGCAGAGGCCTCCTCACCTCCCCGGACGGCATGGTGGCCGGGCAGAGTCGCTCCTCACCTACCAGATGATGGGTGGCCGGGCAGAGCCGCTCCTCACCTCCCGGACGATGGGTGGCCAGGCAGACACACTCCTCACCTCCTGCAGACGGGGTGGCCTGGCAGAGACGCCTCCTCACTTCCCAAATGGGGTTAAGCCGGGCAGAGACAATTCCCTGATAATGGGTCGTCGGGCAGAGGCGCCTCCACACCTCCTGGACGGTGGGTGGTCGGGCAGAGGCCACCACCTCCCAGATGATGGGGTGGTCAAGAGGGGCGCCTCCCTCAAATACTCAGACGGGCTGCCAGGCAGAGGCTCTCCTGGACTTCCCAGATGCGCCACGGGCAGAGCCTCACCACAGATGATGGGTTGTCGGTAGAGGCGCCTCCCCACTTCCAGATGGGTGGCCGGGCAGAGTACATGCCTCACCTCCCACGGGCAGGTGGGCCAGGCAGAGGTGACTTCCAACTCCCCAGAAGAGGCGGCCGGGCAGAAAGGCCACCTCACTTCCCAGAGTCAGTGGTCGTGGCAGAGGCGCCCTCACCTCCCAGACGGCTGGGAAGTCGGGCAGAGGCGCTCCTCAACTCCTGGTAATGGGTGGCTGGGCAGAGGCTCTCCTCACCTCCAAGACTTATAAGGGTCAATGGAGGCGCCCGTAACCCCAGAGAAGGTAGTGTCGCTGGAGTGCTCCTCACTCCCAGTGAATGTGGGTGGCCAGGCAGAGGGCGATTCCCTACTCTAGTCGACCGGAGGTCGGGCAGAGGCTCCTCACCTCCCCGGATCTGCTGGGTGCCGCACAGCCTCACCTACCAGGATGATGTGGTGGCTGGCAGAGCGCCCCTCACCTCCCCGGATCTAGGTGGCCCTCGCAGACACACTCCTCACTTCCCAGACGGGTGGCCTGGCAGAGACGCCCTCACCTCCTCCCAAATGGGGTTGCCGGGCAGAGACACCCTGGATAATGGGTCGTCGGGCAGATATGCCCACACCTCCCCGGACGGGTGGGTGGCCGGGCAGAGGCTGCTTACCACTTCCCAGATGATGGGTGGCCGGGCAGAGGCGCCTCCCGCCAAAATACTCAGAGACGGGCGGCCAGGCAGAGGCTCCCACTTCCCAGATGCGCTGGCCGGGCAGCAGCGCCTCCTCAATTCACACAGGGACATGATGGGTTGCCTGGTAGAGGCTGCCCCTACCCCCCCAGATGGGCGGGTCAAGAGTGCCCTCACCCCAGGCAGGGCTGCCAGGCAGAGGATCTCCTAACTCCCCAGAAGAGGCGGGCCGGGCAGAGAGCACTACTCCAGATTGGGTGGTCGGGCAGAGGCGCCCTCACCTTCCCAGACGCATGGAAGTCGGCAGAGGCCTCAACCCCCCCGGCACGGGTGGCCGGGCAGAGGCCTCCTCACCTCCAAGACGAGCGGGGTGGCCTGGGCGGAGGCGCCTCCCTCAACTCCCAGAGGCTGCAGTGTTCAAGCAGAGGCTCTCACTCCCAGAATGTGTGGGTGGCCAGGCAGAGGCTATCCTCACTTCCCCAGTCGCATGGGAGGTCGGGCAGAGGCTCTCCTCACCTCCCGGATCGGCGGGGTGGCCGGGCAGAGTCGCCCCTCACCTACCAGATGATGGGTGGTTACAGCCGCCTCACCTCCCCCGACGATGGGTGGTCTCGGGCAGACACACTCCTCACTTCCCAGACGGGGTGGCCTGGCAGAGACGCTCCTCACTTCCCAAATGGGGTTGCCGGGCAGAGACAATTCCCTGATAATGGGTCAAGCCGGGC
>JAKGGE010002945.1:0-75767 GCA_023748175.1 Hoolock leuconedys | reverse complement strand
AGGCCTCAACCCCCCCGGCACGGGTGGCCGGGCAGAGGCCTCCTCACCTCCAAGACGAGCGGGGTGGCCTGGGCGGAGGCGCCTCCCTCAACTCCCAGAGGCTGCAGTGTTCAAGCAGAGGCTCTCACTCCCAGAATGTGTGGGTGGCCAGGCAGAGGCTATCCTCACTTCCCCAGTCGCATCGGAGGTCGGGCAGAGGCTCTCCTCACCTCCCGGATCGGCGGGGTGGCCGGGCAGAGTCGCCCCTCACCTACCAGATGATGGGTGGTTACAGCCGCCTCACCTCCCCCGACGATGGGTGGTCTCGGGCAGACACACTCCTCACTGCCCAGACGGGGTGGCCTGGCAGAGACGCTCCTCACTTCCCAAATGGGGTTGCCGGGCAGAGACAATTCCCTGATAATGGGTCGTCGGGCAGAGGCGCCCACAGAATCCCTGTGAGCCTTCCCCTGAATATTGTTGCTCCTCTGGGTCTAGCTGCGCGGCTTGTTTACCACACCCTCAGGCCTGTGTTGGGAATACCAGTTGTGAATACCAGTTTCCAAGTGGGTAGCAACACCAGCTCTACTGGGGAGTATGGGGAGTGAAAGCGGAGACTCTGAAATTCCTTGGTTATTGGTAGCCGTAGTGTGTTGGCTTTGTTGAATGCTATAGTAGTAACGAGCTGGTCATGTGGACTCAGGACCTCCTGGTTAGCCAGGTGATACGGAAAGGTGGTGATAGCTGAGATCATAGAGCCTCCCTTCTTCCTGGGTGCAATGTTATTCTACCAGGAGATGCTGTAATGGACTGTGCTGGTTGGCCTCCAGCTGGGAGGTGGTGCTTGCAAATGAACACCAGCTGTGGTAGGGGTGTGTGTGTGTGTGTGTGTGTGTGTGTGTGTGTGTGTGTGGAGGGGTGGTGGTGGGAGGCGTAGAGGGAGGAATACTCTGGTTTCACAGGCAATAGGCAGGGCCACATAGCTCTCAAGAGATTCTGTCCTTTGTAATTTGCAAAGCTTCTGGGGCGGGTGGCGGGCAAAGTCAGATGGGGGCTGGGTGGGTCAGGTTTGTGCTCTGATTCTCCGTGTGCAGCGGCTCCTGTGAATGTTGGGGATGAAGTGGGTCTCAGGCCACTGGGTTGATGTTCTTCTGCCTCCGCTGCAGAAGGATGGGATCAGGGAGTGGCGGCAGCGGTGACCCGCAATTCCATGCGCGGGCGAATCTACCACCACAGCTTCCACTGGCAGCGGCGAGCTGAATTCCAGCCAGTCTGTAATCGGAACTTGCCACAGTTATAAGCTTTCCCCGCGGGAGATCGCAACTGTGGGTCTCACGCCACACCTTCCCTGTCCTGCAAAGCCGGCACCTGAGGCTCCTGCACTGCATTTCTGCACTCACGACTACCACTCGCAGCTTTCACTCTTCCCCGCCTGGGGCTCCTGGCCAAGGGAGTTGGTCCCCACCCAAGGTTATATATATATCGTGAAACCCCGTTGGGCGTCTTTCAACCTGCGACCGCCCCCTAAACTTTTGCCTGTCCTCCGCAGGGTCCCTGTGAGGCACAGTAAGGAACGGCTGCCCTCCTGTGTTGGGGTTTGGTGGTGCACGCAAGTGTCTTCTGCCACTGTTCCTATTTTATATTCCACCACCCTCCCCGAGTGGGTTCCTTTGCTGGGTGGGGTTGGGGCCTTCCTCAGTGTCCTGTGCTTTCAGGGTCCCCTGGTGAGTGTGTATCCCAGAGGCAAAAACTCTTCCCCTCTCACACTCTGGGACTCACGGTCCTTCACCCGACTCAGTGTGAACCCGCGGCCTCTATTATCCTTCAAAGGGTCCTTGGGTTTTCCTTTTCAATGACTGCATCGCTTCTTGAAAAAAGTTCTGTGTGAATCTCTCTACACTATTTTGTCCTTCCACGTGGGAGAGGCATGCTAGCAATGCCTCCAATCCGCCATCTTGACAAAAAGAGTTTAAAACCTTTATTGCATTTTTCAGTTCTAAACTGTTCATTTGGTTCTTCTTGATATTTTTCTATTTAGTTCCTGAGGTTTTCTACCTTTTCAACAGTGTTTGCCCCGACTTGGAGTATTTTACAACTTCCCTTCATAGTCATCTATGTCTCTTCCCATGTGAACTGAGATTTTCCTGTCTTCTTATGAGGAGTAATTTTGGATTGTATCCTAATATTTTGAATGTTATGAGACAATCTTGTTTGTGTCCTATGGAGAATGCTGGTATTTTTCTCAAGCATTGACCTGGTTGAGTTCAGCCCATGAGTTCGAATCAGTCTTCTGCAGTGGTTTCAATTCTAGTTCTGTTTTCCAGGCCTTTGCAATGCTATTTGGATTTAGCCCATGCATGTGCCACCCAGTTAGGAACCTGGATGGGACCCTACCTCTGAATTCAGCTCTCAGTCTTTAGTAGTTTGGTGTGTGATCTGATCTCCGTTTGTGCAGTTTAGGAATGAGCCCCTGAGCTTATAAACACTGTTTTGGGGTTTCCTTCCTGAGCTCCTCTCTCCCTGTGATCTCCTCAGTGCTTTTCAGTTTCCTGGCATTTTCCTTTTTGGTCCTTCAGCCAGAAATTTAGGGCTGAATTTACCCTACCTTGCTGTACACTTCTTGCATCTGTGCCCTCATCCAGGGTCAAGTGCTAGGACGAAAGAGAGAGGAAAAAAAGCCACGGGAGTTTTCCCCACGCTCTTGGGACCACACTTCTTCTGATTGGAGAGGAAGATTCCCCTTTTTCAGATTGCACCTGCTTATCAGCCCCCGCTGCTGTTGTCATTTCCAGGAGACCCCTTTATCACTCCCTAGGCCAGAACTGAGGGCTTTGCCTAAAGCTTTATCTGTCCATGCTGACTTGCACCTGTAGGTTTTAGGCTGCCTTGAAAGTCAGTCTGGGAGTTACTGCAGGGAAAATATAGTAATCTGACTACTAGTTTTCCTTCTGCTCCTTTACTCCAACCCACCTAATACTGCTGCTTCATGCATTCTGCCCAGGTCTTCATTGTTGCATTCAGTGGCAGAGAGGAACCAGCACATCTACCTATAAAAAAAATACTACAAATGATAAAGCATGCTTATTTTAACCTGACACTGTTGCTTTTGGTTTCTTTACATATTATCACGTTCTTGGCATCTCAGATAACCTTTATAGTATTATTTTTCCTTTTCTTTCTGAGCACATTACCAAAAGTTTTTGTGAAGCAGGTCTTTAGAAGTAAATTTTCTCATTAAAACATGATTGAAACCATTTTTTTTTAGAGTTCTGCTGAGTTCACATTTCTTGGTTGACCAATAATTTTTTTCAATATGCCAAAGACCTGATTCTGTTATTTTCTGGCTCCCATTGTCATTGAGGCTTTTCTTGTTGTGCTAATTCTGGTTCCTTTGTAGGTGATCTTTCCTTCGTTTTTGCCTATATTCCAGGTTATCTTTTTACCTATGGTGTTCTGAAGTTTCACTCTGATGTGTCTAGTTATGGATTTATGTTCATTTTTTCTGTTTGGGATATACCAGTCTGTGGGGTTTGATGTGAAGCCTGCAGAATTGTGTACCAGTTAACCCTCTTTTCTTTATAAATTATCCAGCCTCAAGTATTTCTCTGTAGCAATGCAAAAATGGCCTAATCCACCTTCTTTGTGTCTTTTTACAGTTTTTGACTTGAAGTTTATTTTATCTAAGTGTAACTTCTCTTATCCTTTTTGGTTTCCACTTGCATAGAATATCTTTTTCTATTCCTTTAGTTTCAGCCTATGTGCATCTTTGTGAAGTGAGTTTCTTGTAGGCAAAATATATTTGCATCTTGTTTTTTTTTAAATCCATTCAGCCACTCTGTCTTTAATTTGGAGAATTTAGTCAATTTAGTTTAATGTTATTATTGATGGGTAAGAACTTACTATTGACATTACATTAGTTGTTCTCTGTCATTTTGCAACTCCTCTCTCCCTTACTTTCTTTTTTACTGTCTACCTTTTTGCTTAAGTGATTTTCTCTGGTAGTATGTTTTGATTTCCTTGCCTTTTATTTTTAGTGTATCTATTATAGGTGTTTGCTTTGTGACTATTGTGAGGCTTACAGAAAACATCTTATAGATGTAACAAATTATTTTAAACTTAATCAGTTGTCATTTAAGATGAAAATTAACTTTAATCACAAAGAAAAGGAGAAAAACTGAAGAAAACTTTACACTTTAACTCCATCTCCCTATATTTTGACTTTTCATTGTCTCAACTCATTTTTTTTATTATCCCTATCTCTTAACAAATTACTGTGGTTATTACAATTTTTGATAGATTTTCCTTTTAATTTTCAAACTGGAGACATGTGTAGCTTACACATCACTATTGCAGTGTTAGAGTATTGTCTATTTGTCTATGTACTTACTTTTACCAGTGAGTTTTATACATTTAGATGTTTTCTTGTTACATATTAGGATCCTTTTCTTTCAGAGTGAAGAGCTCCCTCTAGCGTTTCTTATAGGATAGAGCTGCTGCTGATCAACCTTGTCAGTTTCATTTGCCTGGGAAAGTATCTCCTTCATGTTTCATGGATAGTTTCTTGGATATAGTATTCATGACTGAAAGTTTTTTTCCAGCCAGGTGTGGTGGCTCATACCTGTAATCCCGGCACTTTGGAAGGCCAAGGCAGGAGGAAAACTTAAGCTCAGGAGTTCAAGACCAGCTTGGGCAACACTGGGAGACCTTGTCTCTACAAGAATTTGAAAATTAACCAGGCTTGGTAGCTCATACCTGTAGTCCCAACTACTCGGGAGGCTGAAGTGGGAGGAGCACTTGGGCTTCAGGAAAATCGAGGCTGCAGTGAACCATGATTGTGCCACTGTACTCCAGCCTGGGTGACAAAGTGAGAATCTGTCTCAAACAAACAAAAAAAAGTTTTTTTCTTTGCATTTTGAATATGTTTCCCACTCCCTCTTGGCCTGTATGTTTTCTGCTGAAAAGTCTGTTGCCAGACAAATCAGAGCTCCTTTACATGTTATTTTCTTATTTTCTCATGTTGCTTTTAGGATCCTTTCTTTGTTTTTGTTTTTGTTTTGTTTTGTTTTGACACGGAGTCTTGCTCTGTCACCCAGGCTGGAGTGCAATGGCACTACCTCGGTTCACTGCAATCTCCACCTCCTGGGTTCAAGCGATTTTTCTGCCTCAGCCTCCTGAGTAGCTGGGACTACAGGCATGTGCCACCATGCCCAGCTAACTTTTTTTTGTATTTTTAGTAAAGATGGGGTTTCACCATGTTGGTCAGGTTGGTCCTGAACTCCTGACCTCATGATCCACCCGCCTCGGCCTCCCAGAGTGCTGGGATTACAGGCATGAGCCACCGCTCCCAGCCCTTTCTTTGTTCTTGACCCTTGAGAGTGTGATTATTACATGATTTGGAGATGTCTTGTTTGGATCTGAATCTATTTGGTGATATTTGACCTTCCTGTACCTGTATATTTATATCTTTCTCTAGGTTTAGAAAGTTTTCTGCTATTATTTCTTGGAATAACTTTCTACACCTTGCTATTTCTCAACTCCCTCTCAAACTCCAATGACTCTTACATTTGCTCTTTGGAGGCTTTTCCCTAGATCTAGTAGGTGTTTTTAATTTCTTTTCATTCTTTTTTTCTTTTCTGTGTGCATTCAAAAAAGAGTCTGAGCCTTAACATGCAAATTGCTGCTCCAAGATGGCCTACTAGATGCAGCCAGTAGAAACATCTCCCAATGAGGGACCAAGACATCAGGAAGACTGGTGCACTCCTAGCAGATCTTCAGAGGGAAGGCATTGAGAGTGGACAGAGGGAAGGCACAGAGGCTGGGCTGAAGGGGAGGAAGCTGGGAACCCTGAACAGGGATACTGCACACCAGGACTCATTCTGGCCCCCACTGATTCCTTTGGAAGGGGTGAGTCTAACAGGCAAGGAGCAGCCCACTCTCACCATGGGCCTCCAGAATCCCAACAAGAGGAGAGCTCTCAACCACCAGAGTTACTTGAGTTGGCAGGAAGAGATGTCTAGAGAAGGGGTAGGGGCAGAAATTCAGCTGGTGCAGAGCCCAGAGAGTTCGGTGCAACAGTGTCTGTACTGGAGTATGGCCAGGGACACCCATGTCCCTAGGCTTGACTTGCTCCCATAGGACACTTTAACCCTAGGGGCACAGTCAGACCTGAACTCTGAAGGGTGGTCTTGCCCATGAGACAGGACCAGTTTGACCTCAGCATCCCTTGGTCTGCTGGCATCTCACAGAGCCCCAGCCTGGCTGCACCTGCCTGCAGTGCAGCTCCCAGATACTCCTTGGGGCCCATCATAGCTCCTGTGCTGGTGGACTATGCCTGACCAATATATGGATCCAGCAGAGCAGCCTTCACAGATATGCACCACAGGCTTCCTGTCTCCCTTAACTATAGCCTCCCCCATGCAGCTTTCTCTGTACACACTCACCAGTGGCCACCCATATTGCTTTGCCACTGCATGGGTTTGCAGGCAAACTTTGCCTTCCCTTCCCCACCAGTGCACGTGTGCACATCTTGCCATGCCACTGCTGCTGGCATGAGTACACCCCATTCTCTTGTCCCTCGCCATACTTGTCAGTGTTGGTGGGCATGGAACACACCAGCTCTGCTACCAACAGTGCCCTGGCCCTGTGCCAAAACTGCAACTGGCACAAAACTAGGCGAGAACAGCGAATCCTACCCCTTCCCTGAGCAGCCCCACCACCCATGTGAGCACACACAGAACTGCACACACAGTCCAGCTCCCAACACCACCCTGTCTCCATGCTAACACCACCACCACCACAGACGTATGCATGGTCATTGATGGAAGACCCTTGTGCCGCCCAAGCCATGCTACCTCTTTTTGCTGCCGTGAATGCCTGCATGGAGGCTGGTACCTCAGCACCCACTAGCATCCTGCCGCAGCCAAGGAGCATTCACCTTACCATGGTGCCACTGCTGTTGCTACTCGGTATGTAGCAAATGAAGTGCTCAATCCAGTGGCCACTGTTCTATGAAGTGCTTTGGCTGGTACCACCCATTGGAGTGATGTGACCAGTGGTCCAGGAGCACCTTGGTCCCTCCAGCACAGTAGGTTCCTAACTTTGAGCCAGAGAACAAAGCTTGGGCCTGATACCAGTCCCCCAGGGTTAGAGCACTCAATCCAGGAATGCTGAGATGAGACAGCTCCTAAAAATCTTCCAGAAATGAAGCCAGTTGACTGAACCCACCTTATGCCACAATCAAATCCCCAAGGTCATCAAAAAGGACAAAATTAAAAAAAAACTCATCCAAAGGACAGCAACTTCAAAGACTGAAGAAACATCATCCCACAAAGATGAGATAGAACCAGCACAAAAACTCTGACAACTTAAAAAGCCAGAGTGCTTTCTTTCCTCCAAACAACTGCACTAGTTCTCCAGCAAAGGTTCTTAACTGAGATGAGATGGCTGAAATGACAGAAATAGAATTCAGAATATAAATAGGAATGAAGATCATTGAGATTCAGAAGAACATTGAAACTCAGTCTAAGGAAGCTATGAATCACAACAAAATGATACAGGAATGGACAGACTAAATAGCCAGTAAAGAAAAGAACATAAATAACCTGATAGAGCTGAAAAGCACACTATAAGAATTTCATAATGCAATCACAATGCAAGACCAGGTTGAGGAAAGAATTTCAGAGCTTGAAGACTGGCTTTCTGAAATAAGGCAGGCAAGAATAAAGAAAAAAGAGTGAAAAGGAATGAAGAAAACCTTCAGGAAATATGGGGTTATGTAAAGAGACCAAATATATGATTTATTGGTATCCCTGAAAGAGATGGAGAGAATGGAAACAACTTGGAAAATATATTTCAGGGTATCATCCACGAGAACTTCCCCAACCTAGCTAAAGAGAAATTCAGAAAATGCAGAGAACCCCCACAGAATACTTCACAAGAATATCATCACCCAAGACACATAATCATCAGATTCTCAAAGGTTAAAATGAAAGAAAAGATGTTAAAGGCAGCTTCAGAAAAAGGACAGGTCACCTACAAAGGGAAGCCCATTGGACTAAGAGCTGGCCTCTCAGCAGAAACCCTACAGTCCAGAAGAGATTGGGGATCTATATTCGACATAAAAGAAATTCCAATCAAGAATTTAATATCCAGCCAATCTAAGCTACATAAGCAAAGGAGGAATAAGATCATTTTCAAATAAGCAAATGCTGGGGGGAATTCATTACCACCAGAATTGACTTACAAGAGTTCCTGAAGGAAGCACTAAAAATGAATCATTACTAACAACTGCAAAAACACACTTAAGTACACAGACCAGTGACACTATAAAGCAACCACCCAAATAAGCCTGCATAATAACCAGCTAACAACATAAGGACAGAATCACATCCACACGTATCAACACTAACCTTGAATGTAAATGGGTTAAATGCCCCAATTAAAAGGCACAGGGTGGCGAGCTGGATAAAGAAGCAAGAACCAATGGTATGCTGTCTTCAAGAGACCCAGCTCGCATGCTCAAAATAAACACCCACAGGCCCAAAATAAACAGATGAAGAAAAATCTACCAAGCAAATGGAAAATGGAAAAAAGCAGGGGTTGCAATCCTAATTTCAGACAAAACAGACTTTGAACCATCAAAGATTAAAAAAGACAAAGAAGGGCATTACATAATGGTAAAGAATTTAATTCAACAAGAATGCCTATCTTAAATATATACGCACCAGACACAGGAGCAGTCAGTTAGGCAAAGAGTTGCCAAAGCATAACTCATAAAAAGAAAAAAATTGATGCCTTGGACTTCACAAAATTAAAGCTTCTGCTTTTTGAAACACACTGTTAATGAAATGAAAAGACAAGCCACAGACTGGAAGAAAATATTTGCAATCATATCTGATAAATTAATTGTATCCAGAATATATAAAGAATGTTCAAAGCTCAACAATAAGAACACAAATAATGTAAAACTAGGCAAAATTAGGCCAGGTGTGAGGGCTTATGTCTGTAATCCCAGCATTTTGGGAGGCAGATGAGGTGGAAGGATCACTTGTGCCCAGGAGTTTGAGTCCAGCCTGGGCAATGTAGTGAGACCCTGAATCTCCAAACAAAAATGTAATGTAATTAGTTGTAATTAATGTAAGCAAAGTGTTTCTGGGGTTATTTGGAGGAGGTGATCTTACCTGAGTCTTAGAGTTGCTGTCTTATTTAAGGCCTCTTATGTGCCAGGAACAGTGCTAAATGCTTCATATGCATTAACTCATTTATATATATATATATATATATATATTTTTTTTTTTTTTAACCATTCAGGTCGTTCAACAGACACTTTCACGTTAAGGCTTACTAAGTTGCAAGAAGCATATTATAACCACAAAGCAATTCCCTTTTAATGGTAAAAAAAAAAAAACCCACCTTGAACTCACACCCCTGCTTTGTCTTAAGCAGGTAGAAAGCAATAGTGAACCCTTTTTTTTTTTTAAAAAAAAAAAAGTTTGAGAGGAAAATGTTTCAAACTTGTCTCGAAGTCACTTTTCTGTGTCCAATAACAATTGACTCCCGAAGCACATACATCTTATGTTGCCTGCAGGACCCTTTGCACCTTTTCTGGCTTTTTATCCATTTAATAATCCAAAGAAAAGACTTTTAAGAAAAGTAGACTTCAACGAATGTTGTATGTATGTAGATTTACAGACTCAGTGTTGGAAGCCTTAGCCACCACCAAGTTTAATCTTACCCACAGCGTTGCTGAGAGATGGTCATCTACACTCTGCAGGTTCTTATTGAGCTCATGTTTCTCTCTGTCAGGGACAGCTGATTCGATTGTTAGCCAGATGTTAGAAAGTTCTTCCTTATATTGTGATGTAATGTACCTCCTTGTAGCTCCAGTCTGTTTGTCCTTGGATTAAGCTAGAACCATGCTATACCCTCTTGAGGACAACAGCCTTCCAGATATTGACATTCAAGAGAGATTGCAAATTAGCACGATCTCGGCTCACTGCAACCTCCACCTCCTGAGTTCAAGCGATTCTCCAGCCTCAGCTTCCCGAGTAGCTGGGATTACAGGCACCTGCCACCACGCTTGGCTAATTTTTGTATTTTTAGTAGAGACGGGGTTTCACCTTGTTGGCTGGGCGGGTCTCTAACTCCTGACCTCAGATGATTCACCCAGCTTGGCTTCCCAAAGTGCGGGATTACAGGTGTGAGCCACTGAGCCCGGCCGAACTTTTTTATTTTGATAGTTAAATGTTTAATATAGTGTGCATCAGGAAAAAATATAACTGGCCCTTAAACTTGTCATCTTTCCTAGTTTTTTACTTAGGCTATGGTGAGCATTTAAAAATGTTTAAGTGAATTGATGTAAAGAAAAGAAATGAATTACATGAACAGTTGGCCTTGGAGGTGGCTAAAATTTCAAAAGTGGTATGGTACACACTGATTGAAGTTTGGGAAACTATTGTACTAGTTTAGTATACTAAATTAATGTTTCCAAATCCCAGAAAACCTGAGGGTGTTACATCAGTTTAGTGGATTGCAACGTTTTTTAATTAAATAAAATATAAAAATATAGAAAATATCAGAGGGCTCACACATAGTAACTGTAATTTTTTTTTTTTTTTTTTTTTTTTTTTTTTTTTTGAGATGGAGTCGCACTCTTGTCGCCCAGGCTGGAGTGCAGTGGTGGGATCTTGGCTCACTGCAACCTCTGCCTCCCGGGTTCAAGCAATCCTCCTGCCTTAGCCTTCCAAGTAGCTGGGATTACAGGCGCGCACCACTACGCCTGGCTCATTTTGTATTTTTAGTAAAGACAGAGTTTCACCATGTTGGCCAGGCTGGTCTCAAACTCTTGACCTCAGGTTTCCGCCTGCCTAGGACTCCCAAAGTGCTGGAATTACAGGCGTGAGCCATGGCACCCAGCTGGTAAAAATTATTTTGTGAAACTTTTTTGTTTGGAATCACAGTGTAAAATATATTTCTGGGAGTCATGGTCAAAAGAGTTGGAGAAAAGTGCCTCTCTAAGGTCTCTCCCAATTAGTGCCCCCTCTTGAGTTCCTGGCCGTCTGTTAAGCGTGTGCCATGACAGACAATGGACAGCAGAGGGCAGACAATCCCCGCACAGCAGCAAAGGCTGGACTTCGGAGGAGTTGGAAACCACAGGCGAATGCCAAGCAGGACAGAAGCCTGAAGCCAGGCCTGAAGCTTCTGAAAGAGACAGGGTACAAGTACCTGGTCCTGCTAGGCATCGCAGCACTCTCTGCGTGATATAACTGCAGCCACTTTCCAGTCTCCATCCACGGGCTGGATCCTTGTCTTTGGATATTTTTCACCTCCCTGGGAATATTTCAAGGTGTCTAGTTACTTTTAAACCAAGGTCCTGTAAAACCATCTTCATTCTGTCACCCAGGCTGGAGTGCGATGGTGCGATCTCAGCTCACTGCAACCTCCACCTCCTGGATTCAAGCGATTCTCCTGCCTCAGCCTCCTCGCGTGGCTGTGATTATAGGCACCTGCCACCACGCCCGGCTAATTTTTTTGTATTTTTAGTAGAGACAGGGTTTCCCCGTGTTGGCCAGGCTTGTCTCGAACTCCTGACCTCAGGTGATTCGCCTGCCTCAGCCAACCAAAGTGCAAAGGGATTACAGATGTGAGTCACTGCACCTGGCCTGGAACTTTAATATCGTAGAGCAGCGAACACACGCTGAGCTCTCAGTCTCCCCCAGGCACTGTTTGCAGCACTCTACATGTACTAACTCATGCACTCCTCACACCTCGATGAGGTAGGTCAGCACACTGGGGATTGAGAAGGTTAGGTGACTTACCCAGCATTCCTGGCTAGGAAGAAGCAGAGCCAGGATCCAAACGCAGGCCAGCTGGCTCTCGTGAGCGATGCCTAACCACCAGCCACTGTTGGTACAAGAGGAATAAATGCCTAGTCTTCTACCTACTGATCTACTCCTAAGGATACTGAGGGTGTGATGTGGTTAGGAGAAACCCTGGAGGCCATCAGAAGAGCAGGGGATATTCAAGCCTAAGACAGGAAGAATGCGCAGACACCACTTCATTCTGCTCTCTGAAGGGCTGTCTTTGTCAGAGGCAGCCTCAAGAGCAGAACTAGAATCAAACGATGAAAAGCTAGGAGGATTTGGGCTCAGAAAAAAGACTTTAAAAATCTGGCCGGGCATGGTGGCTCACGCCTGTAATCCCAGCACTTTGGGAGGCCGAGGTGGGTGAATCACGAGGTCAGGAATTCAAGACCAGCCTCAAATACATGAAACCCCGTGTCTACTAAAAATACAAAAATTAGCTGGGTACAGTGGCAGCCACCTGTAATCCCAGCTGCTCGGGAGGCTGAGGCAAGAGAATCGCTTGAACCCAGGGGACGGAGGTTGCAGTGAGCTGAGATCACACCACTGCACTCCAGCCTGGGCAACAGAGTAAGATTTCATCTAAAAAAAAGAAAACACAAACTTTATTCTACAGACAAGCACACTGTGCACTGTGCCACGCCTGTGTCAGATCTCCCGGGAAGACAGTTCTCACAGTTGAGCCAGCCCTGTGGCGGTGAGGACTCTGTCTTCTTAAGCAAGAGCAGACAAACGCTGAGCAATCACTGTGGGGGCAGGTGCCACAGAGGGCATTTAGCTTGGCGTTGGACAGGAAGCCTGGGGAGTCCCAGGTAGCCTGAAGCTGAGGCGGGGTAAGCGGGAAGTCCTGGCCCATCTTCCTGGGAGCCTTGAATTTTCCCCCCTTCCTCTGGACCCCTGCTCGGTCAACAAAATTGTCTCATCTCCCCTCTGCCCTAACTCACCCCCTTCTCTGCCTCGCTCACCCTGCACACCTGCCATAGTTCAGTTTATTTCCTGCGCTCAAAGAGCTGTCTACACCGCTGCTCACATCAGCCCTGTCCTGACTGCTTTTTCCCGTTCTTGCACTGCAACCTCACCAAATCTGTCCTTCCCAATGTAACTGTAAAGCATTCCTTTCTCCCAATCCGATATTTTCTCGACTCCCAATTCTCTAATCTTTTCCAGCATTGCCTCTGGAATTCCCTCCTCCTCAAAGCCTCATGTTCTCCGTAAGCCTGAATTCCCTCTCCCCCTCCCCCACACCCGACAAATGTCAGTGGTCCCCAGAATTCTTTCCTCCGCCTTAGCTTCTCACTTTGCACACTGCCCCAGCACTCATGGTGCAATCCCGCCGACTGCGATAAGTCTCTTTCTTGGCCGAAGTCGTGTCCTGAGTGTCTCAAACCTCCTCTACAGGCTGGGCATCTTGTTCTGGATTAATTAATTTCATTTTTGTTGTTGTTGTTTTGAGAGGGAGTCTCGCACGGTTGCTTGGGCTGGAGTGCAATGGCGTGATCTCGCTTGCTGCAACCTCTGCCTCCCGGGTTCACGTGATTCTCCTGCCTCAGCCTCCTGAGTAGCTGGGATTACAGGTGCACACCACCATATCCTGCTAAATTTTTTGTATTTTTAGTAGAGACGGCGTTTCACCATGTTGGCCAGACTGGTCTCGAAATTCTGACTTCCTGATCCACCCGCCTCAGCCTCCAAAAGTGCTGGGATTACAGGTGTGAGCCACTGCGTCTGGTCAACCTTTTCTATTTCTCTATAGCGCCTACTAAAATGGGACTTGATATTATTTATTCATTGCTTAATTGTTTATGATCTATGTTCCCCACGGGAGGGCAAGGACTTTGACTTGTTTGCCGCTATATCCCCAAACCTAGAACGATGTCTGGCACAGAGTCAGCATGCAGTAAGTGTTAGTAGCAACAACAAAGGAACGGCTGAATGGGCTCGATGAATTTTTGCCGGTGGTTCACTGATGAGAAGCTGGGGAAGGCTGAAGCGAACTCACAGGTGCCCCTGACCTCGGTTGCTCCTTCTGTCAGATAAACTCCTGTTTGTCCTCAAATTCCGGCTCCATTTCCACCTGCGCAAGGAGACTTGCCCAGTCCTTGACTCTGAGCCCACTTCCTGGGTGTTCTCACTCCCCACTGCTGCTGCCTGTTTTTACAGCATCCATGTGGTCACTCCGTGAATGATTCTTTGTTGTTTCCCTGTGTCTCCCTCGTGAGATTGAAAGCACATCAAGGGCAGGCCTGTCACAAAGCCTGTTTGTGTTCTGTAGCTATCCGTGGAGCGAATGAACAAGGTTGGGCTTGTCTGGACTTGTCTGGACCTGGGCACCATCACTGAATGTTCTTGGCCTCTGTAAGGAAGGGCATCCCCTTGGCAGTTAGCAGGGCAGACACAAGGGGCATAGCATCCCCAGAACATGTTGAAGGGCACCTTTGAAAAGCTAGACAGGCTTTGGATAGAGATGGAATTGTCTGGTGACACGTGCTCATTCATACTACGTGGTCATTATATTCTGTGGTCTTAGAATATGTCACATTCTCATCTTTTCATCCACCCACAATTCACTGAGTTCCGGTTCAGTGCCAGCTTCTGTGATGGGTAATAGCGGTGGGAACATGCAGAACTGGACGATCAAATTTAGAATGAGGTCGTGCCTACTGTCGGGGCAGTCCAGGAGGGGTGACCCCAGGATCCCTTCTTCCCTTGCCTTCAATCTATTCTAAATTGTCTTCAGCCGGTGATGCACCAGCTGGGAGTCCAGACGTCAGCTGGCTTAAACAGACCGCTGTGCTTGCAACTAGCAAGACACTTCAGAACTTGCAGAATCACTGTATCCCT
The DNA here is from genome assembly GCA_023748175.1 of Hoolock leuconedys. NCBI lineage: Eukaryota > Metazoa > Chordata > Mammalia > Primates > Hylobatidae > Hoolock > Hoolock leuconedys. Next base: position 61,086 of record JAKGGE010002945.1, on the reverse strand, counting down.
TTCTTAAACCAAGACCCAACCCCAGCATCTCTTTCTTTTCCTTTCGGGTTTGGCCTCTGTAAGTGTGACATCAGAGACACACCTCAGCGGATGTGACTCAGTGAGCACCATTCAGACTCCCAGGGCCACCCCCATGAGCTGGCCAGGTGGGCAGGCTTTGCTGAGCCTGTCTCCCACTGGTCTGAGGTCTGCAGTTTTCTTCTAGACAGGGAAAGGCAGGGCAGGCCCTCAGTGGGAAGACAGGAGGTTCTGCAAGGCCAGTTGGGAATCAAGAACTGCTCTCACCCTCCACCAGCAAGGGTGGGGCTGCCCTGAGCTTTCAGGCAGCTGTTTTATGGAATTATTAATTTTAATGTACAGATGGTTTTATTTTCTGCTCATTTTCACATATTCTAAGAACCCTTAAATGTTCCACTATATAGTCTTTTTTCTTTTTTTTTTTTGAGACAGAGTCTTTCTCTGTCACCCAGGCTGGAGTGCAGTGATGTGATCTCAGCTCACTGCAACCTCCATCTCCCGGGTTCAAGCAATTCTCCTGCCTCAGCCCCCTGAGTAGGTGGGATTACAGGAGCCCGCCACCGCATCTGGCTAATTTTTGTATTTTTAGTAGAGACGGGGTTTTGCCATGTTGGCCAGGTTGGTCTTGAACCCCTGACTTCAGGTGATTCACCCACCTCGGCCTCCCAAAGTGCTGGGATTACAGGCTCAAGCCACCGTGCTCGGCCTATAGTCTTAATATTCCCTATTTTAAAAAATATTCATGGCGGCCATACCGGAGCTCACGGGATATAGCGGAGAGCACCGCCCTCATGGTCTTTAGATACACATCTTTCACGGTTCTGTTGAATGACTTCCTTACAACACATTCCCAGGAGCAGAATTACCACATTAAAAGGTATGAACATTTTCATAGCTCTGGAAGCGTATTGCCCAATTTCTCCCCTAAAAAGGTGGTGTTAATTTACACTGCCACTGGCAGTGTGTGTAAGCTGGTTTCAGCACAGCTTCAACAGCATGAGACATTATAATTTTGTTAATGTTTGCTAATTTCGTAGGTGTGAAATGAATGGCACGTCAGGGGCACTTTAATTTGCGTTCCCTGATGATCGTGAGGGTGAGCCTGTTTGGAGGTGCTGATGTGCACAGTCTGCCCAGTGGGGGCCTCTCCGCCCTGTCTCAGGCACTGTCTGTTTCTCAGCCTGTGTCTCCCCACACCTCTGCCTGCCTCCCGCTGACTGTTGTTCTTACTGTCCCTCTAAGCCTGTCTGTCTGTCTCAGTGTCTCAGCCTCTGATTCCTCTGAGTTTCTCTGGTTTCTAACTGGCCAGGTGTGGAGCTGGTTCATGGAGGTCCTAGCCAAGCCCTGACAAGCTGCAGTCTAGAGGCTGGGCGCAGGGTTCTGGGCACAGGGCTCTAGGCTCCTGCCTCCAAGGGCTCCCTCCCTGGGGAGCTCCCTCTGTGAACTCACGTGGTGCCCTTCCTTCCACCAGGGCCTCACCAAAGGCCCCTTTCATTTCTCCAGGTAGCCTCACCTGGGCTGACCTGCTCGATTGGATCCAGTGATTCTGAGATCCCAGAAGTAGCTGGGAGTGAGCCGGCTGTCCCTCAGTGACTCTCTCTTAGGAAGTGTTCCAGATGCCCCACCCTCAGGACAACTCACCAGACAGGGTTGTGTGTCCTGGCCGTTGGGGGTGTGTGGTCTGAAAGAGCCAGAAAGTGGTGTCCCCAAAGTCCAGATGTGTGGACAGTAGAGAGGTCCACAGAGGTGACAATGGCTCTGCCTGCCTGCCTTCTCCAATCCAGCCCTTACCTGAAGTGGCAGAAACAGCTCACCTCTCAGGCCAAACCCACTCTGGCACCATGGACGGGGCCACCGAGGCCCCATGGTTTAGCAGGGTCAGAGCAGGGCTCTCACACTGCCCACTTCTCTGGTACTAGCTATCTCAACACTTGGGAAAGTTTCAGAAAGGCAGCTGGCTTCAAGGGAAGTCTGTGTAGATGTACTTGGTAACTTCGCACACAGTGAGTTGCTGACTCCGGGCTCTGGACCTGCCCTGTTGCTGCTTGTCTTTGAGGCAGGCAGGTCTTGAGGGCTCTCTACAGTCCTCTCTCAGACCCTGTGGGTGGTCCCAGCCCATTAGAATCGTAGATTGATAACAGCCAGAAGGGAACTCTGACATCAAGTTCTCTCTCTCTCTTTTTTTTTTTTTTTGAGACGGAGTCTCACTCTTGCCACCCAGGCTGGAGTGCAGTGGCATGATCTCGGCTCACTGCAATCTCTGCCTCCCGGGTTCCAGCAATTCTTCTGCCTCAGCTGCCCGAGTAGCTGGGACTACAGGCATGCGCCACCATGCCCGGCTAATTTTTGTATGTTTTAGTAGAGACGGGGGTTTCACCATGTTGGCCAGGTTGGTCTTGAACTCCTGACCTCATGATCCACCTGCCTCAGCCTCTCAAAGTGCTGGGATTACAGGCGTGAGCCACCACGCCCGGCCCTACCCTCTCATTTTATTTAACATTTTAATGTTAAGCTTTTAAAAAATTATACAAGTAATGCATGCCTGTTTCTAGGATATTTGGAAAATACAGAAAACTATAAAGGAGAAAATATTAATCCTCCTATCAGTTCATCAAAGATAACTGCTATTCTTTTTCAATATCAGCCTTTTCTGTGCTAATATATTTTTATTATCACTGAGATCATACATTATATGTGATTCTGTATCTGCCTTTATTTAAGTTCTTAGACATAATGATTTTCAATATAACAACATATTCTTTAAAAACACTGTTAATGACTGCGTAATAGTCTTTTGAGCTGACACACCTTAACTAATATTACCTAAATGTTAGGCATGTATGTTTTCAGTTTTTCAAGGATGTAAAAACATAACAAAATAAATATCTCGGGACAGGCGTCGTGGCTCACGCCTATAATCCCAGCACTTTGGGAGAGCGAGGTGGGCAGATCACTTGAGGTCAGGAGTTTGAGACCAGCCTGGCCAACATGGTGAAACCCTGTCTCTATTAAAAATACATAAACTAGCTGGGCGCAGTGGCAGGCGCCTGTAATCCCAGCTACTCAGGAGGCTGAGGCAGGAGAATCGCTTGAACTTGGTGGGGCAGAGGGGTTGCAGTGGGCTGAGATCGCTCCACTGCACTCCAGCCTGGGGAACAGAGTGAGACTCCATCTCAAAAAAAAAAAAAAAAAAAAAAAAAAAATACTGGGTATGGTGGCTCTCACCTGTAGTCCCAGCTACTTGGGGGCTGGAGTAGGGGAGGCTGAGGTGGGAGGATCACTTGAGCCCAGGAGGCAGAGGTTGCAATGAGCCAAGATCGCCCCAATGCACTCCAGACTGAGCGACAGAATGAGACTCTGTCTCAAAAACAAAACAAAACATACTAAAGTAAGCATCTTTATGCATAAATTTTTGTCCACGATTTGATTTTTCCCTTAGCTTAGATTCCTACTCATAGGGTATAGGCATGTTTTAAGACTTCGCATGTGTATTTTTATTTTACTTTTGAGAAAGGTTGAACTAACACATGCCCATCTCGCCACACACCATCAACTACACCAAGAAATATCATTGAAAGAAACATCAGCTAACTCGAAAGACAGTATTTCTGTTGCCTCCTTTCAGTGATCGCTCAACTAAGGCTTGGAGAGGAAAAGGGACATGCCGAGGGTGGTTCTAGGAGTGTGTGATTTCATTCTGTCTTCACAGCAACCCCACATAAATAGCAAGAGGTGGAGGAGCTAAAGCACACAGGTTAAGGTTAAGGAAATTGCCTGGCCGGGCGCGGTGGCTCATGCCTGTAATCCCAGCACTTTAGGAGGCCGAGGCAGGTGGATCACCTGAGGTGAGGAGTTCGAGACCAGCCTGGCCAACATGGTGAAACCCCGTCTCTACTAAAAATAGAAAATTAGCCAGGCGTGGTGGTGTGCGCCTGTAATCCCAGCTACTCAGGAGGCTGAGGCAGGAGAATCTCTTGAACCCAGGAGGTGGAGGTTGCAGTGAGCCGAGATCACGCCACTGCACTCTAGCCTGGGCAAAAAGAGCAAAACTCTGTCTCAAAAGAAAGGAACCTGCCTGGACTCACATTCAGTTACTAAGAGTTGGAGCCCGAGTTGGAGCCTGTGCCGTTGGGCCCCAGGGCCCTTGTACTTCACGTCACCTCCATGCCACAGCTCCTGTTCCCGGCTATGATGCTGGAATGTGGATCAGAGCCACGTCATAAAGAAACTTGGAGTTTGGATTTACCCTATAGACAGAGAGAGGCGCTTGATGGGTCCTTAAGCATCAAAGCTGGGTTTTACAGAGATGTTTCTGGTGGACTGGCTTGAGGGAGACAGGAAATAGGGAGGCCAGCTGGGAGACGCCACAGATAATGCGACGTGACAAAGAGGGTTTCCCGTGACGGACGACACGTGCTCAGGGTTGTGGGAAGTGGGCAGCTGGGAACACTGAGGGTCTCAGAGGCCTCCCACCATGCCCTCTTCACTGAGCATAGGCCATTTTTATCTGCTACACGTCAAGCAAAACCTGCGCCAACTGCCAAAGCCTCCACCTCAAATCTAGCAAATAAGAGAGAGGACGGTATGGATTACATTATATTTAAAACAAGCCCACACAATGCCTGTAATTTTTTATTCTGACTCCGTAATTATAGCTCAAGACCAGTCAGATCATAGTTATCCCCACACCGACCTGCTGTTGGGACACATGGAATTAAAGGCTTTGCTCCCTTCAAATTCTATTTTGGAGGCTGAGCACTGGCAGGTAACGGGCCTTTCTCAAGGCCTGTCTCGTTGAAGCCCCTCCCAGGGCAGCCTCCACGAAGGCCAAGTCAGCACCAGGGTTTCGGGAAGACCCCGGATGGCGTGGGAGCAGCTTTAGAGATGGGCACGCTGGGTCTCACCTGAGCCCTGGGCCTCAGGGCTGAGCCAGGGGCCTGGAAGCGGAGGTGAGCACCGTCCTTGGACCAGACCTTGGGCAGGTCTATCCCAGAGCATCTGCACCCTCGAAGATTCCCAAATGCTGCTCTCCCCGGCCCTGACCAGGGTCCCAGGGTCAGATGGGCCAAGCCCTGATTGTTCGGCACACTTGTCACAGACAGGCTGCTATTGCCCAAAGGGGCCTAAATTCAGAGAAGAAAAACATCCAAGGAGTGTGAAGGGGCCAGGCTTCCATGGACAGCCTGGCTAACGAGGCCTAGGCCAACTAAGCTTTTCTTCCAGTGTGAGCACCACCCCTCAGCCCCACGATGGCACCCAGACAGAGCCAGAGTGGGGCTGGCTCCCTGCTCGTGGACCTGGGTTACCAGCAGGAGTCAGGAGGGCCAACTGCCCTTTCTCCATACGGCCCTCCCAGGCCCAGTCCTGCCTCCGCATAGCCTTGCAGGGGAGGCAAAACAGCATCCTTTCATCCAGGCATTGCAGGACCTGCTCTATCCGGGCCCTTCACGCACCATCTCATTTACTCCTCCCGTCACTCTGCCGAGGGGTGTGGTTAGTGTTATCACAGTTTCCAGTTGAGACATGAACAGATGGAGCTCAGGTGGCATGACCAAGGCCACTCAGGTCATAAGTGAGGGGATCAGAGCTGGGACTGAGTTATCCTAACACCCCTGGACCACACAGCGCATCCACAGGCAACTGGCCCGAGACCACCAGGCCTGCTCCTGGCTGTGCCTCAGCAACGCCTTGGTGGTCCCACGCCCTTGGGCAACTTGCTGAGCCCTTAGGCCCAAGGAAGCTCAGGCCCAGTGCCTGTCTCCCAGCCCCCCTCTTCTCCTGGTGCACACTGCACTGCTCCCTTGCCTCAGCCACGCCAGGGGACAAGCCCACTCCCTGCACAGGCCCTTGTTCTCACGTCCCCATGTGGATGGTTCCCTCTTCCAGCCAATGGTGCATCTTACACATGCTTCTGTTTTAACCCTCAAGACATTGTACTGTCACTATTCTTCTCACTGTCTCCTGCTAGACCTCTCAAGGGAGGACCTGTGTCCTGTCCCTTTGTCGCTAGTTTTATGCACAGCATGTAGTAGGTGCTCAGCAACTGTTCTTGGAAGAAAAAAAGAAGAATCTAGAAAACTCCTATTTGTCTTTAAAACTCTGCCTCTGGGGCTAGATCCATGAAAGACTTTGCTGATTCACACAGACCAAGCTAACCCCATTTACTAGGCTGTATCCTCGGTATTGTGTATAGCCTGATTCTTCTCTGTGACCCCATCTCTCAGCACAGAAGAAGCGTCAACCAAGGGTCAGTAAATGTAGAACTGAATTGCTCTTTGCAGTTGCAAACACACACACACACACACACATGCACGCACACACATAATGGGGCCCACCGCTTCAGCTCTCCTAGACATGTGGGCACCATGACCTGAACCAGCCAAGTGCCCATGTTATTGGGCTGAAACCACCCCAGGCTGGCATGCCAGGGATGTTTGCTAAGGAAGAAAACACTGAAATCCTAACTTTAAAAAAAGAAACACAGCGAATAGGTGTTCTATTTATATGAAAATCTGGTCTGTTTTTAGGTAACAGCCCTCCCATCTCACCTCCCCAAGGTGGGTCCTGCCCTTGCACCAGCTCCTTCTACACCCCACCCGGTAATCACAGCCCTACCTGCCCCACCTCCCCTCCGCTGTTTGCTCTCTGGGGTTTCCCTTGATTGCAGGGTTTGAGCTTCCAGACATCACAGGGGCCTGTCTCAGACTGGCCCCTTCCCTCCCTCCCTGACGCTGGAGTTAGTGAGAAGGAGGCCAGAGCCAGGGCCCTGTGAGAGGAGAGGGGGCAGGCAGGGAGTCAGTCTGTCGCAGGCTCTGTCCCTTACCTGATCCAAAGCACAGAAGGAGCCAAGTCCTGCTTCTCCCAGGCCTCTGTCAAGCCAGCAGGGTCCCACTCCTTGGCTCGGATCATGCATGGGGGCCCCATGGCGCAGTGCAAAGAGCAGAGGCTTTGGAATCAGGGTTCCGGTCCTGGTCCTGCTCCTCCATTTAGACAAACCCCTGCAAGCCTCAGAGTCCTCAGCGGCCAAAGGGGGCATCACCTGCAGAGAGGACCCACCAAGTCACACTGTGGGGCAGGGATGGCACAGGACCAGCCACTCCAGCAGAGGAACTGTTTGTGGAACCCAGCAGGGAAAGAAATTCGGGTTGGAGAGCAGCAGCTTTGGCAGCCCAGAAATCATCTGGAGCCTTCCTGTGCACATCACAAACCTCGAAGCGCCCAGGGGTTTCCAGCCCTGTCTCTGTAGTAAGCGGCCAGATAGGCCCACCTGGGCTCTTGGCAGCAGGGGAGGAGCTGGTGGCTCTGGAAACAGCACTGGCTGTGGCACCACAGGGGCCAAGAAGACTTTGTCACCTGGCTCCTGCCCTTTCTCTAGCCTCAGGATGCCCTCACTTCCTCCGTCCATTCCCTTGCCTTCAAGAGTCCCCCCATGGCCTGAGGAACACCCTGCTCTCTGGCAAGGTTCTTGCTCCTGCTGGAACACCAGATTACAGCAGGGGTGCCAGGAGCCCCTCAATATGCTGGCGGCTCCCTCCAGCCTCAGTCAGGTTCCAGGAAGAGACCAGGGCAAGCCTGAGGCTCTGGGCTGGGCCTCCCTCACAGCTCAGCACTCAGGCAGGCACCCAGCAAACCATAGCGGCGGTTTCCAGAGAGCCAGGCCTCCCACCGCAGGGACAGTAAGCTGAGAAGCACTGTAGCTATAAATGTGAAGTGGCAACCAGTGGCACCGCAACCCAGCAGCGGGCAGGAGCCTGCTCCCAGCCTCCCTGCAGGGCCAGCCCACCAAGCCTCAGACCTGCCCTGTCCACGGGGTCTCTGGGCTCTGAGCAGAGCTGTTTTCTACACCCCACCTGGTAATGTCCCGTGGGGCCGCATGGAGGGGTCCCAGAGACAGTGCAGGGAGAGGGGCAGGCAGGACCCTACACAGCATCTTCTCCACAGTCAATAGCGCTGGTCTCCTCACAAGCATACTCTTGTTTTCTGTTGACTTATGCAAGAAGAGAGAGGGGCCACATAATCATTCTGGGGCTTGGTGCTTCTAAAAGTCTTACTCCTTCCCTGGGTGGCACCAGGTCACAGCTACAGCCCCATCTGGAGGGTGCCTTGGGGTGGACCTGGGACTCATGTGGTCCTGGTGGGCATCCTCAGAAGCACTGCAGAAAAGGAGTGCCTGGGGAGGAGCCGCAATGGCTGACATGAGCCCCCAGAAGCTCAGCAGGGTCATCGTGCCCATTTCACAGGCAAGGAACTACACCCAGCGAGGAGAGACCGGAGCTCAGCTGTGCCTCCCGGTCTCCCAGACGCTCCTGCACTGTGGACGGGGGTGGCCCATGTGGAAGAATCAGGAAACACAAGAAAGGAAGGAGAGCCTTTTCCCCCTCTGTCCTCTCAGAGCCTGCCAAGGAACGGTCTCTCCTCTGTCCTCCTCCTCCACTGGACCGTGTAGGGAAAACATCGCGGGGTGAGGGGCCATCTGGTATGGCCCTTCCCATTAGGCTGGGGAGCTGGCCAGGTAAGGTAAGGTCACCTCAGCCTGTGTGTCGCCAGCCCCCGCGGGAGAACTCAAAGATGAGCATCAGCCCTCCTCTTATGGGAAAGAGCCCAGAGCTGTTCCAAGGAGCCCCTTCCCAGAGGCTGACCCTCTGGGATTGGCAACAGGAGTGAACAAAACAGACAAAAATCCCTGTCCTCATGGGGCTTACATTCTTACAGAGGTGGGAGAGACAGACCAAATAAAAAGTAAATTGCATGGTATGTCAGAAGATGAAAAGTACAATAGAGAAAAGTCAAGGAGGCTGTAGAGAGAGAGTGTGGAGCAGATGAGGGAGTTGTCGTGTGAACTAGGCTGAGAAGGGACCACTGAGGAAAGATTGAGCAGCAAGGGAGAGTGAGGGGAGGAGATCTCAAGATGCTCCAGACAGCAGGGGCCAGGGTTCTAGGTCAGAGTGAGTCAGTGGCTCTCAACCACGGTGCACTTTTGCCCTCCAGGGGACATTTAGCAATGTCTACAGACATTTTTCATTGTCACAGCTGGAGGGGGAGAGGGTTGCTATTGGCCTCTACTAAATATTAATAGAAGCTAAGATTCTGCTCGGTATCCCACAGTGCACAGAACAGCCTCTTACAGCAAAGAAGCATTCGGTCCAAAATGTCAATACTGCTGAAGTCAGGAGATCCTGGAGTGAGTGAGGGGAAGAGGAATAGGAGAGAGAGCCAGGGAGATAAATGCCAACCCAGTTTTTTTTTTTTTTTGGAACTGAAGAAGCTGACTTAGAAGTTCTTATGGAAAAATATGTGAAAATAGCGAGGCAAAAATAAAAAGAATAAAGTAGCCTCAACAGATCTTCACATTTATTATAAAAATCCCTATGACAGCCGAATGACTAATTTATTAAATACATAAAGAATTCTTACAAATTAATAAAAAAAAAGGACTTAAAAAATTAACTCTTGGGGCTGGGCACGGTGGCTCATGCCTGTAATCCCAGCACTTAAGCCCAGCACTTAAACCTGGCTTAAACCCGGGAGGTGGAGGTTGCAGTGAGCCGAGATTGCACCACTGCACTCTAGCCTGGGCGACAGAGGGTGAGGCACCACATCTGGCCAGAAACTATTCTTACATAGGTGCACAAAAATGTATGTACAGATATGTTTATTACAGCATTAGCAATCCACTGGAAACAACCCAACGCCTATCAATAGGGGACTTGATTATTCTGTGACACATACTTACAATAGAAAACCTTGCAGCTTTTCACGCTTGTAATCCCAGCACTTTGGTAGGCTGAGGTGGGCAGATCATGAGGTCAGGAGATCGAGACCATCCTGGCTAACACGGTGAAACCCCATCTCTACTAAAATATACAAAAAAAAATTAGCCAGGCATGGTGGTGGGCGCCTGTAGTCCCAGCTACTCGGGAGGCTGAGGCAGGAGAATGGCATGAACCCGGGAGGTGGAGCTTGCAGTGAGCTGAGATAGCGCCACTGCACTTCAGCCTGGGTGACAGAGCAAGACTCTGCCTCAAAAACAAACAAACAAACAAACAAACAAACAAAAAAAACCTTGCAGCTTTTAAAAAAACTGGGGCTCACTCTTAGGTATGCCTCAGGAGAAGTGAAAACATATGCTCACAAAAGAAACTTGTACAGAGATGTTTATAATGACTTTATAATAGCCCCAAATTGGAACAGCCCACATGTCCAATGGGAGACTACACAAATTGTGGTATATTCATACAAAGGAACACTATTTAGCAACAATAAAATGAACAGACGTACATCAACAGGAATGAATTTCAGAAGTATTTCGTTAAATCAGATGCAAGAGTACTATTGTATGATTCTATTTATATGAAGTTCAACGGACACAACTCATCTGTGGTGACAGAAATCAGAACGTGGTTGCCTGCAGGAAGTGTTACTTGAAGGGGCAGAGAGAACTTTGGGCAGGAGGCTTGTGGAATTTGGATGTTGTTTACAAGACGTAAGCATTTGTCAAAATCATTGGATGGTACGTACACTTAAGATCTGTGCAGTTTTCTAAGCTTAATCTCACCTCAATTTATTTAGAAATGGAGTCTCTGTGCAGTGGCACAATCTCGGCTCACTGCAATCTCTGCCTCCCGGGTTCAAGCAATTCTCCTACCACAGCCTCCCGAGTAGCTGGGAGTACAGGTGCGCGCCACCACGCCTGGCTAATTTTTTGTATTTTAGTAGAGTCGGAGTTTCACCATGTTGGCTAGGATGGTCTCGATCTTCTGACCTCGTGATCCACCCGCCTTGGCCTCCCAAAGTGCTGGGATTGCAGGCGTGAGCCACCGTGCTCAGCCTAATCTCACCTCAGTTTAAAACTAACGTTAACTATTTAAAAAATTAGCCAAACTTAATATGTCCTGAAATAGAATGATCTCCAAATATATTCTTAATTGGTGGAGGGGGAGGTGGAATCAAGAACAGAAAATGTGTCTAGTATGCTCCCATGTGTAATACAGTTAATGGATATCTATTACATAATCTTTCTAGATTATATAATATTTTCAGAAGGATGTGTAAGAAACTCTTGACAGTGGTTCCCTTTCGGTGGGGATGGTTTGGGGACTAAAGGTCTGAAGTGAGAGGCAAACATCTCAATACCTTTTGTGCCACTGGAATTTCTTTTATTGTGTTCATATTAATTTTTTACTATAAAAAGTAGTTTAAAAATTTCTTGACCAGATAACAGGGTGTTCCGAGATTGAACTTTAATATTTCTCTGCTCTTGATAGCAGGAAGCAGGGACTCCACTGCTGGCCATGGGTGGCCTGTGGCTCTGCAGCTGGAAGGGGGCATTTGTACAAGCAGGTCAGGGAAGCTGCTGGCAGATGCTCCTGGGGTAGGGAAGAGAGTACACGTGAGTCCTGGCTCAGGAAGCCAAGTGAGATAAACGGAATCTTGATTGCAGAGATTTCAGCCTGAAATGGCAAACTTCCGGTTGAGAAATGTCAAAGCCCATCGCCTGGTATGGAGGATTTATCTTAATAAAACGTGTGTGTGTGTGTGTGTGTGTGTGTGAATAGATTTTTAAAAAGTATCTGGTAGGTTGGGACACAAACGCTTTTCAGAGGCTGTGTGACTAGGGGGAGAAAGTACCTGGAAGAAGGGATTGTGGGCTAAGAATAGGGCAGCCAGCTGTAGTTTGTTTGTTGGTTGGTTCGTTTGCTTTCAGACAGAGTCGCACTCTGTCGCCTAGGCTGGGGTGCAGTGGCGTGATCTTGGCTCACTGCAACCTCTGCCTCCTGGGTTCAAGCAATTCTCTACCTCAGCCTCCCGAGTAGCTGGGATTACAGGCACCCACCCCCATGCCCGGCAGATATTTTTGTATTTTTAGTAGAGACGGGGTTGCACCATCTTGGACAGGCTGTTCTTGAAATCCTGACCTCGTGATCCATCTGTCTCAGCCCAAAATGCTGGGACATGGGCATGGCTTCTCACCGCTCAAGTCCGCCAGCTGTAGTTTCTAACCAGACAATACAGCATTTGGACTTTGTTTCCACAGACAAGAACATGCCATTACAGGTCTCACCCAAGAACATCCTGATTTGTTCATCTCAAGGATTGGGCTTTGTGCTAGTGAGCTGGTATCCTGCTTGGAACCCAGAGCAAAGAATTGTTTTGTTTACGTGCAAGAGATGGTGGGGAGGAGAGAAGACTTCACCTGTCCCAGGTAGATGCCAGATGGGGAGACCCCAGTCCTTCTCCAAGAAAGCTCTCAGCTCATGATGAACGGGGGAGGAGACCTGTGTCCTGCCCTCAAGAGCATCTCATTCAGAGATCAGAGGCTAAGGAGCCCAGGGACTTTATTTTGGAATGCAAAAATCTTTGTGGAGCCATAAGTCCCTGCCAAAAAAAATTAAGAGAGCAATCCTGGTGAACATTGTGTGTTCAGCTAACCTCAAGCCCAGTTGTCTGATCCAAGCACTAAGAAGAGAGAACTCAAAGGCCTAGGGTGGAGCCTCTTTACAAAATGTCAGAGGCAAGATACAGATCGGAGAAAGGTCTGAGACGGCCTTTGGCAAAGCCCCATAGGGAAGCAGGTCATGGGACCTTGGAACAGCCTCCAAGATGAGACAGCGTGGGAGATCGGGATGGGGGGCTGCATCTGGCCCAAGCAGAGGGAGGGTCCACTGGGGTAAGAGGATCCGTGACTCTGGGGAAAGCCCTTAGAGACCCTCTGGTCCAGCACCTTCATGAAGGAAACCGAGACCCAGAGTGCAGCATGACTGATTTGGTGTCTGATGTCAGACTGAGCTCCGTTCATGGCTCAGACTCTAGCCTCTCAATCCACGGGACCCCCTGCAGAAGGCCTACCTGTTGGGAATTGGAGGCATTGTTGAAGCTCTTGACCAGAAAACCATGTACTCACTTCCTACCTAGCAACATGCTCCTACTGAATTCTGCGGAAAGAGGGCCTCTCAAGACTCATGGAGTGATCATACCAGATACTTATCATCGCCTACCCAACAGCTCCTCCCACTGTTTTTCCTGCCAGAGTCCAGATTTTGTAGTGGATGGAAATAACTTAATTTCGGGAAACGAAGGCTAATTCCCCAACCCCGAGAGATGAGTCTTAATTGGTCACAGTATTCCAATGGGACTCCAATCCCCCTTTGTGAATGATGGGTCTAAGGGTGGGCATGTGACCCACTGTGGCCCATAAGACACAAAGGGAAGTCTGCATGGGGCTTCTGAGGAAGCTTTTACTTTCCTAGTAAAAAGAGAAAGATGCAGTTGACAGCGTCATGCCCTCACCCCATCCACCTTTCTGCCTTGAAGGAAAGCAGCTGTGTATGTAGCCTGGGGGTCAAGCATGGGGGTAAAAGCGTGATGGCTTTAAGATGACAGAGTGGACTATGGAGCCCAAGTCCTTGGAGGCTGAAATGAGCTGTTGGGCCAATGCCAGCAAACTACCCACTCGTGACTTCCAAAACATTAAATCCATCTTCTGGTTTAAGCTACTGTTTATTGCGCTCTTATTTGCCATGAAAAGCAAATAAGAGAGCATGTATGGCCAAGTTAAGTGTTCAGAATCACACATCGAGTTAGTGGCAGTTACCATTCCAACCCAGATCTTCCAACTCCATGCCCACTGCTCCTTCCGCTAGCCATGAAGGGCCCTGGCCTCATAGGGCTTGTAGGGAAAGGTAAATGGCCAAGAGCAAGTCATGCCAAGGGAAGATCTCTGAATATGGGTCCCTCTCTTGCTGCTCCCCCCGAGATATTGTGCCTCCAGGACAGCATTCACTTACAGGTGGTCCCAGCCCCTAAGAAGCTGGGCGTTTTGGTTGGGGAGGCCATACACCTTAGTGCAACCCAGCCAACTCCTGAGTTAGCTAGGATTGGCCTCTGGTCCAGCCTCTTCAGGTGGGAGCTCAGCACTCTGGAAGCCCTCCACCTAGCTTTTTGTCAGCCATCAACCACTGGTGTCTGGAAGAGTCCTCCACCCACCCACCAGTTCCTCCCCCATTACCCCTGGCCATTCTACTCATCCTTCAATGCCCACCTTGGATGACCTTCATTGACCTTGCCTACTACCAACAGCTTGCACCTAATTGACTGCACTGACCAATCATTTATTTATCCACATACTAACTGTATAGCCTGCTCTGGGTCAGCCATAATGCTGACACTAGACTCGGTGGGCAGTCAGAGCCCTCAGTCTGCTAGGGCAGGCCAGTCAACAGCAGCGGCACAGAGGGCAGTGATAGAGAGCTGGGGAGGAAGGAAGCCAGCAGTTGTACCTTGGTGGGGGGAGGTGGCAGCCTTTTCCCTACTTCCCTCCCAACCAAACACTTTGCTTCTTAGGGCAAGGACCACCCTGTCTCATTGATCACTTGTCCTGTGCCTATCTCAGGGGAGGCAACAGACAGGGACTCATGTTTGGAGATCTTCCCTTGGATGGACTTGCTCTTGGCCGCTCACCTTTCCGTACAAGCCCCACAAGGCCAAAGCCCTTCATGGCTAGCAGAAGCAGCAGGGGTTATGGAGTTGGAAGCTCTTGGTTGGAACTGTAACTGCCAGTAACTTGATGTGTGACTTTGGACACTTCCCTTGGCCTCTCTGAGCCTCACTTTTTTTGAAAGACAAAGGAGGAGAATAACACCTTGCTATCTCACAGGGTTGCTGCAAAGATCGAACGAGATAACTAGTGGATGCAACAGGGACAGGAAGGCCCGGCACCCAGTAGGTGGGCAGGGCGTAACTGTTCATTCATCCGCCTCCCTAGGCTCCCCACACTGCAGAAAACCAGAGACAAGTCAGCAGCACAGTGGAGCTTTCCATGGGAGACAGAGAATTTAATGAGAGCAAGAGCTGGACAGTGTGGTCAGAAATCCTCCCATCCAAGGAACCAGACACATACTCGGTCCTTGATGGGGTTTCCTGAGGCTCACATACTTTCTCCTGCCCTGGAAAATGCCATCCAGGAGCTCATCTCTTTGCTACTGCCTCTCTTCCAGAGCAGCACAAGAAGGAAATAAAATGGACTTGTGGGGGAAAGAAGATGCTTGTCTCTCATGTCTGTCTCTTACAGGGGGGTTCTGAAGATTCCCACAGCCACTCTGGAGTTGTTGCCCCACTTTGGGGTCTTTGTCCGAGTAACTTCAAGTAGATTGGCCCACAGGCAGGGGTTGTTTGCTGAGAGATCACCAAGCACTGCTCATTCTCAGTGATCCTCTGTTGTCACCAGCCATGGCTGCAGCTGTAGTCAATGAAGATTTTCCCCAGAGGAGCCTGCAAACGGCACGAAGACTCCTGGAAGTATAGCCAGTGGAAGTTAACAGCTGTGTCCACTCTGAGCCCTAGGCTTAGGGAGGACCCTAGATGCCCACTGTAGTCTCCCAGAGCCATCACCATACTTGGGAGTGTGGAGCAGATCCTAGCTATTTGGGGATGGCAGGGGAAGCATCTCCCAGAAAAGATGACTTGCCTGGGAGAAAAGGGGGACCCCAGAGGGTGCCAGCCAGGGCGTCTTGGTAAATGTTGGCCCAGAAAACAGGGGACCAAGGAGTTAAAGGAGGCTCACTGGAGAGGTGGGACAGGGGGCCAGTCGATTAAAACAGAACAAAGTGATGAAGGGAGTAGGTCGGCCTGTGGTGCACTGTGGGTGGGAAGCCAGGTGTCATCCTGGAGTTGGCAACTCAGATTCCTCATCCTTTGGTGGTGGCCACAGGAGGAGTTCCCAGAGGCTTCAGGAGGCTCGACTCACCCCCACCCAGCAGTGAGGGATGCCTCAAGACCAGGCATTCCATCCCTGGCTGGGGTGTCCCTTCCAGAGTGACAGAGATGATCTGAGGCTGCTTAAGGTGAGCTGGAAGGGATATGGGCACTGGTAGGTGGTTGTCTTAGCTACGCCAGGTATCTCGACCCCACAAACCACCTAGGGATTTGGGCGAAAGTAAAACCAGAGCCCCTGCGGTGGGGATGCCTGAGGCAGAGCGGGAACCGGAGCCTGCATCCCGATCTCTCGGCTACCTGGCCTCCCTCACAGAGATAATGGCAAGGCTTGGGAAAGATGGGTCCAGCAGCCCACTGAGGGGTTCCCTTCATTTCCGAGCCTGCCCTCCAGCTGCCCATGACCATCTCTGCATCTGGGCCTGGAGGAAGAGATGGCCCATTGGCTGGGTTTTGGGGGTGTGTGGACATCGTTGGGTCATTTTGGGGTGTGAACCCCAAAACTCTCTACAAGGTGTGCCAGAAGGTTCGGTAGTCCTGAGGAGGGTAAGGGCTGTGTGCGTGGTCTTGTGGCTCTTCCTAAGTCTCAATATGTGTCACATTAGCCCAGTCAGGGAAATGATCCAAGTCAAATATGGCCCGTCCCCAGGTGTTGACAGCCAAAAACACACAGAAGACTCCAATTATGTTCATTATGACTCCTGTTTTCACCTGGAAAAGAGAAAGTATCAGAGTCAGCACCCTGAGGCCTGCTGGGAACTAGCACTCTCAGAGACGAGGACAAAGGGTTGGCTTACTGGGCCTCGATGTCCCTGTGCCATGCTCTGTCCCTGGCTAGGTGTCCCCAACCCTAGGACAGCATGACTTCATGTCCCCCAGGTATCCTCAGTGCTCAAGGCATCCCTGGGAAGTAGGCAGAATGGATGGGTTCTCTATGCCCGTGAGCATTTGGAAAATGACCTCAGAGAGGTGACAGGAGGCAACAGCTTAGGCCATTCAGGGAAACGGTGACACAGCCCAGTGTGTGAGCCCAGGTTCATTGCTCACCCCAGTGCCTTAACCATCCCACAAGGACGTGCCAGCTTCCCCGTGGACCTCCCTCAGGCTCTTTCTGATGCCTGCTCTGCAAACTTCCCTCATGGTCACTAACCATTGCTTCACTAGCCTGTTGTAGATATTTTACTGGGACTGGAATCAAGTTTGCAGTCCATGGTTTCTGGGACCCACCCTTTTTATGAAAATGCTCCATGGAGTCCCTGAGATACCCAGCAGAGGCTCTGAGATAACCAACACCATTGGTCCCAGTACATTTCTGGCCTCCTGGGCTCACACACTTGCCCCTTTCCCAGCCCAGAGCTGCAAAGCTGCCCTTCTCCCAGCAAAGGTGACAGAGCCAATGAAGAGTTCTTCCTCTGACTACATTTGTTTCCAAGGCATCGTCTACTCCCAGGCAGTGGTCTCCCTCTTCCTCTCCCTGCTTCTACCTCTTCAGACACCCCTACGAATCTCTGTGACTGTCATTAGCATCCCCCTGCTGCCTAAGCCTGCCCTGCCTGTCTTCATGGTTCTTGCTAATTTGTCAAGTTCATCCTTGGCCATGTGAGTCCCTCAGCCCCACCTTCACCCCTTCCAAGGACTTCCCTGGTGCCTGCACAGGCTTCTCCAGGTGGGAGAGTCTATAACCCACCTCAGAGAAAGAACAGTGTGTGAGGTTTGAGATCATCCTAAAAAAAGAAGAAAAGCTGCATTATAAATGTCAACAATGGCCGCGGGGCTGGATGTTCCGTGGTATTCCCAAGTCATATGACATCGTTTTGAAACTCTGTGATTCGCAAATGGGGCTCCCTTACGACAACAGCATTATAGTCCGACGGGAGTAAATAAAAACAGCCGTGTTACCATGTCAGCAACCTTGAGGTGCCCGTAGGTGAACACGATGGCATTCGGAGGGGTGGCCACAGGCAACATGAAGGCAAAGGAGGCACTCAGGGTACAGGGCATGCCGATTTTACAGCGTGTGGATTGAGCCGATGGAGCCGAGATCATGGAAAACACAGCACTGCAACATCACCATACAGAACACAGAAGCTCTTGGGGACGTGATTCTGAAAAGGATTCTCTGAATGTGCCGGGTACGTTTGAACCTCTGTGCCTCTGTCTTGGTTCCTCTCCCTTGCCACGTCTCTGGCAGATAATTCCACCCACGGAACACTGAAGGCTGAGCTCAGAGGCGCCCTGTTCTGAACACCCCCAATTCAGCCTAACATGTATTTCCTGGGCACCTACTATGTGCCAGAGACCATGCTGAGTACTCAGACTGTGTGCTCAACCCTCACAGTGCCACGTGCACATGTCTGTCTGTCCTGCCACAGACTGACAGCCTAGAGGCCAGGGACCACATCTTCTCCCATATAAATCTGTGGATGTGTGTGTTTTTCTACATGCGTGGGGTCATTTTGCACATGGAATCTGGTAGCCACCTTTTAAATTCTACACTTTAAAATTTAGCCACATCTAACAGCATCTATCAGAGAGTAGGCACTCATTAAATATTTGCTGAGTGCATGAATGAATGATGTAATTCCTAAAATCTATCAAATCAATCATGTATCATGCAGATTTACATGTGCATGAGGGCAGACACATGCAAACATGTTTGTTGCAACAATGTAATGGCAAAATACAGGAAGCCAACTCAATGGTCATTAATAGCAGGATGGTTACATATGATACATACAAATGATGGAATAATATGCAGCTGTAAAGAGTTGGATAATTCTTTACTAATAAGGAAAGATCTCCAAGACCTATGATTAGATTTTTTAAAAATTAAGATGTATGGCCAGGCACAGTGGCTTACACCTGTAATCCCAGCACTTTGGGAGGCCAAGACAGGCAGATCACCTGAGATCAGGAGTTCGAGACCAGCCTGACCAACGTGGTGAAACCCCATCTCTACTAAAAATACAAAAATTAGCTGGGCAAGGTGTAATCCCAGCTACTTGGGAGGCTGAGGCAGGAGAATCGCTTGAACCCGGGAGGTGGAGGTTGCAGTGAGCCGAGATCACACCATTGCACTCCAGCCTGGGTGACAAGAGTGAAACTCTGTCTCAAAAAAGAAATTAAGATGTGTAATGACTATAGAATGATACCCTTTATTTAAAAAGAATGTGTGTGTGTGTGTGTGTGTGTGTGTGTGTAAAATATCCAGAAAGATACCTGAGAAATTAATAACAGAGGTCATCTCTAGGGAGGAGGCTAGAGGATTAAGGTCTGTATACATCTTTACATTATTAGACATTTTTAGCCATATACCATCTGCAATTTAAAAAAAGTATGCTATGAGCATGCATGTTCCCATTTTATTACTCTTTGAAACTGTGATTTTTAATGGCCTGATAGTGTCATATTATATGAATACATGATAATTTATTTCAGCAAACCCCCTGTTACTATGTATATATTTGTATAATAATTCTGTCACACATCATCATAACATATGTTGGTAGGCATCTCTGATTATTTTCCTAAGATATATTCCCAGACATCAAATTGCTGAGTTAAGGGGTCTGGGCAGGTTTAACGTTATGGTTCCTGTTGGTAAACAGCCCTCTGAAAAGGACTGCACTAACTCCTACTCTGGGAATCACCGTAGGGGTCCCAGGCAGGGGCTAGCTCTTCCTGGCTGCCTCTCCCCACCAGCCTCATTTTCCTGGCTGTGGGTACCTCATGGTACCTGCACTCACACTCCCTGCAGCCCAGCTCAATGACCATCACCTTTTCCTTTCGCACAGGTGGGCATGAGACAAGAATGTGATGGGCCTTGGAGATAACTGGGGGAAATTTTACTTGGGGTTCCTGGTTCTAGAAAAGCTTGTGTTCAAAGACCCCGTTAGGGCTTGCATTTTCCCGGTTGGGACCCTCGGTGCTCCCAGTTAGGGCTGGAGATGACAAAGCCAGGGCCTGTGCTAGGAGAGAGGAAGCATCACCACCACGTGCCCAGTATCAAAAGGTGCTCCTCCTACTGGGCGTCTATTTGGACAGTCTGCTTAGGAGAAGAGGAGACAGGCCACTTTGCTATTTTGAACACTTTCACCTCCTTGCTATGTTTAACACTTTCATCTTCACTTGGAAGAGAAAAAAACCACTTAGGTTTGCTTTTGGCACACGGCTATCGCCCAGGCAGCCGAATGGAAATTCACCACCTTCAATCCAGTGTTCAGGCCCTCTGTAAATCTGTCTCCCAATTCCAGAATAATGACAGCCTCTCCCATGCCCACTCTGTGCAGTCTACAGAGGCTTTTCACAGCCCTCATCTTACTTGGCCATCAGCACAGCTCTCCGAGGAAAGAACTGAAGGGCCATGTTCAGAGATCCCTCATCTTGAACTCAGGTCTCTGACTATGACCAGGGATCTTTCCATACCCCTGAAGCTGGTACATCTTGCAGTGGGATGACGCAAGGAAATGCAAACAAACAAACAAACAAAAAAACCATAGCCACTGATTTTCCTATAAGCTCTGCTTTCTTCTCAATCCCATCTCAAAAACATGCTTGTCCATAGAAAAGAATGCTTTAGCCTGGCACTCAGCAGCTTTTCCCACAAACAACAGCTACCTCTCTCAACTCCCCGGGATCCTTTATCCCTGTGCTCACCAAGCAAGGCTTCCAGGACGCCTCAGTCATGTGCACCATTGCCTTTACTTGCGCTGCTCCATCTTCCCAGAATTCTCTCTCCCTTCCTACCTACTCCCAAGGCCCCACTCCTCCAAGGCCTCTTCCTGGGGTTTCCAGCCAGTGGTGCTCCTGGTCTGGCGGTCCCTCCTGCACACCTGTGCTACATGCTCAGCGACCACGGGCACTCGGCCTTGCTCCTCCTCTTAGCCCAAGTCCTGTCTCACCAGCTTGAAAATAACTGTAAGCAGAGTAAAATAAACTTGAGCACTCGGTCCATGGTTGGTGCTTTGGTCAGCATGAGGGGTACAAAGAGGAGTGGCAAAGCAGCGGAGGCCTCAGGGGCAGAGGCATCCAGGGTCCACAAATCCACGTCACAGTCAGACCCGGGTCTCCAAAGCCTGGTCTGACTCTGGCCTGGATATCGCCAAGTTCACAACCCACGCCATGTGTTCCTGTGAAATGGAAGGGCCCATCCCCACCATCGGGTTACTTACCATGGAGGCAAAGATGGGCAGGAACAAGGTGGTGGTGGCCACGTTGCTTGTGCTCTCAGTAAACACGGCAATGAGCAAGGACAAGATCAAGGTGATGGCTGCCGGCGACACTGCGTGCAAGGGCTCCATCTGCTTCCCCATCCACATGGACAGCCCCGAGGCCTGGGAAGCACCAGGAGGGCAGTCATCTCAGGGCTCCCAGCTTGCAGTTCCTTCAGGGCCAGAGCAAGCTTGGCCCATCCTCCCCTCCCGACCCTCTCTTTCTACACCTCATAGGTGACCTCATCCATTCCCACCATTTTCACCCCCGTCCTCACTCTGCTGTCTCCTAAATCTGTATTTCCAGCCAGCTGGCCTGCCATATGGATTTACATACCCATACGCCTTCTCTGAAATGTCCACCCAGATGTCCCAAGAGCACAATAGACTCACCATGCTCCACCCTGCATTCATCCCTCCATAGCCCAGAATCTGCTTCTCTCTCTGGGCCTCCCAGTTTGGTGAATGGACTCACTAGCCATCCAGCCCAGGTTGGGATGTCGGGTTCTTCTGTCTCCTTCCTTATACCCAGTCAGTCACTGTCACCTCACAAACGCCTCTCCCATCCATCTCCTCCTTCAGTCCTCCACAGTTTTGGAAGCTCAGGAGAATGATTTCGACCAGAAATTGAGGGTTTAGATTTAGGGCTTTGGGCTGAGAAGAGATTGTCCAGGGAGAGAATGAAGTGTAAAAAGAGGAGAGGCCAAGGACAGAGGCTGGCCAGACACTCCTGTCTCAGGGAGAACAGAGGAGAAGCCAAATGTGCCCCATGGGCAATAGCCCAGAGTCCCAAGCAAAGCCAGACCAGCTGAGCTGGGGCCAGAGGAGGAAAGAATGTCCACAGAGTCCAAAGTTCTGGGCCTGAGTAGTAGATGTAGCTGTGCAGAGTCTCAGCCAGCCTCCTAAGCCCTGCCCAGCCTAGGCCTCACCCAGACATCAGAGCATCACGTGCAGATCTGACCAACTCACCCCCTGGCCTCAGTCCATCAGTGGCTGGTTACTGCCTTCACCATCAAGTCCACACCCCTCAGATCTTGGGGCCCCCAGAGAAGTGGTTTCTGGTAGCCCCCACCCAGCCTCCCATCTCTACTTCAGCTAAATACCTCACATTTTCCCTTGCTCATGTGCCACTTCCTGAAATGCCCTTTCATATATGTGCCCCTCCGTAGTCTGTGAAGTCTGTCACGAACAGGGACCGTATCTCAATCTCCTCTGTGATCTCTGTGCCTGGCCTAACACTAGGGACATAATAGGAATGTTGGATGGATGGATGGATAGATGCATGGATGGATGGATAGATGGGTGGATGGATAGATAGATGGGTGGATGGATGGACGGATGGATGGATGGATGGATGGATGGAAGGATGGATGGGTAGATGGATGGGTGGATGGGTGCATGCATGGATGGATGGATGGATGGATGCATGGATGATGGATCTAGAGGTGGTTCTACATGAATTTTAGTCCACCTTACTAAAACTTAGCACCCACTCAGACACCAGGCTGTGTCCTAGATATTGAAGAAACAGCAATAACAAGACCAAGTCTGTCTATTACACTCCTGGATGGCTGGGTGGGTAGACGCTGATTGAGGACAGCAGCAGTAAGCCACCATCCCTCCTCTGGCTTCCAGGCTCTTCCCGGAGGGTATGAGGAGGTGGAGAAAGCGGCATTTTGTGTGTTTTCTAACATGTTCCTGTCCTCCTACGCTGCTACATACTTAGCTAAAGAAAAATTTTGAAGTAGCTACCATGTTAAGTAGCCAGTAGAAGGACCAAAGGTAGTAGCAAACAATATTGACAAGGACTGGAAAGAAAGATTTCCCTCAGACAAATCATGGCAGAGATTATTGTGATCAAGCCCCAGAGGTGGGTCTGACAGTGTCCCTCTGTTTACATGGTCACCATTCACTCATTCCTGCAATCAAGCCAGTTGTTACTTCTTTCTGTCTTCCTAGGCCCTATGTAGGTAGAGTTCCTAGATGACAAGACAGAGTCCATGTCCTCAAGGAACGTGCGGTTATATGAAGGATGCAGGCACAGAAACACACAAGCCCAGGGATGGAAGGGTGGAGAAACGCCACCCTCTTGACGAAGAAGAGGGCTCTGGGCAGCCTGTGGCTGGAGAAGTTACCTCAGATCCTTTAGCCAGAGCAAATCCTCCCCCTAGTAGCAGCACGATGCCCCAGGGCACTTTCTCCTGGGTTACCTTCCAGTCCAGCAGGGGAGGCGGATAAAATGGAGTTTTCCTTTCTGGGAAGAAAAATACACACACAATAATAATACACACACCCCAGAGCAGCAATAGGGTATGGCTTCAAAGAAATTCAATCAAGGGGAATAAAGCCAGTAAGGACAATGAGGTACCATCTCCCACCTATAAATTAGCTGAAGTTTACAATAATATATACATTGCTGGCGAGGATATGGTCAAACTATTACACACACTGCCAATAGCACTTACAACTCCAAATAACCTTGAAAAGCAATTTGGCCATACATTTTAAGGGCCATTAAGACTTTATATTCTATCACCCCTGTTAATACATTCTAGAAGTTTATCCTAAAGAAAAAATACCCTTAAAGGAAAACCTATATGCAAGAAAACATTAATTTATGGGAATAAAAAATTCAGAACAGCCAAAATGTTCTACAACAGGAGAATGATTACAACCCCTCAGTGCAATATAATGCCATTATTAGAGAAAATATATTTGAAGACTGTAGCAATAGTGGGAAATGTTTATAGTGTAATATCAATCAAAAGTGGAAGAAGAAACAACAAAGCAATAGGATTCGAACTGTGTGTGTTCTGATTATAATGTAATATATAGGCACATTAGCAAAGACTGGGAGGAAGAGAGAAAACAAAATTCAGTCAATGGAAGTCAGTGTTATGGAAAACTTGAAACATTTTCTGTTCCTGTTGTAATATAAGTAAAATTTCAAATGTTAAATTCACATGTTAAAAGCAAAAAAGAGATTTTGCACTGAATAATACTCACCCAAGGTTTGAAAGCCACTACTCTGTGGTCTTGTAATAATCCTTGGATGATGGGATTTTCTCCTCTAGGGCCCAGGACATCCCATAGTGACCCTTTGAGCCCAGGGCTCCAGTCCCGATGACTGGGCGATTCCGTGAATAGAGATCACCCCCAGTCTGGCTGGGCAGTTAAACCAGCTTCTGTGGCACAATGGAATGCCATGGGCTACTCAAGATGGGCCAGGCATCGGAGACATACCTAGGTGGGGAAAAGCACAGCTCATCTGCTGCAGAGACAGTCACTCAACAAACCCATCCCAACTCAGGCAGTTCTGTGTCCAAATGCTCCTATGCAAAGAAACAGGCTCACATAGCCCTAAAAGTCACAGAGTGGTGGCTGAGTGTGGTGGCTCACGCCTGTAATCCCAGCACTTTGGAGGCCGGAAGGGTGGATCACGAGGTCAGGAGTTCAAAACCAGCCTGGCCAACATAGTGAAACCTCTGTCTCTACTAAAAAATACAAAAAATTAGCCAGACATGGCGGGTGCATGCCTGTAATCCCAGCCACTGGATGGAGGCAGAGAGTTGCTGGGAGGCAGAGGCGGCGAGCTGAGACAGCCATGCACCTGCTCGGTGACAGGACTCTAACGCACAAAAAAAATAGAGTGGTGTGGTAGACTGAATCCTGGCTAGAAATCAAGATGCCCACAGTCTTGACCACCAACTTTGGGTGATCCTAAGCAGCCTACTTCCGCCTCTCAGCGGCATTCCCTCATAGGTGTATTTCAGGACCCTCTTGACCAGGTTCTAGAATTCTGGGTTCACCAGGGTGACTATGAGGACTTTGGTGTTGACCTGTCGAACCTTCAAAACCAGAATACTGCCATAGGCAGCATCTCCCACCAGCATCTTCTCTGCCTTTTCTAGGATGTACACGTCATCCTTTCTTCCATTCTGACAACGCCTTAGCCAGAGAGAAACCATAAAATTCCCCTTTGCCAAGTCTCTGTCTATGAAGCTCCCTTAGATGTGTGCCTTTGGAGGGATTTGACCAGATGTGAAGATGAGAAAGGGAAGATGGCAGAGCAGAGATTTGAAAACCAGAGCTCTGGGAGCCCTACTCCTAGCCCAGGAAATCTCTCTCATCACAGCTCTGGCCACCCTGCCTGGCCAAGGATTTTCCGCTCAGCCTACTCAGGGAGGAGAAGATACCACAGGAACACATTTAGGGTCTTATTGTGAAGCTTGGTCAGAAAACAAAAATGAGTCATGAAACCAACAGAATGCTCTCTGAAACCAGCTCCCAAAAAAAGGAGAAGGCTTGACCAAGCACGAGTGCCTGGCCCACATTCCTCTTGCCACCTGTAGCCGAGAACAGCAGCATTTAGGCACCTGTGCACTAAGCCAGTGGTGTCTTTCTTTCTTTTTTCTTTTTTTTTTTTTTTATACTTGGAGTCTCCTTATGTCGCCTAGGCTGGAGTGCAGTATGCCATCCTCGCTCACTCTGCAACCCTGCCTCCTGGGTTCAAAGGATTCTCCGCCTCAGCCTCTCCCGAGTAGCTGGGACTACAGGTGTGCCACCATGCCCTCGGGCTAACTTTTTTTGTATTTTTAGTAGAGACAGGGTTTCACCGTGTTGGCCAGGATGGTCTCGATCTCCTGACCTCAGGTGACCCACCCACCTCAGCCTCCCAAAGTGCTGGGATTACAGGTGTGAGCCAACACGCCTGGCCCTAAGCCAGTGATTTCTATTGAATCAAAGACTTACTTTGTCTCACCCTCCATCCAGGCGACAGTCAGCCAGCCGGGCATGAAGCCGGGGTCTCGGGAACCATACAGGATCTACTCACAGGAGGAAGCAGATCAGGACACATCTCCCAGTTTAACTGTGGGTCCCAGCTTCTGGTACTCCTCCTGCAGCACCTGAGGTGTTCTGCTTTGCTCTCTGCGCCCAAGCTCATAGTGGACTTTCTGGAAACTGGCGGTTCTAAAGATGAGAGAAGGGCAGGCAGGATCGGTTGGGCTCAGGTGCTGGTCAGATGGAGCCTAAATGTTCTACAGCAGAATGTAGCAAAAAGACACATAATGCTGTCCTCGCCTGCTATGGGGCCTGAAGAAAGGCCCTTCCTGCCTCTTTCCCCCTCCTGTTCTTCCATCCCAGAATGTAGTAGGCACCCCTGGGCAGGCTGAGGTCTTGTGCTGGCAGCCCAGCCACCGAGACTGGCTGCCTGTGCCTGGGGAAAGCCATAAGAAGTTCCGGAGCCTGCACAAGGTGGGAACAGGGCTCCCTCGCATGCTTCCCAAGTCTTCCTCCTTCCACCCCAGCCTGGAGCTGCCTTCGATGGTGTTGGGATGCCAACCCCATCACCAAGGTGGCTCAGGGAGACTCTGAGGGAGTGCAGCATGGAACCCGCAAGACAGGCTGCCAGGGCAGAATGGGTCTGTGTTCCTGAGCCATGGGTGCAGGATTAGGGATCCAGAGACCCCCAGCCAGCAGCAGGCATGGCTAGGGCAGGAAGGAAGCCAGCCAGGGATAAGTTCTCTATCCTGATGGGGCCCCAGACCAGTGTCCATTGTCCAGGACGTCCTGCAGGGCCTCCCCTAAGGTGGTGCTGGCATGAGGAGGCAGGGAGGAGAGGAGGTTCTTGGAGGAGGTGTAGAGGGGAGCTCAGCTCTGGAGGGGGGATAACTGGGGCCACTGTGCACAGGACTAAGGCCTCAAGGTATGCTGAAGATTCCATTCACACATTCCAGTTCCAGCCACTGTTGGTTTGAAGGGGTGGGCAAGGCCAAGAGTATTGTCCTGGAGAGCCCTCCCTTGTGAGAGCCCTTCCGGGGGCCGTGAGACATAATCACAGGAGGGCAGGGGTTGACGGAATAGGAGCTCATTCCTGAAGCCAGTGCTGAATGTGAACAGCCTTGGAGAGTGTGAGGGCCAAGTGTTGGTGTGATGGTGGCTTGGCCTGGAACATAGGGACACCAGGACATCAGGTCACAGCTTTCTGGGGCGCTCAGGGGTCAGAAAAGAGGCAACACTGATGGGATCTCAGGTGTGCACAGCTGGCTAGGATCTCCCTGCTGGGCAACGGGGCAAGACTGTGTGTCCTGAGGGTCACCCGCTAGGGACACTCTCCAGACATCCGGCATGGGGATGGCTCTGCTGGTGTAAGATGGGGCCTCTGCTGTCGGGTCACTTTGGCTTGGTAGGGTCTGTGCTCTACCAAGCACCTATCTGCTGCCACCTGTCGTCCTAGGAGACTTGGGCTCAGCTAGGGCTTCAGGCTCTATGGATAAAGGTATCCTTGGTATTACTAGTGGCCCAGGAGTCAGAGCCTGCATTTGGTGCTGGCGGCTCATCCCCAACACCACAGTAGCTGCAGACCTCTGGGGCTGCGTGGAGTATGCAGTTGTCCAATGCTGGTGCCCTCAGTGTACCGCCACAAGCTCAGTCTCATGCTGAGCAGCTTTGCTCCCATCTCTGGGTTAGTTTCATCTGGTGATGACCAGCTGGCATGAGATGCAAGTAAATGGATCCAGTTGGCCTGTGACGGGCCTAGGTCAGGGTCAGTGGGACCACAGAGTCCTTGTGCAGCAGAACAGCCTCACCATGATGCACCATGGTGAACTTGGACTGAATATGCTGCAGAGCCAAGGAGAGGGGAGAGATCCTTGAGCTTTGCGTGTAAGCCTCATTTCCCAAGCAGAGCAGGGGTCCCAAAGAACCCCTCATGGCTAATACAGGAGGTGAGCCTGGTTGGGACAGTTAGGTATAAGCAGTAACAATATCCCATGTAGTTCTTGGTGGTCCTGGGTGGGGTCTGGCCCCTTTGGCTAGATACAGCCTAGGAGGCCGTGACTGGGCTCCTCAGCAAGACGGTTTCTGGGATTAGGCTAGAGGCCAAGACCTTAACCTCATTCTCCATGATCGTTCAGATGAGGAGCTCAAGTGACAGCAAGAGCTGACAGTGGAGCTGCTTCCCCTGCCGCTGAGACAGGCGCCCCTGGCCTCAGCTGGGAGGTCCATGAGGCCAAGGCAGGCAGGGACCACCAGGGTCCTAGTTTGTGGCAGGACGTGGTCTGGGGCCAGAGCGCTGTTCCCACCACTCAAACCGAATGTAAAAGCTGTCCTCTACCTTCCAGATCTGGAACCAAAACAAAGTTCCTGTGAGACTACCCCGGCCAGCCACACTGCATGCGCCCAAACTAGAGTGGCCCGTCGGGAAGGGATGGGTCTGGACTGCAGCCAAACACCCCACCACGAGCATGCTCAGAAGCCCCCTGCTGCAGACACCCTCAGGCTCCCCTGCCAGTCAACAAGAGCTGACGAAGGCCCTGCCAGGCTGCGTGGACTCAGCTTAAGGTTCTTGGCTGTGAGTCTTCAGAGGCCTGACATCCACCTCTGGCCAGACAAGAAGCTGATGGTGCCCTTGTGGCCCCAGCGCCACGCTATCTCCCTCCTCTTTCTCAGTAGGCCTTGGGGTTCTAGGGCAGCCCCGGCCCCAACTAGTGCTTCTGACACCTGGTCATGCTTAGGACTGGAGGCAACTAAGTGTAGCAACCCTCAGCCTCCCCAAGAGGGGATGCCATGCAGTGGGAGCCAAAGTGCCCGGGTTCAAGTCTCAGTCCCCCTACTTCCCCGTTACACACCCCTGTGTTGACCACATAACCTCTTCATGCCTCAGTTGCCTTGTCTGTAAATTGGGAATAACAATAATAGTGCCGACTGGTATTGTTGCAGTACCAATTGGCTTAAGAGGCCAGCCAGGCGAGGTGGCTCACATCTGGGACAAGTTAGCATTTTGGGAGGTTAAGAGGTGATCATCGAGGTTGAGCTAAGACAGTTTTGGCTAACATGGCAAAACCGTTTCTATTAAAAATACAAAATTAGCCAGGCGCGGGTGGTGGGTGCCTGTAATTCCAGCTACTTTGGAGGCTGAGGCAGGGGAGTTGCTGAATCAGGTGGCGGGGCTGCATGCAGCCG
Organism: Hoolock leuconedys; assembly: GCA_023748175.1. Lineage (NCBI taxonomy): Eukaryota > Metazoa > Chordata > Mammalia > Primates > Hylobatidae > Hoolock > Hoolock leuconedys. The sequence continues at coordinate 32,185 of JAKGGE010002945.1, read as the reverse complement.
AGATCGCACCACTGCACTCCAGCCTCCAGCCTGGGTGACAGAGCAAGACTCCGTCTCAAAAAAAAAAAAAAAAAAGAAAGAAAGAAAAAGAGCGCTCGAAATCGTGTCTGGCACATGATGAGCACTCAATAAATGTCGGTCATTATTATTTCTGTTGCCTCATGAGGAGACACAAATGCTCACCCATGCAGGTTCAAGACCATTTCCTGAGAGACCTGTTTGATGATGTGAGCAAATGAACAGGATTTTGACCGTGGTGCAGATTCAAGAGGCAGGGCAAAAAGAGCTACTGTCCAAGCTGGGCTGGGTGGCCAGGCAGCCACGTTAACAGTTTCCCCTGCCCCGTCCCACAGGCAGGACAGAGTGGGGTTTGGGCAATGATCATTAATATTGTTATTCTTACTATCATTATTATGATTGTTTTGAATATGTATAGCAACATTTTTTTTTGTTTGTTTTGAGACAGAGTCTTGCTCTGTCGCCCAGGCTGGAGTGCGGTGGCATGATCTTGGCTCACTGCAACCTCCACCTCCCAGCTTCAAAGTACTTCTCCTGCCTCAGCCTTCCTGAGTAGTTGGCTAGGCGCGCACCACCACTTCCCACTCAACTTTTGTATTTTTAGTAGAGATTGGGTTTCACCATGTTGGCCAGGCTGGTCTCGAGCTCCTGACCTCAGGCGATCTGCCCTCCTTGGCCTCCCAAAGTGCTGGGATTACAGGCGTGGGCTACCACGTCTGGCTAATTTTTGTATTTTTAGTAGAGACAGGGTTTCACCATGTTGGCCAGGCTGGTTACAAACTCCTGACCTCAGGCGATCTGCCCACCTCGGCCTCCAAAAATGTTGGGATTACAGGTGTGAGCCATCGCACCCGGCCTGTATAGCAACTTTTTAATGGGAGTTTTCAAAACAGTTCCTCCTTCAGAAGAAAACTTAGGAAAATTCCCTATTTTCCCCACAAAATCACAGGTTTCCATGGGCACTTCTGCCTCTGAGCCCTGCAGTCTCTTCCCTCTGGTCACACATTCCCCTGGTTTGACTTGCCTCGAACTCCCTGTGGATGGAGGCACAGAGCACATGCACTTAACTCAGAGCTGAGCACTTTCTCCTGGTGTGCCCTGATCAGCTTTGCACCACAGATCAATTTGTGTGTTTTAGAAAAACAAAAACTTTTTTTTAGCTATTTGTCAGCCACAGGTCATGGTTTCTGTCCAAATTCTGGCAGCCATCAAAGGTGACCCCTGATGAACTTGCCTGTGTGCTAGGAACAGGAAGGTAAACCTTCTAGGACCTGTACACTTCTAGGAACAGCAGAGGTATTCAGTAAATGTCTGGGTTTTGACGATTTAGTCGCAATCACTGCTGGTTTTACTCGACTTAAACCCCCGCTGAGGTCAGGAGCATAAGGCCAGCTCTCAGAGCTGTCACAGGCTGGCCGCACCTGCCTCCTGATGGACTCCACACGGCGGCAGGAAGCCGCCCAATGTCAAACTGGCACGTGGGGACCAGCTTAATTGCTTTAACCTGCCTGCTCTTCCTCCCTGTGCTGGGAGCTGTGCGGGGTGCCCGGGATCCGAGTGGCTCTGGACTCTAACTCTGTCACTGGAACCTGAATGCAGATACTAAAGGACAGGACTGTGATATGCCCAGGGGCCGCTCAGAGATGGAATGGGGGGTGGGGAAAAAGTCAGGGAAGCAGCATTTGAACTAGCCTTGAAGGCTGAGGAGGTGGGAAGGTAGAGAATGGCATTCCAGGAAGAGGGGGGGACCACGTGTGCACAAAGCTCAGTGAGCAGCCTGGGGTCGAAGGAACAGGAGGGCAGACTAGCAGGAGACAGGGCTGGAGAAAGATCAGGGCCAGACACGAAGGACTTTGTAAACCTGCCTATTGAGTCTGAAGGCTCTTCTGCAGCTTTGAGGCATAATTAGGCATAATTAGGCTGTGAGCAGCTCAAACTTACTTGAATCTCATGTAAACAAACTGGAGCCACAGCCAGGCGAACAGCAGCATTACCAGCATGTTGGGAAAGGCAAATGCAAACCAGGAGGCAAAGTTCACGAGGTTCTTGCTGTCAGGAAACAACTCCAAGAGAAGACACCCCTACTTCCCACCTCTTAGATGCTGAGCGGTGGGAGCCAGCCTGCTCTGCAGCGTGGGGGAAGGACAGCAGGGCCCCTGGAGAGGCAGGCAAGGGCCCAGTGGGGGGCCACATCCCTCCTGAGGTTCAGCCACCAAGTCCATTGCCAAGCATTGTCCCCTAATCGAGTGGGAGCCTCAGAACACGGCCACAGCACAAGACAAGGCCAAGAAATGACCCACTGACTCTTCTGTGTGTCCAGGCCTTGCTAGGAGTCTCATGAAAGTTATGGCCCATCCCTCCAGAAAAATACAACTTTGTGGCCGGGCGCAGTGGCTCACGCCTGTAATTCCAGGACTCTGGGAGGCCGAGGCAGGTGGGTCACAAGGTCAGGAGTTTAAGACTAGCCTGGACAACATGGTGAAACCCCGTCTCCACTAAAAATACAAAAATTAACCTGGCGTGGTGGCGGGCGCCTGTAATCCCAGCTAATAGAGAGGCTGAAGCAGGAGAATTGCTTGAACCCAGGAGGCAGAGGTTGCAGTGAGCCAAGATTGCGCCACTGCACTCCATCCAGCCTGGGCGACAGAGCGAGACTTGTCTCAAAAAAAAAAAAAGAAAAATACACCCTTTATACACAAGCATGTAATTTGGCTGATAGCTTTGGGGATCTGCAGAGACCTCAGCAATCTCACCCTGTGGGTTTCTGGGAAGGATGGTCCCCCCACTTAGCAAAGCAAATCTCAAAAGCTTCCCAGAGTGGAGGCTGGAGGAGGGTCACTTCCGCCGCAGACCCCGCCTCCCATCCCTGGGGGCGCCCCCTTTAGCTCAAGAGTGTCAAAGCAGGCACAGAGCTTTCCCCATTCTGCCTCAGTGACATGTGGCTGCTCTTCCCAAAGAAAGCTGCCAGAGAACTGGAAGGATATCATTACAGAAAAACATTCAAAATTAAAAACAAACTGGTTGTTGAACTCCTCAAAAGCCTGTTCATCCAGGCTCCAGACCTGTCCTTTCCCCACCTCCTGTGCTCCTATGCCCCACTGCCCCTCCCCACCCCTGTCCAGGCTCCTGTCTGCAAAGGATGGCGCCACCTTAGTTTTGTTCCTGCCCACTGCAATTAGTACATACCTCAATTAGTACATTTATTTACCAGACGTGCCTGGAAGCCCCAGGCATCTTGCCACCCTCAACAGACCATGACTACCCCACGGCAGGGCCCGGGTTTCTCTCCCTCTTGTGGTCCCAGCCCCACCCAGCAGAAGGCCAGGCACAGAAATGGGGTCCTCATGGCCTGCATCCCTTTGTGGCCAAGGCTGGAAAGTCTCCAAAACCAACCCCATGGTTCACTCCATACCTCACAAGTAATTCTATAACGGCCAGTGAGGGTGAAACGCACTCCAACCCCAGCCTCCTCTTCATACCATCTGTAGACCTCGGCTATCATGGGTAATTATTATCACCATTAGCCACTAAAGGCAGTGAGCCAAGGGAGTGGTGGGGAATCTTTTAGAGGTATCTATTTTCTACAAGTTTCAACCAAGGACCCAGCGTCTGGAAGTACATTGTCATCTGCCATGCCTTTAGCTCAGAGTTCAATCCACACTCCCTCTCTGAGCCAGAATCTCTGAGCCCAGGGGAGGTGGTGGGTCTTGCGTCACAGCAGAAAGTGCAGACGGATGTTAGCTCCCAGCACCCAGCTCCCCATCCTCTCTATGGCTTCTGCAGGAGCAACAGGGAAGCGGTGGACACAGGCTGGATGGGGCCACATCTTTCCACCCCCTTCCAGGCTCCCAGGCCAGGTCTGGCTGCCTCCGGTGAGCTCCAGGACTCCTCATGAGCAGAGGCGCGGCAGGTCCCTCTCCAGCCTGGGTACCCACTTTGTTGTCCCCAGAAGGTGTAATTCCCAAGGACTCACCTCATCTGATTCAAACCAGAGCACCACGCTGGGTCCCGTCTCCTCGGCTCGGGTGAGGCACTCCCCGAGCAGGCCGTGGTAGCAGATGCACAGGGTCATGGCCTTACACAACCTCTCCACCTCGGTCTCCCGCTGCCCGTGAGTGGGGCCTTCAAAAATCACTTGGCTCCCTGTGGTGGGCACAGCTGTTAGCTGAGCCTGTCATGGGGGCTGCCCACCCAGCCCCAGGTCCTGACTCTGGCCAAGCACCTGAGATCAGGAGAAATCCCAGCTCTGCTGATTTAGCTGCCCCACTGGGCTCCATAAGAGTTGCTGGTGATGTGCCCCATTCCTTCTCGTAAGCCCCAGGACCTGGCCCTGGTCTGCTAATCTGCCAGCCACAGACCCTGAGTCTACTGCACTGGGTTGCATTTTGTAAGTGGAACATGGCAGACAGCAAGCAGATGCTTGATTTATGCCTCCCCTGAGCCTGCACCCTTACAGGAAGGCCAGCATGGGACACCAAGGCCGTAGGACCTAAGGGAAAGGAGATGCAGATTGAGCCACCCAGAGGTTTTGCAAGGCCTCCTTGAGGATGAGTGCAGGAGGAACCAGTGGAGTGAGGGCACCGCATAAGTGTTCAAAGATGCCCAAATGATTTCTGCAACTGATGGGAACCAAGGGTGGGACTGGTTCAAAGCTCTATTAAAGGATCCAAACTTTTGCAACAATGTCTCCTAAAACTTATGACAACAGTATTTTCTGCCTTTTTTTCTGCTATTTAAAATGAGTGGCTCCAGGAAGCAGACAGGAGAAGGAGGTGGCCAAAGCATTGCCAGCAGAGGAGGGAAGTCTGCTGCCGTGCCTGGCAGTGCCCTGGCTAGGGCTCACCTGAGGTGCCCATTGGCTCTGTCTCTGTCCACCAGGCCCAGGTCGGCCCCGGGTGGCTGCGCCTGTGGGTTTCCCATCTGCTGTAATATGGCCTCCACAATGGGCAATTCACCATGGCCGTGGTTGCCGTAAGCCACGGATCCATGGAGGAGGCCGGCCCATGAAGCCCAGCATCAGCCTGCAGAGGAGGGGCAGGAGGAAAGCCAGAGAATCCCCACCCCACCCCTGGGCACTCTGGGAGTGCGGAAGTACCGGGTCTCACTCCTGCAGGGATGCACAGGTGTTGGAGGCCAATCTGGATCGATATTGGAATAGGGATGACAGTTTTAGAGCCTCCTCCCTCCCTCCTCCCTCCCTTTGCTTCCATTCCTCTCCTCCTCCCGCCTCTCCCACCACTCTTTCTACCTGCTGCTTCTGGGGTTACCAAGAGGCCTCAGATCCAGTCGTGGTTCTAAGGAGCACCCCTGCCCCACCATCTAGCAGGTAGCTCCAGGTCCGGATGGTGCCAACTCAATATGAGCTTGCCCTGGATGTGCTGGAATACCCCTGTGTGCAGGCAGCCCCAGTCCAACTCTCTGCTGTACTCCCACTCACTTCAAACCCTGCCGCACCTCTCAGTTCAGCGGCCAAGCAGAGTAGTAGTGAGCTGGGGAGGGAGCTAAAAGCGTGACTCTTCTCCCGGCTGCCACCTACTCCGCCATCTCCCTCCGCCCCCGCACATGTACACTCTGGGACCCTCCATGCTGCAGTGGAACTATCACACAGACAGTATTCAGATAAACCTCTCCCTTTGCTTATAGCCCTCCCCTGCTCCTCTCTCTGCCGCTCAATGGAAGACTCCTCAGGGTCCTCAGGAGTCTGCTCAAACAACATCCTCCTGGGACCGTCTCTCAAGCTGTGTGGCTGGCCTGACCTCTCTCAATCCTCCCCCTACTCCTACCAATGCTGCTGCCCCAAAGCACCTGTTTCCATGTCTCCCGGCTGTGAGCAGGGCAGGGCCTTGACTCTGTTTCAGGAGTCTCCAATGACGACATCTGTCCAAGGCTTGGGACAGGAGCCTGAAGCTACTCTCAGTCTGTGGGCTCTGCAGCCAGGCTCCCTCAGCCCCAGTTCACCTGGGGTAGAGCAGGGGCAGGGCAGGGAGCCTGCATGGGACCTAGGAGCCGGTTTTGCACTGGCCCTGCCCACAGGCAAGTGGTTACTATGGACCCATAAAACAAAGCCTGGGACCCAGGCTAGAAGGAGGGGGGGGAGCAGCCTGCATGAATGAAAGCTGTCTTAGAAGATCCCCGTGGTGTCCATACCCACTCTATTCCCTCTGCCTCCAATTCCTCATCCACAGAATGTGGAAGCAAAGAAATAAATGCCTCCAGCCTCAGAGCTGTAGGTGGAGAATTAAATGAGGCAAATGAATAAGTCTTGCACTGCCTCATGCTCCTAGACACTCACATACCCCATTATGACTACGGCTGATTCTGGTTATGATCATGATTATATTGACTCCATGGCTTAGCTGGAAATGGCTAGCTAGATTGGCAGGGGAGACCTGGAAATGGAGAGAGAAGCTGGGGTACTGAGTGATATCGGGAAGATAAGTTAAGAAGCTTTGCAGTGGGAATAGATGCTCCAGCTTGGAGAGAGGACCTTCTGTTTCCCCATGAGCTGCAGCTGGTTTCTGCCTCTCTGGGCCTGCTTCCCTACCCCATCAGACACAGCTTGATCCAGCCTCATCCACCTTAGTTCCCTGAACCCTGCGGTAGCTAGCTGCTCCCTGCAGGAGCTCTCCTGCTCCTGCAAGGACTTCACACCCACCTCCTCTGCATTCAGAAGACCCCTACTTACTGCAGCTCACCATGCCACCACTCACATCTATCTGGTCTCTCCAGCTAAAGCTATAACACACCCCACCCAGCCAAGTCCAGGTAAGCCCATGGCCAGCTCCCCTCACCAGTGGGTGGCCTGGTCTGTGCCACCCTCCACCCCTCCCAGCCCTGGGGCTCATGGCCATGTGGCAAGAGAGGGAGGCGCAATTACCAGTGGCTTGGCCCCACCCAGAGGAGCGTAAGCAGGGCGCAATCCTTGTGCAGGTTCCACAGCCTGTTGCCACGGCCATGATGAGGCCTGGCAATGCATGTTGGTGTCCCCGCGTACCTGGACACACTGGAGCGGCACGAAGGCCCATCAGGACTGTCCCTTGCCACACCCTAGAGCCACCCAAGTCCCCAGATGCTGACTTCAGGACAGCTTGCAGTGGGAAGGTGCCTGAGGTTCCGCCTGCCAGGGAGAATCCACAACTGAGGGTTTCCGTCACCCCCAGGCCTGTGTGGTCACAGTGGGACTAGAGAAAGAGACAAGAGAAGAACTAGTGTCGCCAGGATCCCCTGGGTCTGCTCACCTGCTTGGAGTCCAGAATCTGGAAGAGTGGGAAAAGCAAGACAGGCATGAGAGAGGTGACAGCCAGAGGGATGACTTCTGTGCACCAGTAAATGGCCATGAGGATGATGATGCAGGCACACCTGACAAACTGAAGAGACAGTCCTGAGGTTCAGCTGTGGCTCCCACTCTCCCACCCTCAGAACACCGGACGGAAGTACAAGGCCTAATTTGTTTACACAGTAAGTTGATCTCAGAGGATTCCCTCAAAGTCATCCTGTTCCCCACCCTGGTCAAACAAACAGCCGGGCCCAGCCAGGAGGCAGGCATAGGATCTATCCTCAAGGATTCCCTGCCCCATCTCACTCCTTCCCTCCCCTGCCTCCCTCCTTCCCAGCTGTGTGGTTCTAGGCACGTTCTTTCCTCTTCTCAAACCTTGGATCAGCTGCCTCTGAAAAGAAAAGATAAGAATAGGACAAGGAAGAAAAGGAAAAAGAAGGAGAAGGAGGAGAAGGAGGAGGAAGGCATAGAAGAAAGAGAGGAAGGGGGATGGAGAAGGAAGAAAAGAAAAGAAGGGCTGTCGGAAGGGCTGCCTGGAGATGCAACTTAATCTGGCGCAATTGGGGAATGACAGGCGGCAGCAGGAGCAAGTGACAACGTAAGATCACGAAAAAGGACTCTGGAACTTGGGAGACATAGCTCAAATGCCGAGGCTATCGCAAGTGGAGGGACACTGGCGGGCGAGACCAGTGAGGGGCAGCTAGGAGTGCCGCGGCCAAGAAGCGCCGCAACCCCGACGGGGAGGGGCGTTGACAACTCCGCCCTGCACGGGGGCGCCTCCCCGCGCCCTGGCGGGCCACTTCTGCCGCAGCACGCGCCTGCCCCCACCTCTGCCACCCGGCGGCGGTGGGAGGCGTCTTTGCACTCCAACGCTTCGGGCCAGCCCTCTAGGGGCAGGCTGGGCCCCGTGCATCTCGCGCCGGCCTGCAAGCCCTCCCTGAGGCTGCCCGGGCAGAGGTGCGTCCTGGGCAAGCGGGGCGTGCTTTGGCTCACTGGTGCCTGCTTTGGGCGTGAGGCGCCTCCCGCGTCCGCACCTGCTCTTTCCTGGGCTCTGAAGGGTCCCGGATGAAAATCTCCGCAGGCCTCTGTCTCTCAGGTCTCACCTCCCCGACCCTCTCCTTCCACCTCCTTACTTCCGCCCCTACCGTGTCTCTCCCTGAGAGGTACCCCTGACGCCCAGCGCCCTGCACCAAGTGGCCTCACTTCCCGGTCCCCGCTGGTTTCCCTTCGACACGCCCTCTGCCCCCACTGTAGGTGCAGGACCCTTTTTTCCCTGCCTGCACTCTCCTGCCCGGAGCCTTTAAGGATCGCACAGGGAGGCAGAGGCCCACTGTCCTGGTGGTCCCAGGGGCCTGCTGCTCCAGTGGACACTGCGCCCCGCAGACGCCCGGCGGGCAGATGCGGATACGCGTCTTGGAGGGGCCCCACTGAGCCCCAGCAGCTGCAGCTGCCCGCCCGACCCAGGTCAGAGGGAACGGGAGGTTCAGAGAGGAAGGGATGAGCACCAGCAAGGACAAAGGAGATGCCAGCCGCCCATGGCTCATCCCTGCCCCGCCAGGCACAGGACAGGTACCACTGAGCCACCCCTCTCCGCGAGGCCTCAGCACTGGTATTAATGGATGCCACATCCCCACCTCTGTGATTTTCTTTCTTTCCTCCCTCTGCCTGCCTCCTCACCCTGCAAGCCTTCGAGTTCCCATCCATGCTGGTGGCTTAACCACAGCCTGCTCCTTAGTGATTACTGTCCTCTGCCTTCAACTCCAGCCACGATGCCAGAGTCCCAGATTTCCTCGTGACACCAACCTTCCCAGACTGGACGTGGTCTCTGGTCGAAAATTTGCACACATCCTCCTGAAATCAAGTGCATGAGTTCCTTCCCAGACTGCTCATGCATGCATTCTCCCACCTCCTGCAATTGCCTCCTCCCATCTCCTTCCTAGCCTGCACCATGTAGAACTGGGCTTTTCCAGCCTTTCCTCTTGTCCCCAGGGCACTTAGCACACCCTAGGACTCCCTCAGACAGTAATTTTCACTTTTTACTTTTTATTTTTTAAGTGTTATTTCACTTTTAATTGACAAATTATTGTCTATGTTTATGGGGTACCATGTGATTTTTCAATGTGTGTATACTGTGCCTGTGGTTCTCAAATCAGGGCTAATGAGCATATTTACTCAAATATTTATCATTTCTTTTGTTTTTGTTTTTGTTTGTTTGAGACAGTATCTCGCTCTGTCACCCAGGGTTTGGATGCAGCGCAATCCTCGCCCCAGTACCGCAACCCTGCCACCCCAAGTTTCAGTTGACCTCCCGCCCTAGCCTCCCAAGTAGTTAGACAGCTGCACCACCACTAGCACTCGGCCTGGTGAACTGTCACCCATGTTAGCTAGGCTGGCCCCTTTAACTCCCAACTTCTGTGCAGTGATCTGCCCACCTTGGTCTCCCAAAGTGCTGGGATTACAGGTATGAGCCACCACGTCTGGCCCAAGTATTTGTCATTTCTTTGTGGTGAGAACATTTAAAATATCTTGTAGCTATTTAAAAATATATGATACATTATTATGATGTAATTTCCATTTACTGTCTGTTTTATTCATCACCACCTGTCCAGCTAGTGCCTTTCTCAGTGCCTAATCCAGGGTGTGCACTCAAACCTGTTTCTCTGGGATGCATGAATGAGAGCAAGTAAACAAATCCTAGTTCTTTTCATTTTTTTTAAATTACTAAAAAGCCCTGGACAGAGCAAAGGAACTGCAGGTTTGTTACATAAGTATACATGTGCCATGGTGGTTTGCTGCACCTGTCAACCTGACATCTAGGTTTTAAGCCCCACATGCATTAGGTATTTGTCCTAATGCTCTCCTCCCCTGTCTCCCCATCGCCCTGACAGGCCCCCGTGTGTGATGTTCCCCTCCCTGTGTCCATGTGTTCTCATTGTTCAACTCCTACTTGTGACTGAGAACATGTGGTGTTTGGTTTTCTGTTCCTGTGTTAAGCCATTTTGAGAACCATGGCTCGAGTCAACCCATGTCCCTGAAAAGAACATGAGCTCATTATTTTTATGGTTGCATAGTATTCCATGGTATGTATGTGCCACATTTTCTTTATCCAGTCTATCATTGATGGACATTTGGGTTGGTTTTTAAGTCTTTGCTATTGTAAATAGTGTGTATGTGTCTTTATAGTAGCATGATTTAGAATCCTTGGGTATATACCCAGTAATAAGATTGCTGGGTCAAATGATACTTTGCCCTGCATCCTTTATAACCCACTGCACTTCACAATGGTTGAACTAATTTACACTCCCACCAACAATGTAAAAGTACAACTTCCGCTCTACACAACTGTTTCCAAAGGGATTCACCAGAGCATGGGCTCTGAGGCTAGAGTGCCTGGGCTTATGTCCTGCCCTAGCCTATCCTGGCTGTAGCCCTCAGACAAGTTGCTCTCTCTGAGCTTATCCTGTCATAAATGGAGATAATAGCACCAACTTTGATTTTAAACGGCTGTTTTGGAGATTATATGAGTTCATGCTCAGAGAGTGCTTAACTCAGTGTGTTGGCATATAGTCAGCTGTTAGTAAATATCCATTCTTGCAATTGTATGCAAAATACCCTGGTTGATGAGGCTCCAAGAGGCGACCACCAACTCTGCTTAAAGTGGCCAAGGAAAGGCTCTCAATGCGAGAGGTGGTATTTTGAGCTGGGGCGACTGAACGGGCTAAGTACACCTGCCAGGCGGGTGGAGGATGAAGCCGCAAAAAAATTAGCACCAAATGAAAAGAATATTAAGATTGTTAAGAAAAATTCCAAGGCCAAAGTGCTACAACAACAACAACAACAACAAGCTAAATAAATGGAGAGATTATACCAAGTTCATGGATAGGGAGACCACACATTGTAGGACTATCCATTTCTCTCAAATTAACCTATAAATTCAATTCAATTCCACTTAAAATTCCAACAGGATTTTTAGTTAACAAGCCTAAAATTCAGGTAGCATAGCAGGTAGGCCAAGAATTATTAAGACACTTCTGTGTTTACGGGAAACTACATGACTCCTGTAAGAACACTGTTGAAATACTTGATGTAATCATTAACTATTGGCATGAGGTTAGAAAAATAGTAGAATAGAGCCTAGAAATAGACCCCATTGCTGTTCGGGAAATCCTTGGTTTGCTAAACTGAGATTGCATTTGATTCATCCTGTCAAAATTTCAGTTGGACTAATTTAGTTTTAAGCAATATGTATTACTGTTCTTCACTAAGTATGCTAAATACATGTAGGAGAAGTTTGAGCATAATTTCTAATAATAAGGTTATTTCTGATTTTTTTTTTTTGAGATGGAGTCTCACCTCTGTCAGCCCATGCAGCATGCAACTGCTCAGCCTCCTGCAACCTCCGCCTCCTTGGGACTGGCAATTCTTCTCTGCCCCTGTGCCTCCTGAGTTGGAAGCTGGGACCTTGGCAGGTGCATGCCACCACGCCTGGCTAATTTTTGTTGTTTTTTAGGTTATGCTTCTACCATGCTGGTTCCTAGCCTTGTCCCTGAGATTCTCCCTGCCCTGTCTCCCAAAAGTGCAACGGGATTACATGGAGCCACCATGCCCAGCCTCCCATTTTTAATCTCCCATAGGCCCCTATTTAATTATTCCCAAGAGCCAACATAAGGAAAGCTCCCAATAGCTTCCCTTGTGCTATCAGGCTCTGTCATGGTGGGCAGTAACCTCCAGGTGTTGCTAGCTGCAAATTTTGGTCAGGGGCACTGACTCGCAGCCACTGGATGGGTGGAAATCTTTTGGAAGAGGCAGGTGCTTCTGCCCCCACCCCTGCACCCCACTCCTGACCTGCTCTAGCCAGTTCTCTCAACTGGTCTGGTGTCCTAGCCCCACTTCTGGAGTCAAGTCCTGCCTCCCACCCCAGAATCTTGGTCTCCACAACCCTTATCTTAACCCAGACACCTCTAGCTGACTGCGGGTCCCAGATGGGTTGAATAACTTTGGTTGGGCACAGTGGCTCACGCCTGTAATCCCAGCACTTTGGGAGGCCAAGGCGGGCGGATCACCTGAGGTGGGGAGTTCGAGGCCAGCCTGATCAACATGGAGAGACTCCATTTCTACTAAAAGTACAAAATTAGCCAGGCGTGGTGGCGCATGCCTGTAATCCCAGCTACTCAGGAGGCTGAGGCAGGAGAATCGCTTGAACTGGGGAGATGGAGGTTGCGGTGAGCTGAGATTGCACCACTGCACTCCAGCCTGGGCAATAAGAGGGAAACTCCATCTCAAAAAAAAAAAAAAAAAAAGAGAGAGAGAGTGAGAGAGAGAGAGAGAAAAAAAAATGGCTCAACAGCAAATGCAGGCATTTATGTCCAGGATAAACTTACAGAGGTGGGGGCCAGCTTAATGTCAGTGCCCACTGCTTACAGGCTGGCGGTACTTTATAGGTATGGGCGGGAGGGGCCTGGGCAGTATGGCTTGCTGCCTGACAGGATATTGATAAGATGTTCCTTTGATCAAGAGGTTTGGCCCTTGTTCTGGTGGAGTGTGGTGTTCCTTGCATTTTCTCCTAGCAGAGTAGGATAAGATGCAGGCTGAGCCATGGTCTTAACCCCCCGGAGTTCCACTTGACCAAGGTCTGTGAAATGGCGGAGACTTACACAATGGTGCAGTTTGACTAACACTTTGAGGGCTCTGAAGTTTTTGACTGTATATATTTTCTAGGAGGACAACAAGTTTCTGGGTACTGTCAAATATTACTTGTGAGCTTTAAGTTACTCAATGATTTAACTTATGGTGGTGGTTATCTTTAAATATGTCATTTTTTTTTCTTAACCATTTTTACTGTGGACTGTATAAAATGTACAAAAGGCCACCATATTTATATACAATCTAAAAAATAATTTAAAGCAAATTAAAAAGTACCCAGATAGCTACAATCCAGTCCAAGAGTTAGAATATGGACAGAGGCCCTTTCCCCACTCCATCCCCTACCTGCAGCAAACCTCTTCCTCTTCCCGGAAGTAACTGCTCTCCAAACGTGCGGCAATCACTTCCTTGCAAATGTTTATAGTTTTACACTTCTATATGTACTATTAGTTTTTGCCTTTTATGTTTAAACCTTTAATCTACTTGAAATTTATTTATGTATGATATAAAGGTCCATTTGTTTCCATATGGCCTCAGTTCCAGCACTGTTCGTTAGAATTTCACTTCGATTCTACACTCACCACTGAGGCAGGAGAATAGGTCTGAGGCAGGGAAGCTAAGGCTGATTCATGCTGCTTACGAGGGAAAGGAGGGGTTGAATTGGGCTTAGGTTCGGAACCCAAGCCCGATTCATCCCTTTTCAACCCCTCCTTTTTCTCAAGCAGGCAGCTGAAAATGAGGCAATTCTGATTGGTCCTCCTGCAACCAATCAGACTGGTCCGGGTCCAATGGGAACCCCTCTAGGAGTGGTGTGGCTTAAAACCCTCAGAGTGCCCGTAGTAACTGTGCTTGAGCGTTTGCTTGAGCCCGCTGTCCTCTGTTGGAGTAAATCTCTGCTTTCGCTGCCTTGCTTTGTGTGTTTTGTCCAATTCTCTGTTCAAAACGCCAAGAACCTGGCCAACTACCCTCAACTGGTAACGTATTTTGGTGAGCCAGCCGGGAGGTAAGCCCAACGTTTGGGATTTATTTTCTCTTTTTCCTCTTTCTCTCTCTTTTCCTTTCCAACTTGGGACCCTCGGTGGACAGCACCCAGGCATGGAGGCAACCGCAGGTTTCTGGTCGGGGCCACTCTCCAGGGAAACTGAAAGGGTTCCGTGTGGAAGCGCCTGATCACCACCAGGTGATTGAGGGTGGTTGAGGGACCTGAGTCCTTTTCTTTTCAGTCTTGCAGCAGCTGTTTCCTGGCAGGGCAAATGGTCAGAAATACCATATGTACAGGCCTTCACGGCCCTATGCCAAAACCTAATCATCTCCGCAAAGAAAGTCCAGACAGCACTAGATACTATAGATGACCCCCTTTTATAAGGGCCACCTGTCTTTCAGGGTGAACATAACCGCCCTCATGTAGCCCCTTGCCAAGTGCCTCTGAGGCTAAAACCCAAACACTGGACACCCTACTAGGTCCCCCTCACACTCGGAGGGGACACCATATTCCACTCTCCAGCCCTGCTACCCCTTCAGGAAGTAGCAGGAGCTGAGGGGCCAGTCCTAGTGCAGGCCCCCTTCTCTAGAACTGATATACAAGGATGTCAGGGAAAGCTAGGAAGCTCTTCTAAGAATCCCAGGAAATTAGCAGATGGGTTCCAAACTTTGACCTCAGCCTTTGATCTCTCATGGAGAAATGTTCACCCATTCTAGCAACCTCTTGCACCCCTTGAAAAGGAATGAATCTTTGAGGCTGCCCACCCGGAAGCAGATGATTTATTGCCTGTCCCCAGGGCAATCACCTGGGCCCAGACACAGTCCCCACAACTGATCCTAATTGGGACTCTAACGCTCCCGTGGGAACGAAGAACTGGGCTAAATTTCTCGAGGCTCTCCTTGGAGGAATGAGAAAGGGAATAACTAAGGCAGTAAATGATGAAGAAGTAAGGGAGGTTCCACGGGACAAGGTAACCCTTGCCATGCTCCTGCTACAATCTGGAAAGGAAGGGGGCTGCTAACTAGCACACACTCCTCGTAGATAAAGTATAGGTCTGAATTCCTGCAGCTTTGAAGCAATACACCTGCCAAAGGCTGTAGCTGTAATTCATCAGGAGCATCAAAGGGCCTTAACCCTATAGCACAAGGAAACAGGGCTGGATAGAGAAGCCAGTTGTAGTTCTCTGGGGTGCAATCCCAACAGATTCCAGCTCTACTTCTTTTCTGTGATTCCCCAATGGAGCCTGAATACACACCACAGGAAGAACAGTTAATAAAGGAGCAAGGGGGACAAAACCCAGGATCCTGGTGGTATATGGCATCAAAACCACATCTCCCTCCAGCAGCCTGATGGAGAATTATAAAACCTCTGCATGACTCTTTCCATATGGGGAGAGAAGCCACCCTGGCCATGGTTAACAGGCTCCTCATTGAGCCTAACTTAGCTTCTGTGGTTAAGCATGTCTGTCAAACCTGCTCACTGTGTGCACTGAACAGCCCGGGAAACAGAATGCCTCCTCTAATGGAACCAGTCCAGAGGGGAGTTGTATTAGAGGACACTGATAGAACATACCCAGGAAAAGATGGGCGATTAGACTTCACACATATGCCAGCTGGCAGAGGATGTAAGTTTTTGTTAGTTCGAATAGATATCTTTACTGGTGGGTCGAAGCTTACCCTACCAGATCAGAGAAGGCTACTGTGGTTACAAGGTTCTCTTAAAGAAATAATCCCCAGTTTGGATTTTATCTTTGCCAGCCCCAAAGTGATAACGGCCCATACTTTATCTCCCAAATAACTCAAGGGGTTGCTAAGGCTCTCAGAATCAAATACTATTTACATTCAGCATGGAGGCCTCATTCCTCTGGGAAAGTAGAAAGGGCTAACCAAACTCTAAAAGGATCGTTAGCTAAGCTCGATCAGGAAACATCAGAAGCTTGGGTCAGCTTACTGCCCATAGCTCTCTTAAAAATCTGTAATAACCCTAGAGCAAAAATGAATATAAGCCCATATGAAATGTTATACCTAAGTCTATTAGTAGTATTTTTTTTTTTTGAGATGGAGTCTCTCTCACCCAGGCTGGGAGCAGTGGGAAAGGATCTCGCTCACTGCAAGCTCCTCACTCCCCGGGTTCACTTATTCCTCCTGCCTCTTAGCCTCCTGAGAAGCTGCTGACTACAGGTGCCCGCCAGCACTCAAAGGCTAATTTTTTTTTTTGTGTTTTTAGTATAGACGGGTTTCACCTGTGCCAGCTGTGGATGGTCTCGGATCTCCTGAGCTCTGGGTGATCCACCCGGGCCAGCCTCCTCCCAAAGTACTGGAGATTATGTGGGCTGAGCCACCTAATCCAGCCTTTTTATTTGAGATCGAGTTTTTGCTCTTATGTCTGTGGTTGGAGTATAATGCCTCGATCTCGGCTCATTGCCACCTCTGCCTTCTGGGTTCAAGCAATTCTCCTGCCTCTGCCTCCCGAGTAGCTGGGATTACAGGCATGCACCACCACACCTGGCTAATTTTGTATTTTTAGTAAAGATGGGGTTTCTTTCTCCATGTTGGTCAGGCTGGTCTTGAACTCCTAACCTCAGGTGATCTGCCCGCCTCGGCCTCCCAAAGTGCTGGGATTACAGAAGGCTATTCTTAACTAATGATCTAATTACTGATTCAGAAACAGCTGGTTTAGTAAAACACCTAGTTAACCTAGGACAATGTCAGCAGGTTTATACAGAAGTTTGGAACTCAAAGGCTTCCCATCCTGGGAACTAACCAGCAACCCCAAATCAGGCCAGGAGATAAGGTGCTTGTTAAAGCATGGAAGGAGGGGTCACCTGCTCAACAATTAGGGATGCAAATGGAAGGTACTGCCAGTGATACTGGCCATGCCTCTGCAGTCAAAGTACTAGGATTAGATAGTTGGATACACCTTTGAAGGATCAAGTCGGTGATACCTGAAGCCCCGGACCTGGAACCCGAAGTTCCCTTCAGCCACTACACCTGTGAACCTGTGGAAGCCCTGAAGTACCTGTTTAGAAGACAGCCAAAAGAGAAATGCCTACCAACTTTCCTTGGTGTTTTTGTTGCATAGTTACTGTAGGCTGGATAATAGCAGCCATGTTTTTGTATTTTTTTTTTTTTTGCAGATCAATTGCCTTCTTTCAACCAGTTGGAATCACTTCCTTCATAGTAATTAAGTAGAATATTTTATTTCTATAAGAAACATTCCTGACAGCATAGGTGTCCACCTCCTGAAGTTCCCATGACATCTTTTAACCAAATTCATTTCCTCTTGCCTGGAGATGATTGTGCAGTAAGATTTCCAGCCAGTTCCAAATGAATTCACCACCCCTGGCTGGGGGCCATTCTCCTAAGTGAACTAATGCAGGAACAGGAAACCAAATACTGCATGTTCTCACTTAGAAGTAGGACCTAAACATTGAGTACACATGGACACAAAGAAGGGAACAGACACTGAGGCCTTTGTGAGGGTGGAGAGTGGGAGGAGGCTAAGGATCAAAAACTATCTATTGGGTAATTATATTTTATGAGCTGGTGACAAAACAGTTTCCAGGCCAACTGTAACCAAACCCCCATGATAATTCACACTTACCTATACAACAAACCTGCATGTGTACCCCGAACCTAAAATAAAAGTTAAAAAGAAAGATAAAATTTGTAATCAACAGCAACCACCACAAAAGCTTTTGTTTCACAAAGCATTCATTACAATATGTAAAATAGTAATACTTAGGACAGTTGGTGACTCATTAAGAATCCAAAATGATAGCGATTATTTGACAAATTCCTACTCTATGCCAGCTCTAAGTCCTAGTTCCTGACTACCCGGTGCAGAGTGGGCTTAAATTAGGGCCCTTAACATTTTTAAAATCAAATTTTAACCATTTTAAAGTGTACAGTTAAGTGGCATTAAGCCTGTTCACTCATGTTATGCAACCATCACCTCTATCTAGGTCCAGAACTTTAAAATCACCCTAAATAAATGCTAACTAAGCAGTCACTTCATTTCTCTCTCTCCCTCAGCACTTGGCAACCACTAATCTGCTTTCTCTGTCTCTATGGATTTGCCTATTCTGACATTTCATATAAATGGAATTATTCAATATGTGGTCTTTGGTGTCTGACTTCTTTTACATAGCATAATTTTTGTTTGTTTGTTTGTTTTGAGACAGAGTCTCACTCTGTCTCCCAGGCTGGAGTGCAGTGGCACAATCTCAGCTCACTGCAACCTCCTCGGGCCCTGCCCAAGTGATTCTCCTGCCTCAGCCTCCCAAGTAGCTGGGATTACAGGCGTGTGCCACTGCCTGGCTAATTTTTGTATTTTTGTAGAGACGGAGTTCCACCATGTTGGTCAGGCTGGTCTCGAACTCCTGACCTCTTGATCTGCTGCCCTCTCAGCCTCCCAAAGTGCTGGGATTACAGGCGTGAGTCACCGCACCTGACCAGGTTAGCATAATGTTTTTGAGGGTCATCCATGTTGTAGTATTTTTCATTCATTCCTTTTTATGGATGAATAACATTTAACTTTATGGTATCAAAACATAGTTTGTTTATTCATCTGTTGGAGGACAGTTAGATTGTTTTAACCTTTTGGCTATTGTGAATACAGCTGCTGTGTTCATTGGTGTATAACATTTTTTAAACAAACAAATGGAAATGTTTTTATTTGAACACCTGGTTTCACTTCTCTTGGGTACATATTTAGGAGTGGAATTGCTAGGTCATATGATAATTCTGTGTTTATTGAAGAATCACCAAAGTGTTTTCCACAGTGGTCGCACCATTTTTCATCCCCACCAGCAGTGTATGAAGGTTCCAATTCCTCCACATCTTTACCAACATTTATGCTCTATGTTTAAGAAATGGCTATCCTAGTGTGTGTAAAATGGTATCTCATTGTGCTTTTGATGCCTTTCTCTAATGACTAATGACATTGAACATCCTTTTATGTGCTTTTTGGCCATTTATGTATCTTCAGAGAAATGTCTGTTCAAGTCTTTTGTCCCTTTTTAAATTGGGTTGTGTTTTGTGGTTGTTGAGTTGGATTTTTAAAGCTTTAAATTGCCAACAACCAAACACTAGCTTAAACAAAAAATGATTTTTTTTTTTTTTTTTTTTTTGAGGAGGAGGCTTACATAGCTGGAAGGTAAAAGGAGTGATTTGTTTAGTTCCAGGAATTCTAACAATGTGAGGAGGGCTCTGTGTCCTCTTTACATCTGTCAGCTGTGATTCCCTCAAATTAGTTGCAGAGATTTCTTTTACTACAGAGTGGCAAGGCGACCTTCAGTAGCACCACATCCATCTCATCTCCTGACCGACAGTGGAAAGAAATCTTCCTAATACCTTTCATTTTAAAGGAATAGCATTAGGAGAAATACCTAATGTAGATGACGGGTTGAGGGGTGCAGCAACCACCATGGGATGTGTATAACTATGTAACAAACTCACACATTCTCCACATGTATCCTAGAACTTAACATATAATAAAAATTACTTTTATATTTATTTATTTATTTAGAGATAGGGTCTTGCCTGTTGCCCAGGCTGGAGCATAGCGGCAGCAACCACAGCTCACCACAGCCTTGACCACCCAGGCTCAAGTGATCCTCCCTCCTCAGCCTCCTGAGTAGCTGGGACTGCAGGTGTGCATCACCATGCCTGGCTAATTTTTTTTTCTTTTTATTGAGACGGAGTCTCACTCTGTTGCCCAGGCTGGAGTGTAGTGGCGAGATCTCGGCCTCACTGCAGTAAGCTCTGCCTCCCAGGTTCACACCATTCTCCTGCCTCAGCCTCCCGAGTAGCTGGGACTACAGGCGCCCGCCACCATGCCCGGCTAATTTTTTTGTATTTTTAGTAGAGATGGCGCTTTCACCGTGTTAGCTAGGATGGCCCCCATCTCCTGACCTCATGATCCGGGCCTGCCTTGGCCTCCAGCTATTTTTTTTTGTTTGTTTTTCATAGAGACTCAGGCTCCTATGTTGCTCAGTCTGGTCTCAACACTTGTTCTCAAGCAATCCTCCCACCTCAGCCTCTCAAAATGTTGGAATTACAGGTGTGAGCCACTACACCCACTCTCTAATACCTTCAGAAAAATGTCCAGGGAGAACCTAGTTTAGATTTTATGTGCAGGTCTTAAATGATCATGGTAGCCGATGTTAGCAGCATAATTTGCTGAGTCTAGGTAATGTACCCACTGATGTCGTCATGGTGACAAGTCAGTGTTGGCCCTGTCCTAACCACAGGGAAGGGGTTCTCCACAGAAAAGCAGAGTTCAGATCTGAGAAGGTAGTTGAGAATGAGTGCTGTATAGTGAATAATAGTAGATTTTTGCCCCATTTTACCCCTTGTATCTTTGTATATACACATACCATTCTAATTATACATATAGTTTCAAAAATACCTCTGCTTCTCTAAATACAACTATACTTTATATATATTTTCAAAAACACCCCTAAGAGAGGTGCAAGGAGGATTTCATTCCTGGGAATGACCTACTTTAATAGCCTGGGTATTTACTGAAGGACTGAAGAATTATAGGCACCTATTTCCAGGCTTGGCATTTTTAGGCAGTATTTAAAACCTCAGTTGACATGAATTTGGTGATTCATGGCATAATAACCACATCCAGAGATCTTGTCTAAACCTGGACCTTGACTCTTGATCCTCACCTTGTGGTTTCTATTTCTTTGCCAATAACGCCCTGGCTTTTCCCCATCTCCCAAAAATCATGCTTTCACTTTGCTGTCTGCTTTGAACAATGTGAAAGACTTGAAGGGGAAATGGTTAAAATTGGCATTTCCCCAAGATTATAACCTACTGGATGCATTTTATAAGGGGTATGATGTTTTGTCTGGCAAAGAATACCTAGAATATAATATTTGAGAGAGAATCAGACTTCCCAAATTTTCTGGCTCATCCAAGACCCAATATTTTATTTATTCATTTAATCATTTTCTCAACAATTTAAAAAAATTGATGGATAATAAGTTACATAGTCGTGGGTACACATGATAACTTAATACATTCATATAATTCATATACATCACATCAGTGTACTTGGATATCCATCACCTTAATATTTGTTCTATCCCAGAAATGTTTGAATTTTCTTCTATCTATTTTGAAATGTACAGTATGTTTTTGTAAACTATAGTCACCTTACTCGTCTATTGAACACTGGAGCTTATTTCTTCTATCAACTTTATATTTGTATCCATTTATCAACTTCTTTGAATCCCCTACTTCTGCTACCCTTGCTGGCTTCTGGTAACCACCAATCTACTCTCTACCTTCCTGAGATCCACTTTTTCTTAGCTCCCTACATACAAGGAGTGAGAACACGTGGTATTTGTCTCTTTGTGTCACTTAACAGAATGACTTCTAGTTCTATTTATGTTACAGTAAAATGACAGGATTTTATTCCTTTTACAGATGTATACTATTCCATTGTATATATATATAACACATTTTCTTTTACCCATTCATTCGTTGATGGGCACTTAGATCGATTCTATATTTTGCTATTGTGAATAGTGCTGTGATAAACATGGGCGTGCAGATAGCTCTTTGATATATTCATTTTCTTTGGAGATATGCCCAGGAGTGGGATTCCTGGATCCTATGGTAGTTCAATTTTTAGTTTTTGAGGAACCTCCAAGCTGTTCTCTGTAGTAGCTGTACTAATTTCCATTCCCACCAACAGTGTACAAGGGTTCCCTTTCTTCCACATCCTCACTAGCTCATATGCTATTGCCTTCGTCTCTTGATAAAAGCCATTTTAACTACCAAGTGAGATATCTCATTGTGGTTTTGATTTGCATTTCTCTTACAATTTGTGATGTTGAATACCTTTATAAGTATGCCTGTTTGCCATTTGTATGGCTTCTTTTGAGAAATGTCTACTCAGATCTTTTGCCCCATTTTTAAGTTGGATTATGTTTTTTTTGTGTGTGTTGTTTGTTTTTTCTATTGAGTTGTTTCTGAGCCCATACATTTCTCCTGTTATTAACCCTCTCAGGTGGTTAGTTATATTTTCTGCCATTCTGTGGTTTTCTTCACTCTGATTACCCCTTTGCTATGCAGAAGTTTTAGCTTGAAATAATCCCATTTGTCTATTTTTACCTTGTTTGCCTATGCTTTTGAGATCTGACATAAAAAAATCTTCACCCAGACCAATGTCCTGGAGTGATTCCTGAATGTTTTCTTCTAGTAGTTTCATGGTTTGAGGTTTTAGATTTAATCTTTAATCATTTTTGATTTGATTTTTGTATATGGTAAGAGAGAAGGCATGTAGTTTCATTCTTCTGCATATAGTTATCTAGTTTTCTTGGCACCATTTATTGAAAAGTCTATCCTTTCCCCCATTATATGTTCTTGGTACCTTTGTTGAAGATGAGTTGGCTGTAAATGTGTGGATTTACATCTGCGTTTCTATTCTGTCCTCAGTTGGTGTATTCTGTCTGTTTTATGCCAGTTTCCCACTGATTTGGTTATTATAGCTTTGTAGTAAAACTGGAAGTCAGGGTAGCGAATAAGCCTCCAGCTTTGTTCCTTTCTTTTGCTCAGGATTGCTTTGATTATTTGGGGTCTTTGTGGTTCCATATACATCTTAAGATTTTTTTCATTTCTGTGGAGAATGTAATTGGATTGCATTTAATTCATACATTGCTTTGAGTAGTAGTATAATTTAACCAATGTTAAGTATTTCAGTTCATGAATCTGGAATACCTTTCATTTTGTTGTGTCCTTTTGAATTTCTTTCCCAATATTTTAGTATGGTATTTCTTTATCTCTTTGCTTTTGTCTTCAATAAATTTTAGTTTAGGGATGCAGAATTTGGCCTTTTCAAATTCTGACTCCCAGTCCTCGAGGATTGCAAGGTATAGGTATAAGAATGTTTCTAAAAATGAAGTTTCATTATTTCCTCTGCTTAGATAGTATAGCTTGACTGAACTTCTGCTTTTCTCATATAGTATTATTTGAGGCCACAAGTAATGTTCAATATCGTGCTATTTGTCTTGGGGCTGAGTCCAAAGATTTAACAAACCATCGGATAGCCAGTTTTACTGCTACTGTATAACAAAACTTTTCAAATAATTATTTAGGGATGGGAATAATTATCTGCTCTGCTTTGCACCCAACATTATCTCAGCTATTTCCATATGTTAGGGCCTGTTACTTAAATTGCCTCATTCTTAGGTATAAATTACTCAGGAATTTTTCAGCCGTAGATGACAGAAACCCATCTCAAAACTGCTTTAACAAAATCAAAGTGGGTGGTGGGGTGCAAATGTGTATTTCAGAGGAAGGAAGATTATCTCCACTTCTACAAGTACATGCTAGATTGGTCACTGATGGACAGAATCATCAATTTATTAGTGAAGCATAACTTGTGTCAAACAAGACAAGCCGGGTCAAGCATTTGTAGACGCTTTGAGGTACTAAGGCAACATTCAACTGGAGATGTTCAAAACTTACCTGGTTTTCATCAGTGATTGTCCCCATGTCAGAGGAGATTCCAACTGCTATGGAGGCGTTACAGAGGAATCTATTTATAATTGGAGAACTTTAATAAATACTCCTGCAGACTTCTATTTTGAAGGAACTATTCATTGATCTTTGTGGAACATAACTGAAAGCCAGCTTGTTAGCCAGCTATTTTCCAGCAAGAGGGAGGACAAGGCAGGAAGATGCTCTGACTGTTTGAATAACTTCACAAATCTGGTGTAATCCCAAGATGGCACCCAGGTTCAGTAAGTAGATAAAACCAGTTGCAGCTTCAAGTTTGTATCAAAACAAAGAAAAATTTGCCAAACTTTGAGGAATAAGAAAGGGCAATGGGAAGACCACGATCTATCAGAAAATGGCCAGGGAGCTGAGGAATTATGGAAAACTCAGGAAATCAGCATGTGTTCCAGAAAAGCCATTTACCAATGAGCTTCAGTGGGGCCATTCTCTGAAGATCTCTCCATCTTGTTTCCTCAGAGAAAGAGATAGCTCATCACAGTATGTTCAACTGATCAAGAACATCTCAGTTTACATAATTGGAATGCAAACTAAAAATTATACATATGCCAGTTACCATGAGCTTAGTCACCATGATTGCTAAATATACCTCCCATTTCATCATCTCTTTGGCATTAGAAATCCCTACAAACTTTAGGATTTTTCTCTTAAAGCAAATACTGAAGATAAAAGAATTAGCTTCATTATGCTATCTTTATCAAATAGCACATAATTTATACAGACTCGGTGGAAATTCTGCCAGTGAACAACTTTTTGTTTCAAATCATCAAGCCCCTTTGAAAGTATGGACTAAATATCCTTGCTCTTACTATTCTCTATGCAGCCACTTTCTTCTAGGTTAACAATGCCAGTGCAGATGATTTGATTTCTGTATTGATTTACACATTTTCCTGTCTTACACTCAGGTGAAAATCAGTTGGATATATATCTGATGGCTTTACAAAAATTATTTACAAAAGTAATTGCATATAATACATGCTTATGCTGAAGTATGCCCTTAAAACTTTTAGTGGAAATGTCTATTCAGGTCCCTTGCTCATTTTCTAATTGGGTTTCCTGTTTTCTTAATATTGAGTTGTTTGAGTTCCTTCTGTATTTTGGATACAACCCTTGTCAGATGTAGCGACTTGCAGCTGTTTTTTCCCAATCTGTGTGTTGTTTCTGCATGCTGTTGGTTGCTTCATTGGCTACGTAGAAGCTTTTAGTTTGATGTAATCCCATTTGTCTATTTTGCTTTGTTGCCTGTGCTTTTGGGGTCACATCCAAAACCATTGCCCAGAGAGTGTTATAGTTTTTCCTTCCTGTGTTTTCTTCCAGTAAGTCAGAGTTTTGCATTACATTTGAATCTTTAATTCATTTTACCATTTTAGGTCTGTATGTGGTGTGAGATATGGGTCCAATTTTATTCTTCTGCAGAAATTTCTGCTTTCTCCCAACACTATTTATTGAAGAGACTGTCCTATTTCTATTGCATATTCTGGTACCTTTGTTGAAAATCAATTTGACTGTATAGTAGTAGGTTACCCCCTGTGACTCTCTATTCCACTCCATTGGTCAATGTGTCTTTTTTTTTTTTTTTCCAATACCATGTTGTTTTGATTGCTATAGCTTTGTAGAATACTTTGAAATCTGGTGGTGTGATACCTCCAGCTTTGTCCTTTTAGTTCATGATTGACCTTGGTTGTTTGGAGGTTTTTGTGGATCCATATGAATTTTTGTTTTGTTTTGTTTTTTTGAGACGGAGTCTCTATGGTCCAAACTGGAGTGCAAGTGGTGTCGATCAGGGGCTCACTGCAACCTCCGGCCTCCCAGCTTCAAGTTATTCTTGTCCCTCAGCCTCCCAAGTAGCTGGGATTACAGGTGAGTGCCACCATGCTCATTGATTTTGTATTTTTAGCAGAGATGGGTTTTACCATGTTGCCAGGGTTGGTCTTCAACTCCTGACCTCAGGTGATCCTCCCACCTCAGTCTCCAAAAGTGCTGAGATTACAGGTGTAAGCCACCATGCCCAGCCCTATATGAAGTTTTGGATTTTTTTTATTTCTATGAAAAGTGATGTTGGGATTTTCTATAGGATTGCGCTTGAATTTGTATATCACTTTGGGTAGTATAGACATTTTAGTAATATTAGTTCTTCTGAACCATGAACATGAAATATCTTTCATTTATTTGTGTCTTATTCAGTTTATTTCATCAATATCTTATAGTTTTCTATTGGATAAGTCTTTTGTCTCCTTGGTTAAATCTGTTGCCAATTTCTTTTTCCTGCTTAATTGCTCTGTCTAGGACTTCCAATTCCATGTCGAGTGGGCATCCTTGTCTTGTTCCAGATCTTGGGGGAAAGGCTTTCAGTTATTCACTGCTGAGTGACTGTTAGCTGTGAGCTTCTGGATAGCTTTATTGTTGAGATACCTTTCTTCTATACCTAATTTGGTGATTGTTTTTATGATTAAGGGATGTTGAATTTTGTCAAATTTTTTCTGCTTCTGATGAGATGATCATATGATTTTTGTCATTTATTCTGTTAATGGTATGCATCATTTATTGACTTGCATATGTTGAACCTCCTTGCCTTCCAGGGATCAAGACATTTCAAAAGAATACATATAAATAGCCAACAGATATAATGAAAAATACTCAATATTGCTAATCATTAGGGAAATGCAAATTAAAGCTATAATGAGACATCATCTCACACTGGTCAGAATGGCTTTTATCAAAAATATGAAAGATAAATGTTGTCAAGAATGTGGAGAAAAGGGAACCCTTGTACAATGTTGGTGGGAATGTAGTATAGTCAATATGGAAAACAGTATGGAAGTTCTTCAAAAAACTAAACATAAAATTGCCATATTATTTTGAAATCCCACTTCTGGGTATTTATCAAAAAGGTTTAAAATCAGTTTGTCAAAGAGCTGTCTATACCCCATGTCCATTGCAGCACCATTCACAATAGCAAGTTACAGAATCAATTGCTCATCTACAAATGAGTGGATAAAGACAATGTTGCATACTTACAGAAAGGAATACTATGAAGCCTTAAAAAAGAAAGACATTCTCGGCTGGGCATGGTGGCTCACACCTGTAATCCTGGCACTTTGGGAGGCCGAGGTAGATGGATCACTTGAGGTCAGGAGTTTGAGACCAGTCTGGCCAACATGGTGAAACCCCATCTCTACTAAAAATACAAAAATTAGCCAGGCATGGTGGTGGGTGCCTGTAATCCCAGCTACCAGGAGACTGAGGCAGGAGACTCGCTTGAACCGGGAGGTGGAGGCTGCAGTGAGCCGAAAGCTCACGCCACTGCACTCCAGCCTGGGTGACAGAGTGAGACTCAGTCTCAAAAAACAAACAAACAAACAAAAACAACAACAGAAAAGAAAGACATTCTGACATTTGTGACAACATAGATGGAATTAGAGAATATTATGCTAAGTGAATTAAGTCAGGTTCAGGAAGGCAAATACTGCAAGTTCTCACATATATGTGGAATCTAAAACCCATAGAAGCAGAAGGTAGAATGGTGGTTACAGAGGCTGGGGGTTGTGGGGAAGGGGGAGATGGTGATCAAAGGGCATCAGATTATAGTCAGACAGGAGGATTTTAAAAATACTTTTGAGTTCTATTGCATAGCATGGTGAATATAGTTAATAATAGAGTATTGTACATTTCAAAATTGCCAATAGAGTACATTTCAAATGTTCTCACCACAAAAATGTTAAGTATTTGAGGTACTGGATATGTTAACCAGCTTGATTTAATTATTCCACATTGTATTCAGTTCTGCAAACATCACTTGGTATCCCATAAATTTAATTATAAATTATCAATTTACAATTTCAAAACTGAAGTAAGAAGGGGATTTATGGACCCATAGAGCTAAGTTAGGTCAATAGGATTAAGGTGTGGCTGGATCAGATGTCATCAGTACTCTGCCTTCCTTTCTAGCCTTTTATTCCTTCTCAAACATTCTTTTTTTTTTTTTATTTTTATTTGAGACACAATCTTGCTCTGTCACCCAGGCTGGAGCACGGCTTGATCTTGGCTCACTGCAACTTCTGCCTCCCGGGCTCAAGTGATTCTCTTGCCTCACCCTCTTGAGTAGCTGGGATTACAGGTGCCCGCCACCACGCCTGGCTAATTTTTTGTATTTTTGTGAGACGGGATTTCACCATGTTGGCCAGCCTGCTCTCCAACTCCTCAGGTGATCCGCTTCCTCAGGTGATCCGGTCCTTGGCCTCCCAAAGTGCTGGGATTACAGGTATGAGCCATCATGCCCGGAAAGGGTTTCTTAATGAGAGCTGATGGCATGGGATTTGAACTGGCAGGAAATAAAGTGGCAGGTACTCCTTTGGGTGGCTGCATCAGCAAGACTGGAATCAGGGAGTTGAGACGAGGTGGGACAGGCAGGAGGAGCCAACTCTCACTTCCTCCTTCTGTCCCCATTTGTCTTTTTTCACGCTTCGAGCAGATACCTGTCATCCTTTTGTCATCTAATATTGTATCATAAGCATTTTCCATGTTGCTAATGTATTTTCTTAATAAGCTTTTTATTTTGAATAATTTTAGATTTACAGAGAATTGATGAAGACGGAACAGAGAGTTCTTGTATTCCTCCCCGCTTGCTTCTCCTGATGTTCTCATCTCACATGACTGTGGTCAATTGTCACACCAAGAAACCACTCTTGGTATGTTACTATTTTTATTTTTGAGACAGGGTCTCACTCTGTCTTCCAGGCTGGAGTGCCGTGGCACAATTTCAGCTCACTGCAACCTCTCCACCTCCCAGGCTCGCTTTCATCCTCCCACCTCCTTCAGCCCTCCTCCTGAGTAGCCAGGACTACAGGCAAAATTAAATGGGCGGGTAGCATGCCTGTAGTCCTAGCTACTTGGGTGGCTGGAGTAGTTAGGAAGAATCCCGCTTTGAACCCAGGAGGCGGAGGTTACAGTGAGCCAAGATCCCACCAAGACTCCAGCCTGGCGACAGAGCAAGACTCTTTTTTTTTTTTTTTTGAGACAAAGCTGAAACAGTAACTGGGAAAGTAACAGGTACGGGAACCACCATGAACAAAAAACATTAGAGGCAGAAACAAGCTCTCTTTTAGTTGGCCCCTGGGACAGTTTACCTTCTCCCCCCACAGAGTAGCTGACCAACACTGGAGGAACCATGGCAAAGAGTTTAAAAGCCTGGAGTGGGAAGATTAGGTGTGCTGGGGAGAGACGGGTGCTGAGAAGGAGCTAAGAGGCATGGCTGGAGACAGAGATAGAGAGATAGATGTGGAGAGCAAAGTGACTTGGCACCACTGCTTTTGGCTGGAGGGTAGTCAGATACTATAAAATAATCCCTACTAATTGTAAAAATTCATGGACTATAGAAGGGAACATCCTCAGCTCCTTTCACCACTGTTTTTGTTTGTTTTTAACCACTCTTAACAATCTGGTGTATTTCTTCACATGCTTTCTTCCAGTGCATGCAAACCATAAGAATACAAGCTTACAGGACACCAGGCAACACCAGCCTCCTAAGCCTGAACCTCTCTGCCACTGGCTGCTTTGTCCCTGTGCTGGTTCTCCTTCTAACCTCCAGGTGGGAATTCTCTTTCCCCTTCTCTCTCTCTCTCTCTCTTTTTTTTTTGATTGAGTCAAAGTCTCACTCTGTCACCAGGCTGGAGTGCAGTGGTGTGATCTCGCTCACTGCAACCTCCGCCTCCCAGGTTCAAGCTGCATTCTTGTGCCTCAGCCTCCAAGGCTGGGACTACAGGCATGCACCACCACACCTGGCTAATTTTTGTTATTTAGTAGAGATGGATGACCACGTTGGCCTGTGGCTGGTCTCGACTCCTCCTGACCTCAGGTGATCTTATCCGCCGGCCTCCCAGTGTTAATGGCAGGCTGATTACTTGGCTCGCTCCCCTTCCTCCTTCTGAAAAGAAGGTGGATCTCAAGGCTCAGTCCTGCTCTTCCCTCCACATCCTTTGCTCTTGCGGGTCTCTCCTCTTCCATGCAGATGCTCCCCTGATCTCCTCTTCAATACCAGACTTCTCTCCGGTTCCAGGTCCTGATTTTGCTATTACTTCTGCTGACATCTCTGCCTTTATCTCATACCCACCACTGCTCATAAAGATTTGTCAACCAATTGTGAGTCAGTCATTTGTCCCAGTTTCCTTTGCTTTCCATTTTATCACTGGCATCTGTGTATACTCAAAGTCATGGGCCTGTAAATATCGGCCTTATCCTTGACTTTTCTCATTACCATCCAGCTCTAACTGGTTCTTCTCCTGTAATATCTTTTCTCCTCCATCCCATCATTTCATACTCTATTTTTACCACTTAGATCATGATAGACGCCATGAATCTGTCCCTACTCCAAATTGGCCCCTACAGCTGCTACATGAACCTTTATAAAATGCTATTTACATGTTAATCCTCTCTTCCTCCTGAACACAGAATTTCACCTTCTTGCTTATCTGCCACTGTCCCACTTCTAATCCTGGTAAATATACCTCCCACCATCTAGCACCAAACTGTCTTCCTAGACTCACCTCCTGCTTTTCCCACACCTGTATTCCACTCCAGCCCCAATCATTTAGTTATTGGTCTCTTAAAACTCTTTGCATTTGCTGATTCCTGGGTCTTCTTTCCTGAGCCACTAACTCAATCTGAAATTTTGATCTCCTTTTCTTTGAACTTGTTCAAGCACTTTTTTTCCCAGCTCAAATCCCAGTCAAGCCCTGTCTCTTTCAAGAAGGATTTTTTTTAGCTGGGCGTGGTGGCTCATACTTGTAATCCCAGTGCTTTGGGAGTCTGAGGTGGGAGGGATTGCTTGAGCCCTGAGTTGAGACCAGCCTGGACAACATAGTGGGACCCCATCTCACACACACACACACACACACACACACACACACACACACACACAGAGCATTTGTTGACCACCTCCACAGTCCATGGAATTGACCCTTCCAAAACCTGAGGCCAATGCTTATTGATAGACTGGATTGATATATACACATTATATATTATCTCTTTGGCCTCCTGAGTTTCCTGCAGAGACTCCTACCTTCTATTTACCTCTATTTCTCTATTTATCTTCAGTGCCTGGCACAGGATCTGGACATCATAGATGTTCAATAACTTTTGAAAAAATGATTTATATATTTAGAGACAGGGTCTCTCTCTGTCACCTAGGCTGGAGTGCAGTGGCACGTATCATAGCTCACAATGCAGCCTTGAATTCCTTGGTCAGCCATCCTCCAGCCTCAGTCTCCCAGGTAGCTAGGACTACAGGTGCAGGCCACCACACCTGGCTAACTTTTTACTTTTCATAGAGATGGGGTCTGGCTATGTTGCCTGCTGGAGTCTTGAACTCCTGGCCTCAAGCATTCCTCCTGCTTTGTCCCTCCCAAAGTGTTAGGATTACAGGCATGAGCCACCATGCCCAGTCTCACTAGCTTTGCGTGGAACGACATGCTTTATGTATGGTTTAGCTGGGTTTGAAGGCAAGAAGATAAAGTTTGGGGAATAAACAAGGGAGATGTTATAGGAATGGATGAAGGATAAACTGTATTGGGGCACAAAGGGTTAAAGGAGAGGCAAAACTGGGTTTGGGGATTAAGATCACAGAAGAGGGATAAGAGTATGAGATTGTGTGAGACTGTCCCACATGTCATTGGCAGTGCTCAAGAGGGACCATCTGGATGTGGTCATGAGGTTGTTGCGAGAACCATATGGGCCCCTAGGCTAGAGAGAAAATTAGAGTTGGCCTCCCTCAGATCTACCAAGGCAGACAACCCAATGAATTACTTACTTAATTTGACTCTGAGGAGGCTCAAAGAAGCTCCTCCTGAAGGCCTAGCTGCTTGTTTCCACAAAGGTCAAGACAGGGAAGTATTTGTTTACTTACTGATTCATTCAGAAAAGTATTTATTGAACATATACCATGCACGAGGCATTGAGAACATAGAGATTCTCGGTTTTCCCCAAGGAGTTCCTAGTCTAGTGGGGAAACAAAGACATAAAAAAGTAAATGCAACAGCAAAATGCATGGAGGAAGAATCCTGTGTGGGATATTATGGGGCACACAAAGCAGGGAGGGGATAAGTTCACCCTGAGGAGATAGAAAAGGCTTCAGGGAGGCAACTTGAGCTGAGCCCTAAATCTGAGTAGATATCTACCAGGTTGATGGGAATAAAGGACAGTTGGGGAGAGGGTGGGCATTCTTGGGCAAACAGACAGCAAGAGTTGCAGGAGCTGATGAAATTTCAGGAAAATTCATGAATTTGGGGTCAGGAAGAGATATGATGTGGTTGCACAGAAACAGGAGAATCAATGAGGAGACATGTTTGGTGTGCTGGGAGAGATAAGAAAGGCCTGCAGCAAGTAGGGGAAGCAGAATGGAGATGGGCAGGTGGAAGTCAATGGAAAGAAGTGGAATGGTCAGGACTCCATTGGAAGTTTAATTGGTGATGACAGGAAGAGAAAGAGAAAGAGTAGACTATGTGTGAGAGAGAGCAGAAGAGAAGGAAAGATTGGTCATTGTTACTCCCCGCTTCCTGAAGCTGGGGCAGCAACTAGGTATATGGTGTGTGTGTGTGTGTGTGTGTGTGTGGTGTGTGTGTATTTGCTGAGATGTGGGACACATAAGGATTCAGATATTGCTTGGTTTTGAAAACTAAGTCTCGAGGTGCTTTTGGGAATCATGTCACTTAATTTTCCACCCTTTGCATCTGTGAA
>JAKGGE010000487.1:0-23285 GCA_023748175.1 Hoolock leuconedys | reverse complement strand
TTGTCCATCACAAATGATTCCAGAACACTGCAGCTGGGTTCTGAGTGTTTGTCCCTCACGAAGGATTCCAGAACACAGTGGTTGGGTTCTGAGTGCTTGTCCCTCACATGGGATTCCAGAACACAGTGGCTGGGTACTGAGTGTTTGTCCCTCTGATATGATACCAGAACACTGCTGGGTTCTGAGTGTTTGTCCCTCACATGGGATTCCAGAACACTGCAGCTGGGTTCTGAGTGTTTGTCCCTCACAAAGGATTCTAGAACACTGCTGCTGGGTTCTGGAGTGTTTGTCCCTCAGATAGGATTCCAGAACACTGCTCCTGGGTTCTGAGTGTTTGTCCTCACATAGGATTCCAGAACACAGTGGCTGGGTACTGAGTGTTTGTCCCTCACAAAGGATTCCAGAACACTGCTGTTGGGTTCTGAGTGCTTGTCCCTCACATAGGATTCAGAACACTGCTGGGTTCTGAGTGTTTGTCCCTCACATGGGATTCCAGAACACTGCTGGGTACTGAGTGTTTGTCCCTCACAAAGGATTCCAGAACACTGCTGGGTTCTGAGTGTTTGTCCCTCACATGGGATTCCAGAACACTGCAGCTGGGTTCTGAGTGTTTGTCCCTCACATAGGATTCCAGAACACTGCTGCTGGGTTCTGAGTGTTTGTCCCTCACATAGATTCCAGAACACAGTGGCTGGGTACTGAGTGTTTGTCCCTCACATGGGATTCCAGAACACTGCTGCTGGGTTCTGAGTGCTTGTCCCTCACATAGATTCCAGAACACTGCTGCTGGGTTCTGGAGTGTTTGTCCCTCACATAGGATTCCAGAACACTGCTGGGTTCTGGAGTGTTTGTCCCTCACATAGGATTCCAGAACACTGCTGGGTTCTGAGTGTTTGTCCCTCAGATAGGATACCAGAACACTGCTGGGTTCTGAGTGTTTGTCCCTCACATAGAATTCCAGAACACTGCTGGGTTCTGAGTGTTTGTCCCTCAGAATATATTCCAGAACACAGTGGCTGGGTACTGAGTGTTTGTCCCTCACATAGGATTCCAGAACACTGCTGCTGGGTTCTGGAGTGTTTGTCCCTCACATGGGATTCCAGAACACTGCTGCTGGATTCTGAATGTTTGTCCCTCATATAGGATTCCAGAACACTGCTGTTGGGTACTGAGTGTTTGTCCCTCACATAGGATTCCAGAACACTGCTGCTGGGTTCTGGAGTGTTTGTCCTCACATAGGATTCAGAACACTGCTGCTGGGTTCTGAGTGTTTGTCCCTCACAAAGGATTCTGGAAAACTGCTGCTGGTTTCTGGGTGTTTGTCCCTCATATAGGATTCCAGAACGCTGCTGCTGTGTTCTGAGTCTTTGTCACTCACATAGGATTCCAGAACATGGCAGCTGGGATCTCAGTGCCCTTCACCCAGGATTTCAGAACACTGCAGCTGGGTTCTGAGTGTTTGTCCCTCAACAGGATTCCAGAACACTGCAGCTGGGTTCTGAGTGTTTGTCCCTCACATAGGATTCCAGAACACTGCTGCTGTGTTCTGAGTGTTTGTCCCTCACATATGATTCCAGAACACTGCTTTTTTGATTCTGATTGTTTGTCCATCAGATTTGATTCTGGAACACTGCTGCTGGATTCTGAATGTTTGTCCCTCACATAGATTCTAGAACACTGCTGCTGGATTCTGAATGTTTGTCCATCACAAAGGATTCTAGAACACTGCTGCTGGATTCTGAATGTTTGTCCATCAGATATGATTCCAGAACACTGCTGCTGGTTTCTGAGTGTTTGTCCCTCACATAGATTCCAGAACACAGTGGCTGGGTACTGAGTGTTTGTCCCTCACATAGGATTCAGAACACTGCTGCTGGGTTCTGGAGTGTTTGTCCCTCACATAGATTCCAGAACACAGTGGCTGGGTACTGAGTGTTTGTCCTCACATAGGATTCCAGAACACTGCTGCTGGGTTTCTGAATGTTTGTGCCTCAGATAGGATTCCAGGACCCAGTGGATGCTTTCTGTATGTTTGTCCCCCACATAGGATACCAGAACACTGTCACGAAGTTCTGAATGTTTGGCACTGACATAGGATTCCAGAACACTGCTGCTGGCTTCTGAGTGTTTGTCCCTCACATAGGATTCCAGAACACTGCTGCTGGGTACTGAGTGTTTGTCCCTCACATAGGATTCCAGAACACTGCTGCTGGGTTCTGGAGTGTTTGTCCCTCACATGGGATTCCAGAACACTGCTGCTGGATTCTGAATGTTTGTCCCTCACATAGGATTCAGAACACTGCTCCTGGGTTCTGAGTGTTTGTCCCTCACATAGATTCCAGAACACTGCAGCTGGGTTCTGAGTGCTTGTCCCTCACATGGGATTCCAGAACACTGCTGCTGGGTTCTGGAGTGTTTGTCCCTCACAAAGGATTCTAGAACACTGCTGCTGGTTTCTAGTGTTTGTCCCTCACATAGGATTCCAGAACACTGCTGCTGGATTCTGAATGTTTGTCCCTCACATAGGATTCCAGAACCCAACTGCTGGGTTCTGAGTGTTTGTCCCTCACATAGGATTCCAGAACACTGCTGCTGGGTTCTGATGTTTGTCCCTCACATAGGATTCCAGAGCACTGCTGGGTTCTGAGTGCTTGTCCCTCACATAGATTCCAGAACACTGCTGGGTTCTGAGTGTTTGTCCATCACAAATGATTCCAGAACACTGCTGCTGGGTTCCGAGTGTTTGTCCTCACATAGGATTACAGAACACTTCTATGAGGGTCTGAATGTTTGTCCCTCACATAGATTCCAGAACACTGCTGGGTTCTGAGTGTTTGTCCCTCACATGGGATTCCAGAACACTGCTGCCGTGTTCTGAAAGTTTGTCCCTCACAAAGGATTCTAGAACTCTGCACCTGGCTTCCTATGGTTTGTCCATCACATAGGATTCCAGAACACTGTTGCTGGGTTCTGAGTGTTTGTCCGTCACATAGGATTCCAGAACACTGCTGCTGGGTTCTGGAGTGTTTGTCCCTCACAAAGGATTCTAGAACACAGCTGTTGGTTTTGAGTGGTTGTCCCTCCCATGGGATTCCAGAACCACTGCTGCTGGGTTCTGTTTGTTTGTCCCTCACAAAGGATTCCAGAACACTGCTGCTGGGTTCTGAGTGTTTGTCCTCACATGGGATTCCAGAACACTGCTGTTGGGTTCTGAGTGTTTGTCCCTCACAAAGGATTCCAGAACACTGCTGCTGGGTTCTGGAGTGTTTGTCCCTCAGATAGGATACCAGAACACTGCTGCTGGGTTCTGGAGTGTTTGTCCCTCACATAGGATTCCCGAACACTTCTGCTGGGTTCTGAGTGTCCCTCACATAGATTCCAGAACACTGCTGCTGGGTTCTGGAGTGTTTGTCCCTCACATAGGATTCCAGAACACTGCAGCTGGGTTCTGAGTGCTTGTCCCTCACATAGATTCCAGAACACTGCTGCTGGGTTCTGGAGTGTTTGTCCCTCACATAGGGTTCAAGAACACTGCTGCTGGGTTCTGAGTGCTTGTCCCTCACATGGGATTCCAGAACACTGCAGCTGGGTTCTGAGTGTCCATCACAAAGGACTCCAGAACACAGCTGCTGGGTTCCGAGTTTTTGTCCCTCACATAGGATTCCAGAACACTGCTGGGTTCTCATTGTGTGTCCCTCACATAGGATTCCAGAATGCTGCTATGAGGTTCTGATATTTTGTCTCTCACAAAGATTCCAGAACACTGCTGCTGGGTTCTGAGTGTTTTTCCCTCACATAGGATTCCAGAACACTGCTGCTGGGTTCTGGAGTGTTTGTCCCTCACATAGATTCCAGAACACTGCTGTTGGGTTCTGAGTGTTTGTCCCTCACAAAGGATTCTAGAACACTGCTGCTGGGTTCTGGAGTGTTTGTCCCTCACATAGAATTCCAGAACACTGCTGCTGGGTTCTGAGTGTTTGTCCCTCACAAAGGATTCCAGAACACTGCCGCTGGGTTGTGTGTGTTTGTCCCTCAGATAGGATACCAGAACACTGCTGCTGGGTTCTGAGTGTTTGTCCTCACATAGATTCCAGAACACTGCAGCTGGGTACTGAGTGTTTTTCCCTCAGATAGGATACCAGAACACTGCTGCTGGGTTCTGAGTGTTTGTCCCTCACATAGGATTCCAGAACACAGCTCCTGGGTTCTGAGTGTTTGTCCCTCACATAGGATTCCAGAACACTGCTGTTGGGTTCTGAGTGTTTGTCCCTCACATAGGATTCCAGAACACTGCTGCTGGGTTCTGGAGTGTTTGTCCTCACATAGGTTTCCAGAACAGTGCTTCTGGTTTCTGAGTGTTTGTTCCTCACATAGGATTCCAGAACACTGCTGCTGGGTTCTGAGTGTTTGTCCCTCACATAGATTCCAGAACACTGCTGGGTTCTGAGTTTTTGTCCCTCATGACGGATTCTAGAACACTGCTGTTGGGTTCTGAGTGTTTGTCCCTCAGATAGGATACCAGAACACTGCTGCTGGTTCTGAGTGTTTGTCCCTCACATAGATTCCAGAACACTGCTGCTGGGTTCTGGAGTGTTTGTCCTCACATAGGATTCCAGAACACTGACTGCTCTTGGGTTCTGAGTGCTTGTCCCTCACATAGAATTCCAGAACACTGCTGCTGGGTTCTGGAGTGTTTGTCCATCACAAATGATTCCAGAACACTGCTGTTGGGTTCTGAGTTTTTGTCCTTCACATAGGATTCCAGAACACTGATGCTCTTGGGTTCTGAGTGTTTGTCCCTCACATAGAATTCCAGAACACTGCTGCTGGGTTCTTGAGTGTTTGTCCTCACATAGGATTCCAGAACACTGCTGGGTTCTGGAGTGTTTGTCCATCAGATATGATTCCAGAACACTGCTGCTGGGTTTTGAGTGTTTGTCCCTCACATAGGATTCCAGAACACTGCTGCTGGGTTCTGAGTGTTTGTCCTCACAAAGCATTCTAGAACACTGCTCTGGGTTCTGAGTGTTTGTCCCTCACATAGGATTCCAGAACACTGCTGCTGGGTTCTGTTTGTTTGTCCCTCACATAGAATTCCAGAACACTGCTGCAGTGGACTCAATGTGTGTCCCTCACATAAGATTCCAGAACACTGCTGCTGGGTTCTGAGTGTTTGTCCCTCCCATGGGATTCCACAACTCTGCTGCTGGGTTCAGAGTGTTTTTTCCTCATAATAGATTCCAGAACACAACTGCTGGGTTCTGGAGTGTTTGTCCCTCACATAGAATTCCAGAACACTGCTGCTGCTGGGTTCTGAGTGTTTGTTCCTCACATAGGATTCCAGAACACTGCTGCTGGGTTCTGGAATGTTTGTCCCTCACATAGGTTTCCAGAACAGTGCTTCTGGTTTCTGAATGTTTGTCCCTGACATAGGATTCCAGAACACTGGCTGCTGGGTTCTGTTTGTTTGTCGCTCAGATAGGATTCCAGAACACAGTGGCTGGGTTCTGAGTGTTTGTCCCTCACATAGAATTCCAGAACACTGCTGCTGGGTTCTGGAGTGTTTGTCCTCACATAGATTCCAGAACACTGCAATGAGGTTCTGAGTGTTTGTCCCTCACATAGAATTCCAGAACACTGCTGCTGGGTTCTGAATGTTTGTCCCTCACAAAGGATTCCAGAACACTGCTGCTGGGTTCTGGAGTGTTTGTCCCTCACATAGATTCGAGAACCCTGCTGCTGCTGGTTTCTGAGTGTTTGTCCCTCACATAGAATTCCAGAACACTGCTGCTGGGTTCTGAGTTTTGTCCCTCACAAAGGATTCCAGAACACTGCTGCTGGGTACTGAGTGTTTGTCCTCACATAGGATTCCAGAACACAGTGGCTGGGTACTGAGTGTTTGTCCTCAGATAGGATACCAGAACACTGCTGTTGGTTTCTGAGTGTTTGTCCCTCACATAGGATTCCAGAACACTGCTGCTGAGTTCTGGAGTGTTTGTCCATCACAAAGGATTCTAGAACACTGCTGTTGTGGTTTCTGAGTGTTTGTCCCTCACATAGAATTCCAGAACACCGCTGGGTTCTGAGTGTTTGTCCTTCACATAGGATTCCAGAACACTGTAATGAGGTTCTGAGTGTTTGTCCCTCACTTAGAATTCCATA
The DNA here is from genome assembly GCA_023748175.1 of Hoolock leuconedys. NCBI lineage: Eukaryota > Metazoa > Chordata > Mammalia > Primates > Hylobatidae > Hoolock > Hoolock leuconedys. The sequence goes on along the minus strand of JAKGGE010000487.1, from coordinate 17,123 downwards.
ACTCTGCTGCTGGGTTCTGAGTGTTTGTCCCTCACAAAGGATTCCAGAACACTGCTGGGTTCTGAGTGTTTTTCCTCACATAGGATTCCAGAACACTGCTGCTGGGTTTAGTGTTTTTTCCTCACTTAGGATTCCAGAACACTGCTGCTGAGTTCTGAGTGTTTGTCCCTCACAAAGGATTCTAGAACACTGCTGCTGGTTTCTGAATGTTTGTCCCTCACATAGATTCCAGAACACTGCTGGGTTCTGAGTGTCCCTCACATAGATTCCAGAACACTGCTGCTGGTTTCTTAGTGTCTGTCCCTCACATTCAATTCCAGAACACTGCAATGAGGTTCTGAATTTTGTCCCTCACATAGGATTCCAGAACACTGTTACTGTGCTCTGGGTGTTTGTCCCTCACGCAGGATTCTAGGACGCTGTTGCTGGGTTCTGAATTTTGTCCCTCACAAAGGATTCCAGAAAAGCGCTGCTGGTTTTTGAGTGTTTGTCCCTCACCTAGGATTACAGAACACTTCTAGGAGTGTCTGAATATTTCTTCCTAAGATAGAATTCCAGAACACAGTGGCTGCGTTCTGAGAGATTTTCCCTCACATAGGGTTCCAGAACACTGCTGTTGGGTTCTGAGTGCTTGTCCTCACAAAGGATTCCAGAACACTGCTGCTGGGTTCTGAGTTTTTGTCCCTCACATAGGGTTCAAGAACACTGCCGCTGGGTTGTGAGTGTTTGTCCCTCACATAGGATTCCTGAACACTTCTGCTGGGTTCTGAATGTTTGTCCCTCACATAGATTCCAGAACACTGCAATGAGGTTCTGAATGTTTGTCCCTCACATAGGATTCCAGAACACTGCTTCTGGGTTCTGAGTTTTTGTCCCTCACATAAGATTCCAGAACACTGCAATGAGGTTCTGAATGTTTGTCCCTCACATAGATTCGAGAATGCTGCTGCTGGTTTCTGAGTGTTTGTCCCTCACATGGGATTCCAGAACACTGCTGTTGGGTTCTGAGTGTTTGTCCTCACATAGGATTCCAGAACACTGCTATGAGGTTCTGACTGTCCATCACAAATGATTCCAGAACACTGCTATGAGGTTCTGAGTGTCCCTCACATAGGATTCCAGAACAGTGCTGATGGGTTATGTTTGTCCCTCACATGGGATTCCAGAACACAGTGGCTGGGTTCTGAGTGTTTGTCCCTCACATAGGATTCCAGAACAGTGCTGATGGGTTATGTTTGTCCCTCACATAGGAATCCAGAACACAGTGGCTGTGTACTGAGTGTTAATGTCCCTCACATGGGATTCCAGAACAGTGCTGATGGGTTATGTTTGTCCATCACATAGGATTCCAGAACACTGCTGCTGGTTTCTGAGTGTCCCTCACATAGGATTCCAGAACACTGCTGCTGGGTTCTGAGTGTTTGTCCCTCACATAGGATTCCAGAACACTGCTGCTGGGTTCTGAGTGTTCCTCACATAGGATTCCACATCACTGCTACAAGGGTCTGAATGTTTGTCCCTCACATAGCATTCCATAACACTGATTCAAGGGTCTGAATGTTTGTCCATCAGATATGATTCCAGAACACTGCTCCTGGGTTCTGAGTGTTTCTTCCTCACAAAGGATTATAGGACATTGCTACCGGATTCTGAGTGTTTGTCCCTCACATAGAATTCCAGAACACTGCTGGGTTCTGAGTGTCCCTCACATAGATTCCAGAACACTGCTGTTGGGTTCTGAGTGCTTGTCCCTCACATAGGATTCCAGAACACTGCTGCTGGGTTCTGGAGTGTTTGTCCCTCACAAAGGATTCCAGAACACTGCTGCTGGGTTCTGGAGTGCTTGTCCTCACATAGGATTCCAGAACAGTGCTGATGGGTTATGCTTGTCCCTCACATGGGATTCCAGAACAGTGCTGATGGGTTATGTTTGTCCCTCAGATAGGATACTAGAACACTGCTGGGTTCTGAGTGTCCCTCACATAGATTCCAGAACACTGCTGCTGGGTTCTGAGTGTTTGTCCTCACATAGATTCCAGAACACTGCTGGGTTATGTTTGTCCCTCACATAGCATTCCATAACACTGATTCAAGGGTCTGAGTGTTTGTCCCTCACATAGGATTCCAGAACACTGCTGCTGGATTCCGAGTGATTGTCCCTCACATAGGATTCAGAACACTGCTTCTGGGTTCTGAGTGTTTGTCCCTCACATAGCATTCCATAACACTGATTCAAGGGTCTGAAGCTTGTCCCTCACATGGATTCCAGAACACAGTAGCTGGGTTCTGAGTATTTGTCCCTCATGTAGGAATCCAGAACACTGCTGCAGTGTTCTGAGTGTTTATCCCTCTCATAGGATATTACATGAATGCTGCTGGGTTCTGAGTGCTTGTCCCTTGCATGGGATTCCAGAACACAGTGGCTGGGTACTGAGTGTTTGTCCTCACATAGGATTCCAGAACACTGCTGCTGGGTTCTGGAGTGTTTGTCCCTCACATAGGATTCCAGAACACTGCTGTTGGGTTCTGGTGTTTGTCCCGCACATAGGATTCCAGAACACTGCTGTCAGGGTCTGAATCCTTGTCCCACACTTAGGATTCCAGAACACTGCTGTTGGGTTTTGAGTGTCTGTCCTCACATAGGTTTCCAGATCACTGCTGCTGGGTTCTGAGTGTTTGTCCCTCAGATAGGATACCAGAACACTGCTGTTGGGTTCTGAGTGTCCCTCACATAGATTCCAGAACACAGTGGCTGGGTACTGAGTGTTTGTCCCTCACATAGATTCCAGAACACTGCTGTTGGGTTCTGAGTGCTTGTCCCTCACATAGATTCCAGAACACAACTGCTGGGTTCTGTTTGTTTGTCCCTCACATAGAATCTATTAAGTTTATTTTATTCTTTCTGTAGGACAAATATATATATATATATATATATATATATATATATATATATATATATATATATATATATATATATATATATATATATATATATATATATATATATATATATATATATATATATATATATATATATATATATATATATATATATATATATATATATATATATATATATATATATATATATATATATATATATATATATATATATATATATATATATATATATATATATATATATATATATATATATATATATATATATATATATATATATATATATATATATATATATATATATATATATATATATATATATATATATATATATATATATATATATATATATATATATATATATATATATATATATATATATATATATATATATATATATATATATATATATATATATATATATATATATATATATATATATATATATATATATATATATATATATATATATATATATATATATATATATATATATATATGGTATAAAATATATATATAGTATAAATATATATATTCCCACTGAAATTCTTATCTGGAATGAGTGCTTTTTTGACCAGTTATAACAACTGCAATCTTGATTACTGCAGTTCCACAGGATTCATTCTTGTATTTGACAAGAAATCCTATCAAAATCTATTATAGATGAATCAACTTGCTTAACTGACATGAAAAAGGACTACTTTTTGTCCAAACTATGATTGAATTTAACAATAATGTTTAGACCCATATTATCTATTTTAATATATATTATGCTATAAAATAGATCTTCAGAAATATTTAAAATGTAACCCTATCTGGTCTTTTCTCCTGACATTTGTAACACCTAATACTTCTAATAATGTAAATGTTGACAATTCTACCCTACTAGAAATCTGTTACAATCTATAATTGCATCCATATTTACTTAATTGGAAGTCTTTAAAATTACATAAATATTCTAAAATTTCTTTGAGTTGTTCTTAACCAGGGACAATTTTACACACACACACCACACCTCCATACCCCAGAAGGGTATTTGACAATGTTTAGAGAAACTTTTGTTTGTCAGGATTGAGGGTGGGGGTGCGACTGGCATTTAGTGGGTAGATGGCAGAGATTCTGCTAACATCCTATGATGTAGAAGGCAGCCCTCTCACAACAAAGACAAACCAACACACATTTCAGTAATACTGAGGTTGAAAACACACAATTTACTTTCAGCTTGCGTCTTCTGTGGATAAAACATAAGACAATACCTTGTGAAATATATTATTTAAAACTAAATATTACTTATTCTGAAATATTCTACATAAATATGAATAAACTCAATTTGGAATAAGAACAAATAGAAAACAGCTAAACTGAACATAGTAGAATTTATGAACGTAAAGGTATGCTGTTTATATACTGAATCAGAGTTTTCTAGAAAGTAATATTGTTTACACATTTTTCCAGAATGTAACTTCTATTTTCCAAAACACATAGTCAAGAAGTTCTTACAGGGGGTGGAGCCAAGACAGCCAAATAGGAACAGCTCTGGTCTACAGCTCCCAGTGTGAGCGATGCAGAAGATGGGTGATTTCTGCATTTCCATCTGAGGTACCGGGTTCATCTCATTAGAGAGTGTCAGACAGTGAGCGCAGGATATTAGGTGAAGTGCACTGTGTGTGAGCTGAAGCAGGGCAACGCATTGCCTCACTCAGGAAGTGCAAGGGGTCAGAGAGTTCTCTTTCCTAGTCAAAGAAGTGGGTGACAGATGGCACCTGGAAAATCAGGTCACTGCCACCCTAATACTGCACTTTTCTGATGGGCTTAAAAAATGGCACAGCAAGAGACTATATCCTGCATCTGGCTTGGAGGGTCCTACGCCCACGGAGTCTGATTGCTAGCAGAGCAGTCTGAGATTAAACTGCAATGCGGCAGCGAGGCTGGGGGAGGGGCGCTGCCATTGCCCAGGCTAGATTAGGTAAACAAAGTAGCTAGGAAGCTTGAACTGGTTGGAGCCCACCACAGCTCAAGGAGGCCTGCCTGCCTCTGTACGCTCCACCTCTAGGGGCAGGGCATAGACAAATAAAAAGACAGCAGTAACCGCTAGAGACTTAAATGTCTCTGTCTGACAGCTTTGAAGAGAGTAGTAGTTCTCCCAGCACACAGCTAGAGATCTGAGAACAGGCAGACTGCCTCCTCAAGTGGGTCCTTGACCCTCGAGCAGCCTAACTGGGAGGCACCCCCCAGTAGGGGCAGTCTGACACCTCACAGGGCCGGGTACTCCTCTGAGACAAAAATTGCAGAGGAAAGATCAGGCAGCAGCATTCGCAGTTCACAAAAATCCACTGTGCTGTAGCCACCATTGCTGACACTCAGGAAAACAGGGTCTGGAGTGGACCTCTAGCAAACTCCAACAGACCTGCAGCTAAGGGTCCTGTCTGTTAGAAGGAAAACTAACAAATAGAAAGGACATCCACACCAAAAACCCATCTGTACATCACTGTCATCAAAGACCAAAAGTAGATAAAACCACAAAGATGGGGGAAAAACAGAGCAGAAAAACTGGAAATTCTAAAAAGCAGAGCACCTCTCCTCCTTCAAAGGAACACACTTCCTCACCAGCAATGGAGAAAGCTGGACAGAGAATGACTTTGACGAGTTGAGAGAAGAAGGCTTCAGATGATCAAACTACTCCGAGCGACAGGAGGAAATTAATGCCAAAGGCAAAGAAGTTAAAAACTTTGAAAAAGAATTAGACAAATATATAACTAGAATAACCAATATAGAGAAGTGCTTAAAGGAGCTGATGGAGCTGAAAGCCAAGGCTCAAGAACTACACGAAAATGCAGCAGCCTCAGGAGCCAATGCGATCAACTAGAAGAAAGGGTATCAGTGATGGAAGATGAAATGAATGAAATGAAGCAAGAAGGGAAGTCTAGAGAATAAAGAATAAAAAGAAATGAACAAAGCCTCCAAAAATATGGTAATATGTGAAAAGATCAAATCTACATCTGATTGGTGTACCCAAAAATGACGGGGAGAAAGGAACCAAGTTGGAAAACATTCTGCAGCATATTATCCAGGAGAACTTCCCCAATCTAGCAAGGGAGGCCAACATACAGATTCAGAAAATACAGAGAATGCCACAAAGATACTCCTCGAGAAGAGCAACTCCAAGACACATAATTGTCAGATTCATCAAAGTTGAAATGAAGGAAAAATGTTAAGAGCAGCCAGAGGAGAGCATTTTAAGCCACCCACAAAGGGAAGCCCATCAGACTAACAGCAGATATCTTGGCAGAAACTCTACAAGCCACAAGAGAGTGGGGGCCAATATTCAACATTCTTCAAGGAAAGAATTTTCTACCCAGAATTTCATACCCAGCCAAACTAAGCTTCATAAGTGAAGGAGAAATAAAATACTTTACAGACAAGCAAATCCTGAGAGATTTTGTCACCACCAAGCCTGCCCTAAAAGAGCTTCTGAAGGAAGCACTAAACGTGGAAAGGAAAAACCGGCACCAGCCACTGCAAAATCATGCCAAATTGTAAAGACCATCAAGGCTAGGAAGAAACTGCATCAACTAATGAGTAAAATAACAAGCTAACATCATGACAGGATCACATTCACACATAACAATATTAACTTTAAATGTAAATGGACTAAATGCTCCAAAGAAAAGACAAGACTGGCAAATTGGATAAAGAGTCAAGATCCATCAATGTGTTGTATTCAGGAAACACATTTCACATGCAGAGACACACATAGGCTCAAAATAAAAGGATGTAGGAAGATCTACCAAGCAAATGGAAAACAAAAAAAGGCAGGGCTGGCAATCCTAGTCTCTGATAAAACAGACTTTAAACTAATAAATGTCAAAAGAGACAAAGAAGGCCATTACTTAATGGTAAAGGGATCAATTCAACAAGAAGAGCTAACTATCCTAAATATATATGCACCCAATAGAGGAGCACCCAGATTCATAAGCAAGTCCTGAGTGACCTACAAAGAGACTCAGATGCCCACACAATAATAATAGGAGACTTTAACACCTCACTGTCAACATTAGATAGATCAACGAGACAGAAAGTTAACAAGGATACTCAGGAATTGAACTCAGCTCTGCACCAAGCAGACCTAACAGACATCTACCGAACTATCCACCCCAAATCAACAGAATATACATTTTTTTCAGCACCACCCTACACCTATTCCAAAATTGACCACATAGTTGGAAGTAAAGCTCTCCTCAGCAAATATAAAAGAACAGCAATTACAACAAACTGTTTCTCAGGCCACAGTGCAATCAAACCAGAACTCAGGATTGAGAAACTCACTCAAAACTGCCCAACTACATGGAAACTGAACAACCTGCTCCTGAATGACTACTGGGTACATAACAAAATGAAGGCGGAAATAAAGATGTTCTTTGAAACCAACGAGAACAAAGACACAACATAACAGAATCTCTGGGACACATTCAAAGCAGTGTGTAGAGGGAAATTTATAGCACTAAATACCCACAAGAGAAAGCAGGAAAGATCTAAAATTGACAGCCTAACATCACAATTAAAATAACTAGAAAAGCAGGAGCAAACACATTCAAAAGCTAGCAGAAGGCAAGAAATAACTAAAATCAGAGCAGACATCATCACTGGCCATCAGAGAAATGCAAATCAAAACCACAGTGAGATACCATCTCACACCAGTTAGAATGGCCATCATTAAAAAAGCAGGAAACAACAGGTGCTGGAGAGGATGTGGAGAAATAGGAACACTTTTACACTGTTGGTGGGACTGTAAACTAGTTCAACCATTGTGGAAGTCAGTGTGGCGATTCCTCAGGGATCTAGAACTAGAAATACCATTTGACCCAGCCATCCCATTACTGGGTATATACCCAAAGGACTATAAATCATGCTGCTATAAAGACACATGCTCAATGCATGTTTATTATGCACTATTCATCAATAGCAAAGAGTTGGAACCAACTCAAATGTCCAACAACAATATACTGGATTAAGAAAATGTGGCACATATACACCATGGAATACTATGCAGCCATAAAAAATGATGAGTTCATGTCCTTGTAGGGACATGGATGAAACTGGAAAACATCATTCTCAGTAAACTATCACAAGGACAAAAAACCAAACACCGCATGTTCTCACTCATAGGTGGGAATTGAACAATGAGAACTCATGGACACAGGAAGGGGAACATCACATTCGGGACTGTTGTGGGGTGGGGAGTGGAGGGACAGCATTAGAGATATACCCACGCTGAATGACAAGTTAATGGGTGCAGGAAATCAACATGGCACATGGATACATATGTAACAAACCTGCACACATTGCGACTTGAAAATTTAAAACCTAAAGTATAAAAAAAAATATATATATAAAAAAAAATAAAAAATAAAAAATAAAAAATAAAAAAAAATAATAAAAAATAAAATAAAATCAGAGCAGAACTGAAGGAAATAGGACACAAAAAACTCTTCCAAAAATTAATGAATCCAGGAGCTGGTTTTTCGAAAAGATCAACAAAATTGATAGACCACTAGCAAGACTAATAAAGAAGAGAAAAGAATCAAATAGATGCAATAAAAAATGATGAAGGGGATATCACCACTGATCCCACAGAAATACAAACTACCATCAGAGAATACTACAAACACCTCTATGCAAATAAACTAGAAAATCTAGAGGAAATGGATAAATTCCTCAACACATACACCCTCCCAAGACTAAACCAGGAAGAAGTTGAATCTCTGAATAGACCAATAACAGGCTCTGAAATTGTGGCAATAATCAATAGCTTACCAATAAAAAAGAGTCCAGGACCAGATGGATTCACAGCTGTATTCTACCAGAGATACAAGAAGGAACTGGTACTATTCCTTCTGAAACTATTCCAATCAATAGAAAAAGGGGGAATCCTCCCTAACTCATTTTATGAGACCAGCATCATCCTGAAACGAAAGACTGGCAGGGACACAACAAAAAAAGAGAATTTTAGACCAATATCCTTGATGAACATCGATACAAAAATCCTCAATAAAATATGGGCAAGCCTAATACAGTAGCACATCAAGAAGCTTATCCACCATGATCAAGTGGGCTTCATCCCTGGGATGCAAGGCTGGTTCAACATAGGAAAATCAATAAATGTAATCCAGCATATAAACAGAACCAAAGACAAAAACCACATGATTATCTCAACAGATGCAGAAAAGGCCTTTAACAAAAATTCAACAACCCTTCATGCTAAAAAGTCTCAATAAATTAGGTATTGATGGGATGTATCTCAAAATAATAAGAGCTATCTATGACAAACCCACAGCCAATATCTTACTGAATGGACAAAAACTGGAAGCATTCCCTTTGAATACTGGCACAAGACAGGGATGCCCTCTCTCACTACTCCTATTCAGCATAGTGTTGGAAGTTCTGGCCAGGGCAATCAGGCAGGAGAAGGAAGTAAAGGGTATTCAATTAGGAAAAGAGGAAGTCAAATTGTGCCTGTTTGCAGATGACACGATTGTATATATAGAAAACCCCATTGTCTCAGCCCAAAACATCCTTAAGCTGATAAGCAACTTCAGCAAAGTCTCAGGATACAAAATCAATGTACAAAAATCAAAAGCATTCCTATACACCAATAAAAGACAAACAGAGAGCCAAATCATGAGTGAACTCCCATTTACAATTGCTTCAAAGAGAATAAAATACCTAGGAATCCAACGTACAGGGGACGTGAAGGACCTCTTCAAGGAGAACTACAAACTACTGCTGAATGAAATAAAAGAGGATACAAACAAATGGAAGAACATTCCATGCTCATGGGTTCGAAGAATCTATATCGTGAAAATGGCCACACTTCCCAAGGTAATTTATAGATTCAATGCCATCCCCATCAATCTACCAATGACTTTCTTCACGGAATTGGAAAAAACTACTTTGAAGTTCATATGGAACCAAAAAAGAGCCTGCATCACCAAGTCAATCCTAACCCAAAAGAACAAAGCTGGAGGCATCACACTACCTGATTCAAACTATACTACAAGGCTACAGTAACCAAAACAGCATGCTACTGATACCAAAACAGAGATATAGATCAATGGAACAGAACAGAGCCCTCAGAAATAATGCCGCATGTCTACAACTATCTGATCTTTGACAAACCTGACAAAAACAATCAATGGGGAAAGGATTCCCTATTTAATAAATAGTGCTCAGAAAACTGGCTAGCCATATGTAGAAAGCTGAAACTGGATCCCTTCCTTACACCTTATACAAAAATTAATTCAAGATGGATTAAAGACTTACATGTTAGAACTAAAATCATAAAAACCCTGGAAGAAAGCCTAGGCATTTCCATTCAGGACATAGGCATAGGCAGGGTCTTCATGTCTAAAACACCAAAAGGAACGGCAAGAAAAGCCAAAATTGACAGATGGGATCTAATTAAACTAAAAGTTTCTGCACAGCAAAAGAAACTACCATCAGATGAACAGGTAACCTTTAAAATGGGAGAAAATTTTCACAACCTACTCATTTGACAAAGGGCTGATATCCAGAATCCACAATGAACTCAAACAAATTTACAACAAAAAAACAAACAACCCCATCAAAAAATGGGCAAAGGAAATGAGCAGACACTTTTCCAAAGAAGACATTTATGCAGCCAAAAAACACATGCAAAAATGCTCATCATCACTGGCCATCAGATAAATGCAAAGAAAACCACAATGAGATACCATCTCACACCAGTTAGAATGGCCATCATTAAAAAGTCAGGAAACAACAGGTGCTGGAGAGGATGTGGAGAAATAGGGATACTTTTACACTGTTGGCGAGACTGTAAACTAGTTCAACCATTGTGGAGGTCAGCGTGGCAATTCCTCAGGGATCTAGAACTAGAAATACCATTTGACCCAGCCATCCCATTACTGGGTATATACCCAAAGGACTATAAATCATGCTGCTATAAAGACAATGCACACGTATGTTTATTGCAGCACTCTTCACAATAGCAAAGACTTGGAACCAACCCAAATGTCCAACAACGATAGACTGGATTAAGAAAATGTGGCACATATATACCATGGAATACTATGCAGCCATAAAAAATGATGAGTTCATGTCCTTTGTAGGGACATGGATGAAAATGGAAATCATTATTCTCAGTAAACTATCGCAAGGACAAAAAAACAAATACCGCATATTCTCACTCATAGGTGGGAATTGAACAATGAGAACACATGGACACAGGAAGGGGAACATCACACTCCTGGGATTGTTGTGGGGTGGGGGGAGGGGAGAGGGACAGCATTAGGAGATACACCTAATGCTAAATGACGAGTTAATGGGTGCAGCACACCAACATGGCACTTGGATACATATGTAACAAACCTGCACATTGTGCACATGTACCCTAAAACTTAAAGTACAATAAAAAAACAGAATGTAAAAATAAATAAATAAATAAAGTATATGAGTCCAGAAACAAACAAAAAAAATAAGTTCTTACAAAGGCATCTCAGTTTAATGAGTTTTCACAATGTGTTGTAGAACAGGCACAACTGTTTTGAATTGTCACAACCACTCACTTCCATCAAACTTGGCAGAGTGGAGCATATTCATAGAGAAAAAACATAGGTATCTGGTTCTGATTAGTGAGTGAAGTTTTAGAATACATCTGCCATCATGCATGCACACATAAGGCATGGGTAAAAGCATTTGGACACTAAGAGGCAATAATTATATCTAGGACTAACTTCTGTACAGTGGAAGTTCTGTATAACCAAGAGCTCTTCCAAAAATGTACCCAGGCACGCACATCAATACACTGTGCAAATTCTTCAGATTTAACCTGGATACAGTAAAACTTGAAGATGACCAACAGAATTGTGTATTCCTTTGTTATTTATATATCTGAACATCTAATATTTCTTGGTCAGTTTCACATAAAAAGCTACATTAATAATGTGGTTTAAATATTACATAATAATCTGAGAAAAAAAACTGTGGCATATTTTAATAAAACTTTCTATTTACAATGCTGATCTATGTAACACTGAAGTGTTCTGCTCCAAAAATTCAGGATCTTTTATTGCTGAATGGTTAGTCATTACAGGGGAAAATCATGACACCCAGTGACCAAAGACTTTCAATGCTGCATAAATTCTTGTGTCCTCTGTTCTTTATCACACTTATAAATTAATTTATCGATAAACTAAATCATTTATGTATTAAAATATGCATTACTGAAATAGGTAATGTGTTCACGAATGCTTTTATATTTTTACATGTGTGTGTGAAAACTATTTCCGAAATTTGAAAACTGCAGATGCTAATGTGCTTTGCGTGCATATGTGGCATCTGCCTCAACATAACCACATGAATGTATTTCTTAAACACATACACTCATTTACAAAGAATCTCCTATTCTGGCTGGGCGCAATGGCTCATGCCTGTAATCCCAGCACTTTGGGAGACCGAGGCAGGTGGATCACGAGGTCAGGAGATTGAGACCATCCTGGCTAACACGGTGAAACCCTGTCTCTACTAAAAATACAAAAATACTAGCGGGGCATGGTGGCGGGTGCCTGTAGACCCAGCTACTCGGGAAGCTGGGCAGGAGAATGGTGTGAACCCAGGAGGCAGAGCTTGCAGTGAGCCGAGATCGCGCCACTGCACTCCAGCCTGGGCGACAGAGCAAGATGCCATCTCAGAAAATAAAACAAAAACTAAAATTAAAACAAAGAATCTCCTAGTCTATACTCATGATTACAACACATTCTGTGCTAGCCCACTTTTTTTCCTTTTAAAAAGCCCTCAAAGGAAAACAAAATGAATCACTTTACCTGTTGAGCTAATAATGGACATGGACCTTATTTACATCTACATATTAAGGAAGACATTGCATAAGGAGATCTTTATGACAGGTAAGTTTATTTATACCTGTGCTGCTTCCCTTTCATTGGCCAATTTTACTTATTTCCCTTCTTGATTTAATTACTACTATAAACCTGGGAAGCTATATAGTAATAGTGGTGAAAGATAAGTTCAGATTCCAACCTTGTCACATAATTAATTTGTAACTTTCAGCAAGTTCTTTAAGCTCCTGAAATTCAAGTATCTTTATGTGAAATGAGATTATTCTTTATTTGAAATATAAACAAATTCCTACCTACTCCTTGAGCGAAGATTCTCTACCCCATGCATATACATTTATATATCCATAAAGTGGCTAGCACAGGGCTTGCAGGTTTTTGTTTGTTTGTTTTGACACAAGGTCTCACTCTGCCATCCAGGCTGGAGTGCAGTGGCATGGTCATAGCTCACTGCAGCTACTACTTCCTGGGCCCAAGAGACATTCCTGCCTTGGCCTGCCAAGAAGCTGGGACCAAAGGTATGTGCATCCACCCGCAGCTTATAATACTTTTTTTGTAGTGAAGGGGTCTCAATAGGTTGTCCAGCCTGGTCTCAAACTCCTAGCTTCAAGCAGTCCTTCAATATGTTGATAACCTGCTTATTTGCAATCCATCCAAAAATGCCTCAGACCTATATTACAACTCTTTAGACATCGGCCTCTTGTGGTTATAAAGTCTTTCCTTCCAAAGGTCGAATCGTCTCTCAGGAGGTTTGATTCTTGAGACTAACATTCATCCCAGGGCCCAAAGATCTCTCAGACCACAGCAAAAATCTTATCCTAAACATGGACATTCCATCCACTAAACATCAGCTGTAGTCCTTTCTTTGAATGGTAGGTTTCTGTCACATTTGGATAACCCAGTAAGGACTTATAGCAAAACCTCTTTATGAGGCACTGCAAGGATGAGGGGAGGAACTCCTAAATTGCAGCCTTGAAATGGACAATGTTCTAAAAACCCTCAGATGAGCCCCCGTCCTGGCCTTGCCAGATCTTACAAAGCATCTTTACTTGTTCGTAGCTGAGAGAAGGTATACAGCCCTTGGAGTCCTCACTCAGCCATGGGACCCTCCCAGTGGCCAATTAGCTACTTGTCAAAAATCCTTTACCCAGTGGCATGGGGATGGCTACCATGCCTCTGAGTGCTAGTGTGTGTGGCTCTCCTGGTTGTGGAGGCCTCCGAGCTAACTCTGGGCCAAGGAATAACTGTCTACACCCCACATCAAGTAATGAATGTCCCAACCTGGGAAGGCTCCTCTCTCCACTGGATCTCACAGAGCCATATAAGCAAATTTCAACACTCCCTTCCTATGGTACCAGAATTGAGTATTAGGCTCTGCCAACCCTTATTCCTGGCATGCTGTTATCAAACCCAAATGTGGAGGGACCACTTGAACATTCTTGCTTGGAAACCATAGATCTAACCTGTAATGTTAGACCAGACCTCCAGGATACTCCCCTTATAGATTCAGAGGCCACATGGTACACAGAGGGCAGTGGCTTTGTGATAGGTAGAACCCAACTGTCAGGATATGCTACTATTAACCTAACTGAAATCACAGAATTTGGACCTCTGGCAGGAAGTAGCACCTCAGCCCAAAAGGCTGAGCTCATTGCTCTTACCTGTGCCTTACAATTAGGGGCAGGCGTGAGGCTTAATATTTACACAGACTCAGCCTATGTCTTTCATGCAGTGCATGCCCATGCAGCCATTTGGCAGGAAAGAGGACTTTTAATGGCCTGAAATGCTTCAATTAAACATGTTCCTGAAATCATGGCCCTGTTGGAGGCAGTTACACTTCCCCCACAGGTAACTATCATTCACTGCAAAGCCCATCAGAGAAGCAATGATGAAATCTCTATCGGGAACACCTGGGCTGACAAATAAGTAAAAGTGGCTGCCAGGTAACCCCTTCAGTCTGTCTTCGCTCCTAGCCTAACTTCCCTGTCTCCACACTATACAGAGGGGGAAGCCCAAAAAGCTCTAGAAAGACGTTTCTCCCATACCTCAGAGGGTTGGCTAAAAAGTCCTAATGGCAAACTCTTGCTCCCAGGAGCCTCACAATGGAAGTTGCTAAATAGCGTACACCAATTGACTCATCTAGGGGCTAAGGCCCTCCAAGATCTAATAAAGTCGCTGTTCACCAGCACGGGGAATAGCCCAAGCTCTACGGGCCATCTCACGGGCATGTCCCACCTGATGCCAAATAAACCCGGAGAGACCACACAAACATCCCCAAATCCTTCAACCCACTCTAAGACGAGGAACCCTACCACAAGAAGACTGGCAAATATATTTTACACACATGCATCATGCAATGTGTGTATTTGTTAGTCAGGTATTTGTTAGTCAGGTATTTGTTAGTCTTTGTAGACACCATCACTGGATGGATAAAGGCCCTTCCCACCAAAAACTGAAAGTGGGCTCCCAGTCACCTCTGCCCTTAGACCACATTCTTCCTTGTTTTAGACTCCTTCATGCCCTACAGTCAGACAATGTCCCCACTTTCATTTCTTAAAATGAGGGACCCTAGGTCCCTCCCATAACACGTCAGAATTCTGGGAGATACAAGTCAAGTTGACATTTCGATGGGGACACAGCCAAACCATATCGAGCTACATGAAGTTAAAACCAGGTACTATGGGTGTTCACTTGATTTTTGGTTCTCATGAAATTTCATTTTATTTTGTCTCTATGAAAACTACAAAACTTAGCCAGCTGTGGTGGTGCACATTTGTAATCCCAGCTACTCGGGAGGCTGGGGCAAGAGAAGCACTTGAACCGAGGAGGTGGATGTTATATTGAACCGAGATGGTGACACTGCACTCCAGCTTGGGCCTGAACAACAGAGTGAGATGAGAATCTGTCAAAAAAATTTTTTTCTTTTTTTTTCAGAGAATCAGTGAAGCTCTCCAGATCAAATATGATCTGCATGCGTCTTGGCATCCACAATCTTCTGGGAAGGTGGAGACAGCCAATCAAACCAGAAAAAGCACTTCACAAAGTTAATACATGAAACCCAACCATTATGGTCAACTTTACTCCCCATTGTACTCTTAAGAGCCTGTGTCACCCCAAAATCTGAAGCCCATCTAGCCCTTTTGAGATTCTCTGTGGAAGATCTTTCTTCCAAACAGACCTTTTGTTAGACCCAAAGAGACATTATCTCATGCAATATGTTATGTCCCTGGGACAAACCATCAACGCCATCAATCATTATCAAAGTCTTCATAGCCTGGCCCCTCTTTTTCAGGAAACACTCACCCTAACCTTATGCCTGAAGACTAGGTATACCTTAAAACTCTCCCACAGGACAAAAGGCCACTGGAGCCAGTTTGGACTGGACCATACCAAGTTCTCCTTATGACCCCGACAGCTGTTCAGCTCAAAAGCCTCTGCAAGTGGATGTACTGCTCCAGGGTCAAGGTGGCACCAGCGCCTGACACAGAATGCACCACCTGCACCTGCGAACCAGTTGGAGATGTTTGTCTATTGTTCAGGAGGGACACAAACAGGCAATATCCACCTTAATACTTAGAAGAAGCAAAAGTAGAAACCCCTGGTAAACCCATCAGATCTCCTGAGGCCTGTTGACTATCACGAGATTAGTACAGGAAAGACCAGCTCCCATGATTCAATTACCTTCCCCTAGGTCCCTCCCATAACACGTCGGAATTCTGGGAGATACAAGTCAAGTTGAGATTTTGGTGGGGACACAGCCAAACCATATCAAGCTACATGAAGTTAAAACCAGGTGCTATGGGTGTTCACTTGATTTTTGGTTCTCATGGAGATGTTTTTTTCTGTGTAGATAGTTGTTAAATTGGTGTCCTTGGTGGGGGGCCAGGGGGACAGTCAGTGAAGCATTCTATTCTACTGTCTTTCTCCTCCTGTAGATCTGTAGTATATTTTGAAATATATCTTTGTAGTATATTTTGAAGTCAGGTAGTGTGACGCCTCCTTGTGTGTTCTTCTGTGGGCCCAGTTTGTGGAGTCCTAATGCAATTACAATAATAACATCAAAGATCACTGATCAGAAATCATCATAACAGATATAATCATGTTGGAAAAGTTGGAAATATTGTGAGAATTACCAAAATGTGACACAGGGACATGAAGGGGGCACATGCTGTTGGAAAAAATGACACTGACATGCTAGACAGTTGCCAGAAAACTTCAATTTATAAAAAACATACAATATCTATAAACACAAAAAATGTGCATCACGATAAAATGAGGTCGACCTGTACCTGCCAGTACCCAGGTAATAAGTTTACTAGGAATAAGTAATAA
>JAKGGE010001167.1:0-28988 GCA_023748175.1 Hoolock leuconedys | reverse complement strand
GGACACAGAATGCACCACCTGCACCTGTGAACCAGTTGGAGATGTTTGTCTATTGTTCAGGGAGGGACACAAACAGGCACATCCACCTTAATACTTTAGAAGAAGCAAAAGTAGAAACCCCTGGTAAAACCCATCAGACTCTGAGGCCTGCTGACTATCAATGAGCTCAGTACAGGAAACACCAGCTCCCATGATTCAATTACCTTCCCAGGTCCCCCATAACACGCCTTCGGAATTTGGGAGATACAAGTCAAGTTGAGATTTTGGGACACACAAACCATTCAAGCTACATGAAGTTAAAACCAGGTGCTATGGGTGTTCACTTCTTGATTTTTGGTTCTCATGGAGATGTTTTTTCTGTGTAGATAGTTGTTAAATTTGTCCCTTGGTGGGGGGCCAGGGGACAGTCAGTGAAGCATTCATTCTACTGTCTTTCTCCTCCGTAGATCTGTAGTATATTTTGAAATATATCTAGTATATTTTGAAGTCAGGTAGTGTGACTTTGTGTGTTCCTTCTGTGGGCCCAGTTTGTGGAGTCCCAATGTACTGCCAATAATAACATCAAAGATCACCGATCAGAAATCATCATAACAGATATAATCATGTTGGTGTTGGAAATATTGTGAGAATTACCAAAATGTGACACAGGGGACATGAAGGCAATACATGCTGTTGAAAAAATGACACTGACATGCTAGACAGTTGCCAGAAAACTTCAATTTATAAAACATAATAATATCTAAAACAATAAAAAAAAAATGTGCATCAATGATAAAATGATGGTCGACCTGAAAATTCGCCAGTACCCAGGTATTAAAAGTTTACTAGGAATAAGTAATAATAGCTAGAAAAATCCTCTCCTGGTCCTCCATGTGTCCTCCCAGGAAGCTTATATACCATGTCCTGCAGAACCCAAATTTGTCTTTTTCCCAGCATGCCTCTCTCCCTCAGGATCATTCATGCACTGCCTGAACATTGCACACAGCCTGGTGGCTGACCACCGCCTATCCCTTCAAGTCTTAGCTTAAACATCATCCATCAGGGCCTCTCTCCTGTTCCCATAACTTCCTATCCTCCTATTATGTACTTGAATATACCATATTATACTATTTATTTAACTGATTGCCAAGCACCACTATACTTTAAAATCCGTGGAGGTTTAGGCAGTGGCTCACGCCTAGCAATCCCAGCACTTTGGGAGGCCAAGGCGGGAGGATTGCTTAAGCCCAGGAGTTCAAGACCAGCCTGGGCATATGGCTGCAGACCCTCAACTCTACAAAAAATATATAAATTAGCCAGGTGTGGTGGTGCATACCCCAGTCCCCAGCTACCAGGAGGCTGAAAGGGGAGGATCGCTGAGCCCAGGAGGTCAAGACTGTGCAGTGAGTCAGTGATCATAAGCACTGCACTCCAGCGGAGGAAAGAGCAAGACCATGTCTCTAAATAAATAACAATAACAATGATACAATAACAATAACAATAACATTCATGAGGTCAGGGAACTGTGATTGTCTTAATTCACATGATATTCCCTCCAGCACAATGCACATTGTAAGCATCCCTTCAACAAGTGTTTGGATGAATGAATATATGCTATGGATAGTTAGAGAAAATGAAGATTGATAAGAACTAGAGCAAAAGAAAGTACACTGCATGAAGGAGGTGCTGTTTGATTTGGAACTCTTTATAAAGACGATTTCACAAAAGGGAAGGAGCAGATTAAATTATGCTCACAGGTAGAGGAAAAATACTTTGACTTCCATCCAACAGCATGGAGGCCATTCAAACAAACAGTAAGTAAATTGGTGAATAAATTCATCGAATGAATACAAAATAAATAAGTGAATGGTTTTCTTGATGAAAGGTAACAAGTACGATGAATGAAAGGCATTTTCTCTGAAAAAATGTAACTAGCTCCCTTTATCCATAGCCCCAAACACCTGGTCATTGAGTATGCATGGGAGTGGGTGGGGAGTTACTGACAGGTCACAAGAAACCAGAACATTTCCACATCTCTCGTCATTTCCAACATCCTCCAACCCTCCTTCACCTGGATGTTTTGTTATTTTAAGATGTCCAGGAATCTAGAAAAACCTTTTCCCAATTGCTTTGTGGGTTTTTATATATGTTCAAAGGAGGTTTTTTCCCACACAGTTCTCAATTGAACACAAAAAGAAATACTCTTCTACTGAAGGTATATCCAGAACTGAGCTGACTGACAGTTATTCAAAGCCAATCTCAAAACATTTTTCTTAGATGTCATCATTTCTGAGCTTGACCTTCTTTTCAAATGCTCTGATTATCCTGGAATTTTTTATTATTTCATTTGCAATTCTCCTGACTAGTCCTGATTAATAGGGGGATATGAGCCTGTTTGAAAAATTCAATACATTATGCTCTAGTCTAATATATCCCTCAGCAACTCTTGCAAACCCACATTGCAGCATTCACGCTGATTCTCTCCTCAGGCTTGAGGGGCTGGGAGGGGAGAAGGAAGAGAAAGAAAACCAGCTTCCTTTGGCTGCTTCTCAACAATAGCTCCAGCTTCCTAGCCCCTCAAAAAAAAAAAAAAAAAAAATCTTACATAGTTGTTCTAACCAAGAAAGTATGCATAGCTTCCCACAGATTGGATAGTGTGGAGATTTGAGAAAAGTGTGTACTTCCCATTTTCATTTTTACCCCCAAATGCTTTGGGTGCAGTATAACTTCCACCCACATATAATAGTAGTTTCAATGTCCAAACTGAAGATTGGGAACAGGGAGCAGTCTTTGAGCAAAGGTATTTAATTTAGAGGAAACAACATCAAATGACACCCAAGCCTGCTGTTTGGGCCGTCTTTTGATTGGGCTACCAATTTGATTCCAATCTCTCTCAGCAGAGCACCAGTTGGACCCCTGAGCTGCCGAGATTAGATATTAGCAGACAACACAAGGAACCTTCCACTTGGTAAGTTGGAGAACCAAAGGAGCCTGAATCCCAGCTCACAGTTGCCAAGAAACTCTTATATGATGCAGGTGCAAATCACTCTTTTTCTTCCCCTCTTTAAATCTGTGACTCATTAAAAATATGTATTTTGTAAGGGGATTAAATTCAAAACATCTAAAGTGGGGGAAATCCACAACTCCCAAATATGCTTTAACTTGGTTTCGATTTTGATTGTTTCTGTTTTCTAAGTTGGGAAAGAGGCTGCTTGTCGGTGGGATGACAGAAAGGGCAGGAGAGAGTTGGAAATTACTTCGAAGGGCCCCAGACCCCTTCATCAGCAGCCATAATTGTGGAAAGTAACCTGAAGATGCCAAACAACAGGAAATTATCAGAAGAATCTGTCAGCACAATCAACTGCTATTTTCATTGTTCTTGGCAAATTTATACAGTCGAGGCAGAACACCTTGGCTGGCCCAGCCCAGGTTTGACTCAATTGCCAGGGGAGAGGAGTCGTCATTTGCCTCGGAGGGATTTCCTCCATTCGCTCCTCAAAACATGTGGGTTTCCACTCCTTTTCCTCTCCGCAGGAAATGGCAGGACAGTGAGACGCAAAATAAAATGAGTTCACTTCCAAGAGGTTGCCTCCCAAGAGGCCACCTAAAAATAACTGTCTTGTGAGAGGTTGTTACAACCAAGATTCCTATACTGTCCAGAAAACAACGTTTCAAAGGCACAATGATTTCCACCTCCGCCCTTCCCCTTCCAAGCACAGTGCACATTAAAATAAAAAGCCATGGGAGCCGAGAGAAGTAATCAAGTCCCGTCTTCTTGAGGTAGGAATGTCACTCCTCTCACCTTTGCAGTCTCCTTGGAGTATAACCTTCCCAAATCCTGTTCCCGACAAGTGAAAGGTGAAGTTGGAATATCAGCAAGAGATGTCAGAGCCCGTCTCCCCTGGTTCTTCCTGGCTGCCCATCACCAACTAATTCCGTCTTAAAATGCAACATTTAAACTTCCCAATGGGTTGACACACTCTTCTGCTATTGGTGAAAGAAAAAACAAAAAACTTCAATGGGAACCAAGGGAGATTCCTGAAGGCATGGACTTATCCCGTTTGTTTGTTACCTTGTGCCTGGCATACAGTTATGCTGGTTAGTACTGGTTGAAGGAAGAACACCAAGGACTCTACACAAATCATCTGCTGCGCGGGCTTGCTGCCTAGGTTGGGTGTAGATATTTAGAAATTTCTTGAAACTTTGAGAGATCACCTTTTACAAGAACCACCTGCCAGGAATGACAGCCTTCTCCTTTAACCTCTTCATATTTTTATAGGTTAACATACCACTACACACACACACAGCTAAGCATACCAGTACACACACACACACACACACACACACACAGAGCTACCCGTCCTGTTATTTACATAGTTCGAGCCAAGATATCCTACTGGGTAGCAAAGTCATGTTTATATTCCTTCTTGAAACCAGTAGAGCTTTCTAACTTAATTGCCTAGTATTTTCACCGTGCTGCTGATTGGGAAATACAGTGACAGTATGTTTCATATTGAAATGTACATCCGCTTTTGTATATTTTTCACCATGTGTTCAACCTCTCCATATGATTTAGGGGTTCTGCATCGCGATCAAGAAAGAATCAACTGCTTTTTCTTTCTCTCCTTCTTTCTTTTTAAAGCATTTAGAGCACGCTGCAGATCATTACTACCCCGGTGAAGCTGTAGCAACATTTGGGTTTGATTTGGTTTCAGCCTAGACCCTTCTCAAAGTTGAGCTGTGCTGTAATTCTAAACTGACCCACCTTCCCCAGCAAAGGTGAAAAAATGTTATGGAGCCGCTTACAACCCACACAGCCCATCATTTATGCCAAACACTGGGAGAGTTCAGACTTGGCTTATTTTCCCTAAATCAGACGTTTTGACATGTTTATTTGTTTAATTTGTTTATTTTGACTAGCTCTGATTATAATTGGTATAGTGTGTAGAATTAACATTAGACAGTGCCTTAGACTTGTCTGTTACACAAAGAGGAATGAAGAGAAATTTCCCAAGAAATAACAATAGCAAGCAGGCAGAAAAACTAATGTAGAGGTTTCTTTCAATAAAAAGAAATGCAACCCCAATTTTAAATTTTTATTGAAAATGTATGCTGACAATTTTGCAAATTATCCTTAAACATGACTGTCCAATAAATCTGCCCTGCTAATATAATTTGTGAAATATTTACTAAAAGTGGATCTTTAAAAATCTTTTAACCTTGAATTTGTTTTAGAGATTTTCTATTGTTCTATGGTCTCTTTAAAAGTAAGGTGTTATAACTATTCAATATATTACAGCATGTTGGAATGATCACACAGTATCTAATGTGAAATTTGTAATAGTTGAAAATACACTTTCTGGTCTTTTGTCTGCAAAACTGGAACAAAGATTTACATCCCAACAGAGTAAGTTTGTCTGACTGAGGTAATTCTCCTGCCTTTATTTGTTGTAATAATAGTCCCATTGCTGTTCACATTCTTCTTTATGCTTGCAAAGCTCTACATAAAGTTTATTTCACAAGGTTGATCCATATTCCATTACATAGAAGAATACACTTTTAGAGAAAAAAAATCTATATCGTTGTTTTAGCCAGATCACTTGGAAGTCCCTGAATTCATTACAAGGTATTAGTCCTAAACCAGTGAAGGGCTTCCCTTCCTGGCCAGCTCCCCATCCCTTGCCCTGAGTTGAAGGCTATGCTCCAAGACATGTCTGGGAGGGGCACCAATGGTTATCTCCTTAAAAGAGGAACATGCTGAAATCAGTTCTATCTTACATATTCACCACTATGCACAGAAAGCAAACATGTTTTGCTCACATTTATTATCCCATAAATATTTTCCCATGCACAGTATGGTAAATTGCTGCGCAGATCCTGACTTGGAACACCATAAGGCCGAGACAGGGGCCAAGTTCAGTTGCCATATCTATATGCCAAGCAACCCAGAGGTCTCTTGCTATGGAAGGTTTACCTGAGTAGCCTGAGTCTCTAAACAATGGATCCCAAGAGTCTGTGATTTCACTTTAGATTAAACTGACTCTTTCTCGGGGCAAGAACTCATCCCACATTACAAGCATAAACATAAGCTACACACATGTGCCCCCAAGAAGTTCCATGCTAGGCTCTGTTCAAGGCACAAGCTCATGCTTGTTGATGGAACTGAAGACAGATAACTCCTAGGGGCATTAGAGTGCTACTTTGGTAGAGACTGAAATGTATTATTCCCCACCCTCCCTACAGTAAACAACAAACATAGGAATTCAGGCCAACTACATGGCACAGGAATGAGATCAGGCATCAAGGGCAGGTTTTAAACATACAATATGGAAGAAAGAGCTTCATGCAGAGTTCGCCTTCCCTGAACTGCATCCTGAGTTTTCCCAAGAGGGCGCAAGGGAGATAGACAAGCCAAACGCCCAGATGGACAATGTGCAGTAAATCCACGGCACTCGGCAACACAATCTCCACACCCCTGAGCTCTGCACCATGGTGAACTTGTTGACTGAGGCATCACCACGCTCAAGACTCTAGAAGAATGGGCTTTCTGGGGAACAGAGAAGTAGGAGCTGCAAATGTGGAAACACACAGCAGGATTCTCCCGTATTTGGTGAAAATAGACAACGTGGGGCTCCACCCAGAGCATCAGAACATTTGGGTCTCCTTCCCATTTCTCATCTTTGGATCTTATCAGCAGGTCTGGACAATGATGAGCTGGTCTGGATAGGGACTGGAACTCAGAGAACCAGAATCACCAAGGAGAGATTCAACCTTGCCCCAGACATTAAAAAGGCCCAAACAGGAAGGGCTTTACTACAGGACATCTATTGACTATTTAATTCAAAGAACTAAAATGCCTCTACCCCTGAGTACTGGGTTAATTGCAACTTTACCATAGACAATGTTCTGTGTTGTTCCATCAACATCTTGGGGAGAGAATCCAGCCAGAACACAGAGACAAAGAATGCAGCCTCACATCTGGATGCAGAGGGAAGGCCTGGGAGACTCCTTCCTTTAGTCGAGAACAAAATGAAACTGCACAAGATTTGCCACAAAGAACAATAAAAGGAAGTCACTTTCCCCTTTCCTCTAATTCTACTACCCTCACTTACTTGCAACTAGTGTGAATGGAATACTAACAGTGAGCCGTCGCCCTGATTTCCAGTCTGCCTGCTTTTTGCTGTGTTGTCTTTGACCAAAAAACTTGTTTGGTCTGTCTTTAGATTCTCTTGTCATTTCTATATTGTCCAAATTACTTGAGCTTCTTGAAGAGGAATGTGTCATACCAAGTGCTATTATTACTAATTGTCTCCAAAGGGATTCTTAAATTTGTTAATATGAAATGGGCTGACTGTCTTTTGGTTAAACTAAGCAATGAAGCATGGGCCGCGTGTTTTAAGCTCCTTGGATATAGAGGTTATATAAATACAAAGCAATATTATTGAAATGAAACTTCTTAGGGCTGCTTGCCAAGGGACCCGTTAGAATGTTTACGCAGAAGATTAAACATGGATAGTAATGAAGTCTTCCTGCTGAAGGTTCCATTAGCCAGTTCTCAATCCCAATTGGATATCTGGGTGAGTTAGAATAGAGAGCAAACTTAAGAGTGGCTAACTGGAAAAATTTAAAACCATTTTACTGCCTCGCCAATGCAGTTCTATGGCTTCGAGATTTCCCAATCTCTATTAATGCTAAAAAATTAATGTGATATTCAAGAATCCTTCAGGATAATAATACCTAAGAGGTCCATCTTAAAAAAATGATTCCTTCTAATCCCCAAGTTAAAAACCTCTGACTTTAGACATCAGATTCTCATTGCATAAGAAGAAATACTTTTAGTTTGCTGTCTAGTCATTTTAAGATACAAAAGCTATATCTTATGTAGATAAAACACCTGTCATAGAAGAAGGAGAGTGTTGGCATTGGCCAGGACTACTTTAAAAGTTAAGGGGTTGTGCCAGTACCAAGAAGATGGAATTGGTCTACAGTTTTCCCATGGCCAAACTCCTCCTAATGTCTTCCCATTCCGCAACCATACCCCTGCCACACACAGCCAAGTATGGTCATAGAACATCACAACACCTCTGATGTCTCATTTCCTCTGGTCTCACTTTATAGAGTAAAGAGAGCTAGGGACAACTAAGAAACTAAAAAAATTGAATTAAAAAATAAGAAATATTTAATAATGCATCTTATAAACATGGTATTTTTTTTCTGTCACCCAGGCGGTACGGATTATAGCTCACCCTGGACTCCAAGTTATCCTCCTGTCTCAGCCTCCCAAAGTAGGCCTGAGATTATAGGTACGCCATCACACCTGGCTAATTTTTTATTTTTTGTAGAGATGGAGTCTTCTTATGCTGCTCAGGGATGGAATATTCTGTAAGATATATATAAATAACCGCAAAACTGAAATGTAAAATAAACACTAGGTTTGCCTGACTTCTGCCCCACTGTTTTAACAATCTTACAGGTGACACTGATACGCCCAATTCCTTCTGGCCAAAATATCTGCATTTGGTAAATCAGGACTATGAATAGTAAATTCTCCCCCTACATCACACAATGCTATATGAATCAAAGTAGGTCATGGATATGACCATAGTTAAAACTGTATTCAGTCTTGTACAAATATATAGTATTATTTTTGCTGAGGATTGAAGGTTGAAGTAAACAAAATAATTCAGTGGTTAAGCCGTGAAATATCAAATGGTCTGAGAGACACAGCTCATTTCATACCTGACCTCAATGTGACCAGCCATGAAACATTCAGGATATCAACAATGCCTGAACACAATAAATGGTATGAACTGGCTTTCAAATACAGAAACAGCTCTATTATGTACTCCAAAAGGTGAAACCAAATTCCTGTCATTTCTTGAGAGAATTTCCCTGTCTGCCTCCTCCTTCCAATATGCTCTGGCCAAGAATGCCTTCTTTGTTTTGCTTGTTATATAAGTTTGCCAAATATGAAATAGTGGTATTTGATTAACATTAGGTTATATTATTTTATTTATTTATTTATTTATTGAGACAGAGTCTCACACTGTTGCCTGTGGCTAGAATGTAATGGCGCATCTTGGCTAACTATAACCTCCGCCTCCCAGGTTCAAGTAATTCTCCTGCCTCAGCCTCCCCGAATAGCTGGGACTACAGGCATGCACCACCACACCTGGCTAATGTTTGTATTTTTAGTAAAGACCTAGATTTCCTCACTTAGCTGCTGCCAGGCTGGTCTCAAACTCCTGACCCCAGGGGATCCACCCGGCTTCAGCCTCCAAAATGCTGGGATTACAGGCGTAGCCATCACACCAGGCCCAACATAAGGTTATATTCAATATGATCTGCAAGATGTCCCCAGAGTAGTCTCTTCTTTTGATTCTGATTTCTGGACCTCCCCACCCAAGGGCCTCTTGAATAAGTATACAGTCTCTTGGCACCTCAGTGCACACTCACAGACCAGCCTTTCTCCTTTTCCGTTTCATGCCTCCCTCAGACCATGCTGCCTCCTCCTGCTGGCCCCAGACCCTTCCCTTTGGAGCTCAGGCCACAGGGACCAGTGGCTGACACCGTGGGAACGCCTCAGGATCTCAGGGGAGGCTGCGCACCTGGCTCCAGTTCTCAGCTCAACAGACACTGATTTGGGTCTTTCTGGACTCCCACCTTGAGTTCCCCAGGCCAAGGAACAGATTCTTTTTTGGGCTGCATATCCATCAGCCATTTGATCCCTGCAGCCAGCCCATGGTCTTCCTTGACTCCCAGTGGTCGAACAATCTGCTTTTGGTGTAATCCTGCACACAACCTGGGCAGAGAGAGCCAGGCAAGGCTGCAGACGCGCAAGGTGGAGGCTCTTGGGAGCCCAACGCGACCGTCTTGCTGCCATCGGTAGTGACCCTATCAAGAAAAAAAAACACTCCATTCTTCTCTTCTATCTTCCTCCCTCTCCTTTCTTGTCTTCTTCTTCTTTAATTTTACCCTTCTTTCCAGTGATAGTCAAGCCAGTGGCACCTTACACATTACTGACCGCACTCAGATCCAAAGAGATATGCAGCTATTTCAAACTCACAAGATGGCTACATCAAGAAGCTGCCTTTCTGTCTCTGTCTTGCTCCAAATCCTCCTCAACAATTCTTGTTTCCAGAACACCATCAATTAAGTCCTGTGATGAGCAGCAACCCCCACGGGCCTTGGTGTGCTCAAGGTCACCCAGGCTTTCCCTCTTGAGAGCAGGAAGCCACTGCAAAGTTTCCTCACTCTTCTCCTCAAACTTCCCACAAAACTCCTCACATTGTCTCGGTGGTCAGACCAGGCCAGGAGGCAATGACCTGCCCAAAGAAGGAGACATTTAGCCTGGAGTCTGGACAAAAGACGGTCTGATTGCCCAGGAGGAGGCAAAAAACTTCATAATGCGAGCAAGGTTGGCTACCTAGTTCTCAGCTAAAAAAGAAAAAATATTTGCTTCAAAGAGCAAACATAAAAGGTTGTCTAAAAGGAAAAGGGGGGGGAAAAAAAATATTCTGCAGTTTGCTAAGGGGTTAAAACAGTGACTGTCCATATCCACACCTATTTTCCTAATAATGAAAAAATAAAGTGGCCACAGGTGGATGTGAAGAGATAGAAAATGGGCACAGAGCGAGTAGTTGGGGCCTTAAACAGCCAAGAATCAAACACCTCTGCTAAAAAATTCTGGTATTGTTCCATCTAAAGAAAGTGGGATTTTAAACTTCAGCAACATTGAGGTGAAGTTATTCCAGGAGCTGGGATGCAGGCATGACGCTCTCTGTTGCCATCCCGTGGATAAACACTGCATGATCGCAAGATTCTTGGCTGAAAGCACCCATGCACAACATCTGTGCCGGCATAAACGACATCTTCTCTCTCGAGGAACTGCTAAAGCCTAGAATGTCCCCGGTTCCCCCATCCTTAAATCTCCCTCATTAGCTACCTTTGTTTGTCTTTGAGATAAAGGATTTTGGCTGACTCCTCCTGTTGACTGAAAAACTCACTACTCAAAAAAGAAATGCTTTGTATAATTCTGAACCAAATCTACAGTTCCCTTTTAATTGGGTTTTAAAAGATGGGAAGCAGTGGAGGGAGAATAAATGAGAACCAGGGACAGGCTGAGATACCTGGTTCTGTCTGAGTGCCAAATGGTCAATAAGCCCTTTTATTGACCCATTTGGTCTCATGCTACAAAGTCTTCTCTAATTGAGGGAGGCTAGACAGAAAGACAGTGGGCTGCCTTTAAGTGACACTCGATTCTTCCTGGGGAATGTCACTCAGGTTGCACATCTGGTGAACAGATAAGAGGGATTTGCCCATGCCCTTAAGTCCATGGGTTAGTGAACCCAGAAGGAACCTTGGCTCAAATCGCCCTGGAATTTTTTTCTCCTAGCTACTATACCTGGCTTCTTCCCTCAGTGGGTCCCCCATCCCTCGGTTTGCTCTGATACATCTGAGATAAGCTCACAAGCCAGGTCCTGCCTATGTCAGCCAGTTCGCCAGCCATCCGTGGTGTCTGAGCCAGACCAGTTCAAGGGTCACACAATGACATGGGAAGTGTGGAGAGTCTCCTAGATATACTGCAGGAGTTTCAAAATGTATACCTGGAACCCCAGGTTACACAAGGGTTTGACAAATATGTGAATCCTCACATATCTTAAAACCAATACCTTTTAAAAGTTAAATGCACCATTGAATGCCCCATACATCAAATTTTAACACATTAGGACACCAGTAATTAGCCTGTGTGTCTGGACCTTAAAACCCAGGCCAATGCAAGACTCGTAACATTGTACATGCACGCATGTTCTTTCTTAACATGAACTGACTATGCGATGCATATATGCTCAGAGCACGTAATTCCCAGCATCTGTCAGTTGTACAGTAAATCCAGAAAGAGATGACAAGACTTACATAACATCATATTACAAAATAGCTGCTTAGCATTTGCTACATTTTGGATGTTTTTTATTTTGTTTATCTCTTAGCGATAAAGAATATTAACAGATGTTAAATATTGGTAGTAATTCAACCCAAATTTTTTTAAATCCAACTATTTTTCTTTGGGCTGCATCAACGCATTTGAAGAGTATATCCAGAGATTGCAATATGAGCTGTTTATTAAACCGCTACTATTTGCAATGTAGAAATGACAATTTTCCCACATTGTTCTGCACCAGAACAAAACAAGTATTACACTAATAAGGCCAGGGAAAATTCCTTTTATACATTGATGTTTATGAGCAGATTTCATGAACAAAAAACACTAAATAAATGGACTTCTATTGTTCCAAAAAAAGTGTATACAGAAGAAAAATAAGCAGTTCAGATGTGTCCCTTCCAATGTTGAAGTTCCAACACTCGGTAATCTTGAATGTGACTATATTTGGAGATAAGGTCTTTAAGGGGTAACGAGCTAAATGAGGCCAGGGCCCTAACCCAACATGACTGGTGTCCTTAAGTGAGAGGGAGATTGGGACACAGACACAGAGACGAAGACAATGTGAAGACACCGGAAGAGAAAGGCAGCCATTTGCAAGCCGAGGAGAGAGGCCTCCAAAGAAAACTAAAACCTGCCAAACACCCTGATATCAGACTTCTAACCTCTAGAACCATGAGAAAATAAATTTCCATTCTTAAGCCACCCAGACTGTGCATTTTGTCATGGTAGCCTCGAGCAAACTAATACAGAGTCAAAAATAATTAGGTCTGAAATTACCTACTTTTCTGCATACTACCTGCATACTAAAAAATAGCTTATTAAGATAGTACTCATATATCATAGAATTCTACCTGTTTTAAGTGTATAATAAATGATTTTAGTGTATTTACAGATGCAACCATTTAAAGGCCTGTATAACCTATATAATATATAATATACGGAAAAGTATTTACCCCTTGAGCCTTTGATTTTCATTTGTAAAATGGGGCACACCTTTACATGGGTTTGTATTGAGCACTTAATGACATAACATAAAGCATGTGACACGTGTTTATTTCCTTCCTCCCATTGTTCTTACGACTCCCGGGCCCCTTCCATCCCAACCCTAAGCTGCACCAGAATTCCTGACTCACAGAAACTGGGAGATAATAATGTTTGTTTTAAGCTGCTGAGATTGGGTTGTCACACAGCCAGATAAACCAAGCTACCTTGCACTTTCCATTACTTCCTAGAAGAAAAAAGGATCCAAACGAGGCTGACCACTTCCAAAAAGTCCCTACTCCAGCCTCATTGCCCAGTGCCCCTGTCAATGGTCAAATAACTAGCAAGTAGCATGAACCCACACTTGGCCTTCTAGAATCTGCTAACATTTCAGCTGTTTACTGCTGCCACCTCTTCCCATGCCCTGCAGAAAGCACAGTAGTTCATGTAGTTCTCAGGTATCCTCGGATGGGCTTACCACCCCAACACTGAATTCAGTTTGGGTGGTTTTTTTGTGACTCAACTCTGATGGGCTCAAAAAAGTTATGATTTTGTAGATTGCCCAGTTTTTGCTCAATGTTAGGTGGAAGCAATGTTCTCTCTTGCGTTTTCACATCTTAAGTGGAAGTAGAACCCCAGGCTGGGTTTGAATTTTGATCTCTCCCTTCCTTTTCCTTCTGACCCAATGCTGTGACAGGCCCCAGAAAGCCCATGTGACCAAGATAACAAGGCTTGGTTTACTCTGAGCCTCAGTGTATTAGTCCATTCTCACACTACTATAACGAACTGCCCAAGACTGGATAATCTATGAAGAAAGAGGCTTAATTGACTCACAGTTCTGCACATGGCTGGGGAGGCCTCAGGAAACGCATAATCATGGTGGAAGAAGAAGCAGGCACATCTTACATGGCAGCAGGCAAGGGAGGATGCAAAGAAGGAACTGTCAAACACTTATAAACCATCAGATCTTGTGAGAACTCACCTACCTATCATTAGAACAGCATGGGCCGGGTGCAGTGGCTCACGCTTGTAACTGGCACTTTGGGAGTCGGTGGGCAGATCAGGTCAGCAGATCGGCACCACGTGAAACCCGCCTCTACTAAAAAATACAAAAAAAAGAAATTAGCCGGGCGGGTGGTGGGCGCCTGGTCCCAGCTACTGGAGAGGCTGAGGCAGGAGAATGGCGTGAACCTGGGAGGCGGAGCTTGCAGTGAGCTTCAGATTGCGCCCCACTGCACTCCAGCCTGGGCGCATAGATGAGACTCCGCCTCAAAAAAAAAAAAAAAAAAAGAACAGCTTGAGGGAAAACCGCCCCATAAGCCAATCACCTCTCACCAGGTCCCTCCCCATGTAGGGGATTATGGGGATTACACCAAGATGAGATCTGATGGGAATCACAGCTAAACCATATCATCCAGGTCTAAGCTGACTGGTCCCACATATTAATCCTAAAGTGACAGGACACTTCAAGGTGGAGGATTCAGGGCATCTGCAAAAGCACTAACTTGACCTTTTCAACATTTACATGGCTAAAGATTTTAACCACTTTAAAAGGTGAGAAAGAACCAAGGTTTATAGTCAAACTTCAGGCAAATAGGGTACCCTGGGCATGGTTTATTTCAAACTCTATTTTGTTTCTTTTGCCTGTGACTGCCAATTGGTAGAACAACCTGGATCCACTGAAATGACCAGAAACCTTGTTGTCCCTCATTCTAAGTAGCCTCTGCTTCTTAAGTGCAACGTACTCTGGAGACAATGTCATTGATTAGATTGTCCTATTACACAAGTCCTATTACACATGTAGCTACACATGTACTCAGAGAAGTGGCATTGTGTTAGAGGGGAAAGCATGGTGTTGGAATAGCATTAGACTGGAGTCAGACACTATACTCTCTCACCCAACTCCCAATATGTGCAAGGGTAAAGGGTGTCACCTCAGATTTGAGCCATGAAACACTAACAGACCCTGTGGGACATGCAGCCAAGTGCCTTGGCCTTGGTCTCATTAGTACCAAGCTCCAGCCAGCTCAATCAATCACGGAAACTACTTGTCTATGTCAGCTACATGTTTTCCAGGACACTTAAGGCTGGATTTAAAAAGAAAGTTACATTTAACAGTAGTAATCCATATTTTGTTGAGTGTTTCACCCTACTTGCTATAATGGAATATCCAGCCCCCCTAACCAGTTCCCAGTGTTATGTCTCAGGGCCTCGAGGGGGGCTTACAATGTACAAGAACAGTTCCTGAGAAGCCAATATGCAATGCCCATCTGCATACTCTTGTTCCATTGTCTCTTTCACTGCTCCTTTAATGTCACCAAAAAGGATTGCCATTGTGTCCTTCAGCTTCCAGCATTGCACCAGCACTACACTCCATGAGTAAGGAAAAATCTCCTCTAACTCCCAACTCACCTACAGCAACCACTCAGCCAATTAGCATCACAGAATTCTGTGAGTGTACACACATGCATGCACACACGTGTATACACACACACAGGTGACAAGGTCTCTCACAAGGATGGCTAAAAGAGAGAGATGTGTTATATCCCAAATCTTCAGGGGATCCTTTGTATAGAGCACATTTACATTCCCATGTGTAGGGTTCCCTTCTTTTATTTCCCATAGACCCAGATGAGAACCCCAGCACAGAGAACCACCTCCACGCCTAACCCAGCACTGTCCCCATCTTGCTGCACTTCCCACTGCCTGAGCACTCACCACCGCCCCACGCCTATCCCTCCTTTTGTCAGCCAAACCTCTGTGCTTCCATAACCAACTGTGAGAGGTCATAAGTCTTGGGTTCACTTTGATGTTCCGGGTTTGCATGCAGATAACATCTATTTTGTGCAGCATAAAAAGATAATACAATTAAGCAATGAACCCAGTAATGCTGAGAAGGAAGACTCATTGCTTCAGTTTGCCTTAAAGAAGAGAGTCTCACCACAGTGTGCTTTACAGTACAGTGAGGAAATGAATATGATAGGAATGATCTTGAAAATGACAGATGGGAATTTATTTCTTTTCCTCTGCTTCTTGCCTGCCATCCATGGAGAGGTTGTATGAGCCATTGAAATAGAAAGTCTAACCCAACAAAACAAAAGAAAGAGATCACTTTGGGCTCATATACCCACCAATTAGGAAGTCAATCTTAAAATGGAGAATGCTCAAAGTTCTTGACTACTTGGTAACATTTTAGATTCAAATTCACAGATCTCCAGTACCAAGGCCCCTTATCTTTCTAATCCTGCTAGAACTTTCTTATGCATTATCCCACTTAATTCCATGATTAAACTGGTAGACAGCTATAGTATTTGGTAACAAAAAATATATTGCTTTTACCTTGTGCTCCTAAATAATGTATTCATCAGAAAAAAAATCTGATAAAAGAAACATTTAAAAACATTTAATTCCTGGAAGCTAGAGGAAAACAATTTTAGCATTTCGATATATGTGATATATATATTATCTACCATTTTTTCTGCATATGTAATTTATAATATTATCATTTGAAGCTACTTTTAGCAAGACATTAGTGAATATTTTTCCATGATATGAGATATAAATTTTTTCTACAATATATATGATTGCATGAAGTCCCAAAATACATCATACACCATGATATATATGTAACCTATTGTAAGAGACTTAAGATGTTTCCCATTTTAGTTATTATAAAATGCTTTGATCAACATTCTAATAGCAAAATCTTGCAATAAATACATGATTATTCCTCCTACTTCATTCCCACAAGTAGAATTTCTAACATGGCCCATGCAAAATTTGGGAGACTTTTCTTCTGTATTGTCAAATAACCCTAGAAAAAAGTTATAGCACTTATATGGCCACAAGTGGTATAAAGTAGTAATTTCTGCAACACCGTCAGTGATTTTATTTTTATCTTCTTTTGCTATTTTTTTTTGGGAAAAAAAAGTTAACTCTTCAAATTAAAATGTGCACTTCCTTTGACATTTTACCAAAGAAGTTAAATATATTGTTCATGGATTCTTACTGGCTATTTTACATTTTTTTTTTTCTGATGTGGAAGGATGTCCATTTCTTTCCATCTGTTTTCTATTGTTGTTCATCTTTTCTTGTTGATTTCAAACGCTTTCTTATTAACCTCCATCTGCATTATAAATATCTTTAGTTAACTCTTCCATAGGCAACTAAAAAATATAAATCTAGTATGCCTTTAATATTTAGTATTTCCTTATATATTAATAAGTTTGAAGTAATACATTTTTATGTTCGAACATCTTTATGATTTCTGGTAATTTTGGCTAATACCCTAGAAAAGCCTCCAAGATTACTAAAAATTAATTATATTTTAGAATTGTAAAGTTTTATTTTCACATCTAAATCTTTACTTTAAAGCGTGGTCTGAAGAGAGATTTTATAAACTCTTTTAATTAAAATGTTCACATTATTAAGCAATCTATTCTCCTCCCACTGTTTAAATTGCTATCATACACAAAATTCTGTCAAGTATATTGAAGTTTGTTTCGTCTGTTTTGATGTAGCACACAGGTCTCATCAGTCCCATGTCTTGCCTTTTCCATGTATTTTGCTCTCCTCTGGAAACTGATTCTCTTCTACACGGTGAAGTGAGCACTGGTCAGCTGTAAGTTTAGATCTCCTGAAAAGCAAAGGATGAAAATAATAATTCACACCACGCACACCATTTTAGACTTGATACTTTTACTTAAAGAGTGTTATTTCAAAGGAACTCCTTCAAAGAAATGGACTTAGTGCTAGTGTTTTGTTACTACAAGCCATAAGCAACTTGGTAGGAAGGGACGGGAAGAGTCCTGTTAAAACACCGTTCTCTCTCCTTTAACCCGTGAGTTACATGAAGACCTAGTTAAACGAAGGTGGAGTTGGCCAGAACAGCAATGCTGTAATGATTGTATAAAGCAGGAATCATGACCACCCACTGGGCCATCTTGTCTGCTGCTGCTCCTTTAACACGGTAGAGTAAGAACCCACTTATACTCTTGCAGTGTAAATAGGGCTCTTTGACCCTGCACCAAAGACCCTATCACTCACTGTTTTGAATCTGTTTCTGGTCAACTCAGTTGGTCTTTGAATGCAGCTCTAATGAGGTTGAGGCCTTGGTGCACACGTGGCTCCACTACCAATAAGTCAATCCTTCTGCTCTGTGGGCCTCCCACCTTGCACGTGTCCCCAACCAGGCCAGTCATTTTGCATATGCCTGTAGCTTTGGTCACACAGGGGACAAGGTGAGAGACCAGAGATAAATCAGAACAAATCTCCCACCATACTAGGACATGCACTCAGTGCCCTTGCCGCTGCAGGTCAGTAGCAGGATTTTGACATGAGCACAAGACTACTTTATATCGGCACCACGGCCATCAGTAATTGACATATGCTCCTCTCCATCCTGTGGAGAGGCTGCCAAATTCCCCATCTCAAAGGGCTTATTATTCTAATTTAGAGGATAGAGGTTTTGAGGGGAGGGGATCTAGTGCTTTAATAGGAATGTTTTCAGTTACCGCCGATGTCCAGGAGAACTCCAACTGGAAAAATTAAAATGAAGATGTAACACTCTTTTAATTCTTACTTTTTATTATGAGGTACAAAAATATGTTAAAGATAATTTGGAGAACAAGTTAAGAAAACATCCAGTCTCACTAACACATGTACAACTAGACATTGTTTAGATTTATTGGGAATGTTCATTATTATTTACGCATTGCACAAATAATATTCAACAAAGGAATAAATACTTGATGAAATGAAATCGCCACCATCCTAACAAAGGGGACTAGTTTAAATTCTTCTTCCCCCGAAACTTCCAGTCCCACCCACAGAAGCACCACTGCTTGAGTGACTCCTCATAAGTCCACCAAGGTGCTGGCTCACCAACCCGGGTAGAAAGTCCATCATCAAACTCCACCAGGAAGCAAAAGACACCTTGGTATTCTTGATACCACCTACACTTCATGCACCAAAGAAGTTTCTAATAGCAAATATTCAGCGAAATATCGTTTGAAAACATCAAGAGGGGAAAAAAAATCCTCCCTGCCTGATGTGAATTGGTGGCTCCCCTTGAACGTACTGTACTCTCTCATGGAAACACTTTGTGAAAAGCCAGTCGAGCATCAGAAGCCCCCAAATATGAGACCTGGTCCTCTAACTACACAAAACAGCTGTGCCCCTCGAGGAAAGGTCATCTGCTGCAGTTGTGTTTCTTTTATTTTAAAGAAATGTCAGACCATGTTTTATGCGGTCCTTATGACAGGGTGCTGTTTATTGTATCAAGCTGCTATAACTTCAGGACAAGGAAACTGAAGGCTATTTGAGAGTATATCTTTCTGACTTACAGGAAAGATGAAAATTAAGAACGGGCCCTTTTCAGAGTGGGTATAAGTATTCTTGACAGTCTCCTACTTATATATTTCAAACATCTTCGGCCAGACCCATAAAACCTGATGCTTGACTCCTTAGCCCAGAGATGAGGCTGTGTTGGAGTGAAGACATTTGCATCCCAAGCTGCAGCTGGCTGCCCTTGGCAGATGTTTTGAACACGGACTTTAAACCAGCTTCTGTTTGGTGCCCCTAAGACACCAAGGCATTCATCAAGAAATCGTTGATGACATGAGGAAATAATCATGAGCTAAGGTTGATCATCTGTTAGCTTCTGTGCTAAGTATGGCACGCGGCATTATTTCCATTTATCCTCACATCTATGAGGCAGTCACTATTAGTATCCCATAAGATATCTGCAATTAGATTGATCCTTATTACAGGTAAGAAAAAAACTAACATATAAAGAAATCATATATTGGTAGGCACAATGGCCAGCCTGTAATCCCAAAGCTTTGAAGGGCCAAGGCAGGAGGATCACCTGAGGCTGGGGCAGTTGAGATCAGCCTGAGAACATAGTGAGACACCATCTCTCATAAAAAAAAAAACTTAAAAAATTAGCTGGGCATGGGGGGTGCAGGCTTATAGTCCTAGCTGCCTCGGGAGGCTGAGGCGGACGGTAATTGCTTGAGCCCAGGAGCTCTAGTTGTAGAGAGTTATGATCATGTCACTGGCCTCCAGCCTGGGCAACAGAGTGAGGCTCCATCTCAAAAAAATTGGCCAATAATTAATTAAAAATAAAAGAAAATCAAGTAACTTGCTCCAAGTTCACACTGCTGGAGTGAGGGTGTTAGGGATCTCAAGCCCACAGGACCTCATCTGCTAACACATGTAATCAACATGTATGAATCAATGGATGTTTCCTAGGCACTGTGGTCCCACACATAATCATAAGTGTCTCACAGTCTTTCCATGTTGCTATTACTATCTAAATTGTCTCCAAATGGTAAGTCCCTCTCCCACTGAAACACAACCATGTGACAGCTTGCATTTGGTAAATCAGGTCTGCATGACCAAACTCCATACTCCAAGGCCAAAGTTCTTGGATCTGGAGAGTTTTCTAGAGATGAGAAGCAAAGGAATGTGAAACATTTTTTAAAACTCTGCTCCAGTTCTTCATCTTGGGTCAGGGGGCAGCAGGTAGTGGTGGTGGGGATGTGGATGATCTCAATTTCATGCAGTTCTGCTTAAAACTCATCCAGTTCTGTTTCC
Source organism: Hoolock leuconedys (assembly GCA_023748175.1). Taxonomy (NCBI): domain Eukaryota; kingdom Metazoa; phylum Chordata; class Mammalia; order Primates; family Hylobatidae; genus Hoolock; species Hoolock leuconedys. The sequence goes on along the minus strand of JAKGGE010001167.1, from coordinate 8,485 downwards.
AGTGTGCTTTCATACCCAGGGTAGGTGGAACTTAGAAAGTCCAAGATCTTCCAAAACAGTTCGATCTGGACCATGCCATGAGGATCCATGATTACTATACAACCCATTAGTATGGGGTTAATCCAGCAGTATTTGCCCTGGTTGTACAGCTAGCTAGTTGTGCTCACAGGGCAGTCCTCACAAGGCCTCCCGCAACCAGGAGCTCCTCTGGTGGGATGGGAAACTGTGAAGTTCAGATTGAGTAGGTAAGGAGGTGGCTGTAAACTTTTTCTGCTTAGAGAAAAGCAAGTCACAAGTGAGACTGACGTCGCATGTACAAATTCTAGTTTTTCTCCTCCCACTCCCATCTGCCATCCTTCCACCCCCCACCATTCCCCCCTCTCATCCTGACCCCTCTCTTCTATCCTTCCTCGGGCCACCCTGGAGAGAGCCATGTGGTGGAAGAGATTACTGGAAGGTGGCTGGCTTCTAGCCCTCGCCTGACACTGCCGCTTTGTAACTTCTTTTTAGACAAATTGTTTAATCTTATGTCTTTCGACCTCAATTTCTTCATTTTTTCAGCAGCTTTAATATTAAATGCCAAACAAAAATGCTCATATTTCATCAGTGACATGAAGGAGTTAGGCCAAATGGACCCCTTGAGTCCCTTCAGGTTTGAAACGCCGTGACTCCCCTTATAAGACAATGTCCCTTCCTTTTTTTTCTTGCACCTTCCCCTTCCCCTTCTCTACTCCTTCTTTCTGTGACTTGTGTTCCAGCACACCTCTAACTCTCTCTGACATGAAGCAGAGAAAGAAAAGATGAAGGAAAGAACTTCATGGTTGTGTGTAGAATCTCTTTCTCTCTCTCTTTTCTGCTAACCCCATGGAGCTTTCCTTGGCTTTTGAGAGCATTTCTTTTCAGGCTAGATACTTCTCTTTCATTCATTGTTTCATTCAAGCAAGCATTTGAGCACCCACAAGTGCCATGCATCTTTGTTAGGCATGGTCATGACAGTGGCCACCACAGGGATCTGGGAAATACTGGGCCTACTTGGTTTTCAAACAGCAGTTTTTTTTGGGAGAATGAAGGATCCTCTCTACAAAGAGCTCTAAACCAAGCAGGAAACCACCTAAAAGGGGACAGTCTCAGAAGCCCACATCAACAAAGCATGAAGGTTGCTAGTGGTCTGGTTAGGGCCCATTTGATTATTATAAAGGAGACCTACTGATGTTAGTTTAAGCAAATGATGGAGGCAGGCAGAAAGGCTATACTTCTTCTGTACAGAGGGTGGGATATTGTAGGTCTCCCAAAATCAGGAGCTTAATAGCAGGTCTCACCCATGATTAGGTAGTTCTGGGAATTAAATTTCAACAATTATTTAAAAAAAACAAAAAAGAACTCCATATCAGGACATCTATAAAATTGTATTAGCATCTCTTCTGGGTTTTAGCCTAGATAAGTACCAGCGAGCAACCAAGAAGCAGATGGAATTTAAAGGTATATCAAGTGCAAGAAGTAAGGAAGGTCTTATGTGTGGGAAGAGACTGAATATTAATTGACTATAGATGAAAATAGAACTACTCAGCCCAGTTTTATTTTTTTTTCTTTCTTATCTTATCTCAAGGCAATTGGATCTTCATATTAGGAAAGATAATATAAACATTGTAAGAGAAAAGCCAAAGTCGGTTATTATTGCTCTCAATGGGTTCAGATCTCCATATGTACACCAATTCATACCAAAGGCTGCAAAGTACAGTGGCTCATGCCTGTAATCCCAACACTTGGGGAGGCTGGGCAGTGGATCACTTGAGCCCAGGAGTTCGAGACCAGCCTGGACAAGCAACATGGTGAAACCCCTGTCTCTACAAAAAAATACAAAATAATTAGTTTGGCATGGTGGGGTGTTCCATAGTCCCGCAGCAACCAGGAAAGCTGAGGTGGGAGGATCACCTGAGCCTGGGAGTGTCAAGGCTGCAGTGAGCCATGATGGCACCACACTGTATTCCAGTTTGTTACAGAATGAGACCCTGTCTAAAATAAATACATAAATAAATAAATAAATAAATAAATAAATACAAACCAATTATACTACCAAGGTCTTGAAGAAATAACGAAGGTGAAATGCTACAGATACTTTCTGAACAACTGTGAGAATGAGGGTCTCCATAGGCTGGAAAGGATTAAATATGTTCCCAGTTTTCAAGAAAAGATGAAAAAAGATTCTATAAATCCAAAGACTGGTGGACTCAAAGGGAATGGATTGTTGATATATTTGGAAGGGAAAAACAGTGATCACTCAAGAGTCAGAATGGGTTAACTAAGAATAAATCATGCCAGTTCAACTCCACTCTGCTTCTTTGGCACAGAATTGCAAACACACAGTAAGTTACACCTCGCAAGGCGCTGGATAGAGTTTCTCATTAGATCCTTCAACTGATTCAGAAATTTGAGCCAATGCTGTACCCATTAGGATACATTAGCAAGCACTTGACGGCTCTCCTCAAAGAGTTTGATTAATAAATGACTGACAACCTGAAGGGAGGTTTTTATATCGTACATAGAACTATCTGTCCTTGGCCTCCTCCTCGCGGAAAACATTTGTGACTTACATGAGGACAATGACGCATATTCATTAAATCAGTGGATGACAGGAAAACTAGAGGGATAGATAACAGATTTCAGGCCTCAATCTGCTCAATCTGAGATGGGCCAACATTCATAAATGTGCAATGCAGCAAGATCTGCCCTAGTTCACAATGACAAATACCCCTTCAGCTCCTTGAAAGACCAGATAGGGTGAAGCCAGGAAAACCTCCTGAGTGATTAAAACCCACTTCAATTATTTTCAAGTGATCAGGCCACCAGAAACAATGTGCCTTCCAGTCTCTCTCTTCTTGGCCAGTCTGTTTTTGTGGTCAGCATAACATGGCCAACGCCTTATCTCATCCCTTGCTCTTGTTAGACCTGCCCCCAGAATGACTCCTCCATCCCTTGTTCTATGCCTCAGGAAGAAGTTTCCAAGTCTCAACCCATACAGCCTGCACTTTGCTCCCCTTCTCAGTGAGGAAGCCACAGGCCACCTCTTTTGGTTTTGTTTGCGATGGGGGGTCTCACCCCTGTTGTGAGTGCAGTATGGATCATAGCTCACTGTAGCCTCCAGCTCTGGGCTGAAGGGACACTCACACCCTCAGCCTCCTTCAGAGACTACAGGTGTGCACAACCACACCTGGCTAATTTTAAAAAAGACTTTTGTAGAGACAGTGCTCCACTGCTGCCCAGGCTGGTTTTGCACCCCTAGGCTCAAGCAATCCTCTTGCTTTGGCTTCCAAAGTGCTGGGACTACAGGTGTGTGAGCCATTGTGCCTGGTGACTGGAGACCTTTAGATGACATCAGAGATCAAGCTGAGCCTGTTGACAGAGGATATTGCAGATTCCCACGACAAACCCAAGATGGTCACTGAGGACAGCCCCTTCAGCTCTATCAATATGCAAATTCTCAAGAACCGCCTGGCACTCAGCTTGATCTCTGTGGTCATCTAAAGGTCAGTTTGGAGCAGCTGGGCGTGGTGGCTCAAGGCTCATGATCCCAGCTACCAGAGCCTGAGAGGGATTGCTTGAGCTGAGGAGCTGGAGACTGCAGTGAGCCATGAGTGCCCACTGCACTCCAGCCTGTGCCACAGAGCAAGATCCCATCTCTTTAAGAAGTACAACACAACAAAATAATAAAAAAAAAATAAAGGTCTCAGCCAATGATGCTTTTGTGCTCAAGGCCTTGAGACTAAGGCCCTCTGTGGTATAAGACAAAGTTTGTTGGGTTCAATACCAGTAATAAAAAAGCAGGGAACAGTAGTAGCTCGTGCAAAATCCAAGGTGATCTTAAGCTCCCCTATCAGAGATAATGAGTCCATTAACAAATTGAAATTTCCTTGGAGAAGATGGCTAGCATAAGCACAGGTTGAAGCCAACAACAAAACAAAAGCTGAAAAGTTTATATATTTTAACTTTTTGAAAAAAGATTATACAGTTATCCACACATTTTGTGGTCTGGCATGTGAGGAAAGATTGGCACTATTCTATGAGACAAAAGCAAAACATCAATAATGCGAAATCTACAGGTAATCAGATTTCTTACAGAAATCTCTGCAAGAATTAGAACCGTCCGATAACGCCTGGGCTAATTTAGACATTCTGAATTCCTGCTGTTTAGGTACCCAAAAAGAGAGGCCATCTTGTAATGTTACAAAGTTGAAATGCATGAACTAGTGTGTGCAGTTAACTAGAAAATCTTCAAGGCCCCTAGACCCTAGACCTGTGATTTTATAATTATACATCTGATTTAACTTGGGCTATTATTTCCTAATTCCTCCTCATCTACCATTCCAAGAATACATTCTTGGAAGAAGATACATGATGCCCTCTTTTAGGTTTGCAAAGCCAGACAGAGAAAAAAACAGGGAAGACCAAGATTAATTCTTCTTTGAAGATACAGCTGGTAAATATCTGCTGGGGTTCCAAAAATTCTCCCTCATCATTTGTAACAACCCTAGTCCCCATCCTAACTCCTTGAGTTGTCTGAAATATGACCTTAATCCTGTCCTCTTATCAGACTCTGGACAACAGGTCATGGTTCTCCCAGGCCTTCCTCTTCTCCAGATGGGAACCACCCAAGACGCCAGGCTGGCAGGAGGGAGGAGCCTGCTTTACCCAGTCACTGAAACCCACACCAATGACCCGGATTGGCTCCTGCTTTGTCACAGGCTAAGGGGAGTGACAAAGGAGGGAGTGAGGACGGATGATATGAAGCAGGCTCATTCATTTCCCTGTGTCAGCCCATGGCCATTCAACTGCTGGGCTTTCGTGATGTGGGCCTGTCTCTCTGGCTAAACAGCCTCAAGATGACTCCTCTGCTTTCCCCCCCATGCCCCATCCTTCCCAAAATGACAGGATGTCTGTGACTAGTAGCATCTCTATCCAAAAACCACACAGCTCACCTGGAAGAGGAAGATCTGTCTGTGACAACCACCCTCTCAGACAGGAAGGGATGCTTATCTTAAGTGTTACTGTTATCATCTTGATAGCAACAGGGCAGCCAAATGCCTAGGCAGTTAGAGTGGGTACCTGGTGAAACCCCACCCCTCCAGGTTGAAGACAGTTTAAAGCCTGAAACCCAAGCTACAAGCCAAATCCTCAGACAGGATTGAGAACTTGCCTTCCCTACTACGCTTCCGATTGATCCTCTCTACCCCTTCACCTATTTTACACACACCTACCCTCCTTCCTACTGGTTTTCACACTGCCGCGCCCACCTTGAGTGGTGCTCCCTTAACCTTTCTTGTACATACTCACAAACCAATCAGCACACGCCTCCCCATCCTGTGCCTATAAAGACTCCAGGATCAGCCGTAGAGGAGGAGATGACCTGACTTAGAGAAGAGAGAAAACCTGACTTTGGAGAAGATGACCTGCCCCTTCCCATTCTCCCTCTCTCCAGCCCCCCCTCCACTGAGAGTTGTTTCTCATCTTTCAATAAAATTATCTCACCCCACTACCTTCAATCATCAGCGACCTCATTCTTCTGATACCAGACAAGAGAGCTCAGGACCCACCAACTGTGGGTACCCTAAAAAGGCTGTCATTATCTGCTCTTGCTCCTGCCAACGAGGGCAGCCACCCCCCATGATGAGGCAGTGGCCAACTGAGTTGCTAACACGCCACTGTCCATGGATGGTGGAACTAAGAGCATTGTAACACCCCCCTCTGGGACTCCCAGGGTCACAGGCACCCTCACCTGGGCACCGCCACATTCCCTTGAGGTGACACACCTGGTCTGGCCAGGGGCCCCACACAAAGCTTGCTTCTGTGTTGGGAGCAGCTAGCTGTCTTGCACTCACCTCACCCAATGCGTTCTCCCACAATGGGCTGCATGGCGGGCCAAGTAGCTGGGGCACCTCTGCCAAGTAGCCCAGAAAAGGGGCCAAGAAAAATCCTACATCAAACTCTATTTCCTCAAAACTTGCCACTCAGTAATGAAGATACTTCCTTAATTGGGGCCAGATAAAGAATATGAAATATTCAGCTAGTCTAGAGCATGCTCTAGAGAGAGCCATAGGCTAAGGGAGGTGAACTAGGTGATCCTAGGAGATTCTTTCAAACCCAGATTTTGACACTGTGATTTTTACTTTTTTCTAAATGTCAAAGCACATAGATAATATGGTACAGGCCACAGGATCTGAGACACAATGCAAAAAGGAGGGGTGAGGAAGTAGGGAAGAAATACCTCTAGGCTGGAAAGTTACAGTTCTCATGGACCAGAGAATTAACTCAGAAATTACTGACTGAGGCCAAGTACAGTGGCTCATGACTGTAATCCCAGATTTGGGAGGCCAAGGCAGGCGGATTGTTTTGAGCCCAAGAGTCCACGACGAGCTTGGGCAACACAGTGAGACCTCTACAAAAAAATACAAAAAAAACTAGTTGATGTGGTGTGGTGTACCTGTGGTGCATGGGAAGCTGAGGCAGGAGGATCCCTTGAGCTCTGGAAGTCGAGGCTGCAGTGAGCTGTGGTGGTGCTACTGCACTCTAGTCTGTGCAACAGAGTAAGACCTCAGTCTCAAGAAAAAAATAAAAAAAAGAAATTACTGACCTCAACAGCCACCTCTCCCAGTCTTGGTCCCGATTTTCAGCCAACAATAGATGGAGAACAGCCCATCTGGAAGAGAGGAGGATGTGGCAAGGAAGAGATGTTAAAGGAAGACCCAGAGTCTAGAAAGATATTGATAATGATTAAAGCATATACAAAAAAGTAATGGTGTCAACCGGGCGAGGCCATTTAGTGCTGGCAAACAGCTCTTTAGTTCAACAGGCCCTGGAGGCCCAGAAACAAATGACTGACGACGTAATAAGGACAGCACATGGCATCATTTTAAGATAAATACCTTCTGTGTTCTAGTTAATGAAAGCAGCAAATGCTCATTAGATGCTTTAATGTTTTGTTCTTTAAGTTTTGCTGTTTAAAACGGAATGCATTCAGTTGCCTGAAGATTCTCTGACCCAGAATCCCCATTTCTAAATGATGTTTGATAAGGGAGGTGCCAGGGAGCCCCAGAATGCCTAAAGTTCTTGCCATTTAAACTGCCTCCTTTTGGGGAGGGAAGAAACCCCAAGAGGGGCTTTTGCTCATGGTTTGCCTTACTCTTGCATGTGTCTTCAGCTAAGTAAACCCACATAGACACATGGAATCACAGATCAATGCAAACCACAGGCAACCCATTCTCTAAGGCACAGGAGCTTGGGTGGATTGGGAGGTAAACATTACTCAATGGAAATGCTCTAGGTTGAATGGTAGCAACCTGATCCAACCAAATACTGTCTTTGGGGAGAGTAAATGCTAAGGAAATAAATAGAAGATGGCTGATCAAGCTTGGCCCCTTGTTCCAAAGCTGCTGTTTATCCCAACATGTCACTCTCTAGAATGCTTAACAAGCCCACTAGCTCGTTTTAAGGGGAATTCAGCACCCACAGTCCCCAAGCCATAAAAGCAAGTTTCTTGAGCAAGAGAGCCTGGCTGGACCAGAAATGCCACCTGATCCAATACCGCCAATCTATAGGTGGCTCGTCTCCCCAACCAGCAAGTAAGCAAGTGGCATGGCATAAAACATTCTACCCGCAACAGGTAATTTACTAGGTCGATCTTTCTCTCCCATCAGTATTTGAATAAGGGCCAGGCCAGTGGTCATACCCCTAATTCCAGCACTTTGGGAGACAGAACTGAGGATACTTGAGCCTGTGAGTTCTAAACCAGCCTGGGCAACACAGTGAGACCCCATCTCTACAAAAACAAAAATTCTAAGCATAGCTGGGTGTTACTGGCTACATATGTGGTCTCAGCTACTTAGGAGGCTGAGGTGGGAGGGTCACTTGAGCCCAGGAGGTTGGAGTCCGCAGTGAGCTAAGTGATCACCCCACTGCACTCTAGCCTGGGCGACAGAGCAAGACACTGTCTCAAAAAAAAAAAAAAAAAAAAAAAAAAAAAAAAAAAAACTAGAACAAGCAAAATGATGGAGAGACCTGAACCAGTGTTTGGGGTACAGTATCAATAAAGAAATATCCTGCCTCGTGGACTCACTGACGAGTGGCTCTACAGACAAGTCAATGCCATGACCATAAATGCTGTGAAATGGTGTGAGACATGCTGAGATAAATGAAGACAGCTGCCAAGGAATCACAAATCTGGACGAATTTGAGAAAGGCTTGCTAGGGGACAAATGTCAAAGCCGAAACCTAGAACCTAAGTAGAATGGGATGAGAAAAGAGTAGAGAAGACAGAGCAAATCAAGTGAGCTGGTAGGACAAGCACCAAGAAAAAGCCAGTGAATCAAATGATGAGATTACAGCAGTAGAGCATAGAATGAGGGGAAAATAAGGAGGCAAGAGAGATGCACAAGGCCCTCACACACACCATTAGGGCTTTGCTATGAGGGAAGAGAGAAGCTACCAAAGAGTT